>OY482674.1:69023477-69347912 GCA_960531455.1 Urophora cardui
AATCTGAGCCACCTAATAATGAGGGTTTAAGATCAGATCATTTTGAAGGTTAGAAAATGCAAAAAATGTGGTACCTATATAAGAATCGAATAAAATTTTTTCAATCCGTAAAATATGTATATCAGTAATGAAATGTCACCACACGAAGGCAAGTACGATTTTTTTTGGAAATATTGGGGCGCGGCTTGATTTGTTTGCCCAGGGTGCTTCCAGAGGTAAATCCGCCCCTGGAGTTAGGCACTATTCCGCCCACTAATATAATTTTATTCTACAAAACACAAACAAATGTAATAAATAAAAATGCAAGAAATTTAATACAAACCTCACTCATTATTTTGAAATGTATCTGTTTTCACTACCCTCAAAGCTGGTGATATGAATATCGCAAGAAATAACGAAAACCAAAATTCACCACACTTACAGAAACACTACCTTGCGATAAATATGGAACAGGGTTGTATTTTGCGTTATAATTCATATCGCAAGGTTACAGAAACGGGCTACTGATATAAGTACATACATACGTACACACTCCATGTAAATTGTTTGTGTATTCTGTGGTGCTTCTGTCAAAATCATAGCCCGCCATTAGGCGAGTTCCCGTGGCAGTGCTCCAGATCCGGATAAGAAGTTTACATGCAAATGCAACAAGAATTCTGTGATCCTGGCGTTTATCTGTATCAATTTCGGATCCGTATTGATTGTAATAGGTTGTTTTGATCCAGATAAATACCAGGATCACAAAATTGTTGTCGCATTTGCTTGCAAAATTTGTTTCCGGATCTGGATCACTGCCACGGGAACTCAGCTATTGTAGAAATCATATTAATAGAGTTTGTTGACGGTAGGTGTTTCCGCAGGAAACCGGGAATAATAAATAAAATAAACAGAAGAATTAGTTTTTTCTCAAAATATTAATTCAGTTAATTTATTTTATTTAAATAAGATGTATATGTATATATATATTCACGTAGTGAACCAAAAAACTTACGGGCGCTGATGGCTAGGTTGTTGATCGGGATCGCAATCGAATAGAAAGAGGAAAAAAAATGGCAAAACCGGAAAACGTCAATAATTTTCACCACAACAAAAAATGTTATTTCGAAAACTACTGACGTTTGACAGGGTTGCTCTTGCAGGGTTGCCACAAGGGGGGAGCATTAATAACCACGCTATGGTGGTTATGAATTTGGTTTGGGCTGCTCGCCCAAACATACCGGCCCCCTTGCGGCAAGCAAATAGCATAGCAACGTGACCACCATCAGCAAACGTAAGCTGGATTTACATATGCATGTAGGTCCAAGTGTAAAGCCTTATTGATATAAAGTTAGAAAAGGGAAAATTTAAAATTCAATAAACTTCAAAATTCATATTTAATTCACAACAATCTTAAAGAGAGGTACACATGTATATATGGTACATATATCGTTGGCATTGTAAACGTGTTGCCACCAGCGCATTGTCCGTCACCGTTGCTGAATGTGGCTGGAAAGGAAGATGAAAAAAAAATAGTAAATATACGTGGTTCCTTTCCTGCACTGATGGAATTACCCTATGAGCATGCTCCAGAGAGCACCCATCCGAAGATGGTGTCCTGGGCGAGTAGCGGGCCTAAGATTCCCACCGGTATCATACTCGGGAGCACAATTTTTGAGTAAACCTCCGCTCCTAATATTAGTGGTGCCGGAGAGGCCTGATGGAAGGCGGGATCCGCCAAATGTATGTGCCGATAGCGAGCGGCAACAGCTGAATCGATGGTTCTACATGGGGTGACCGTCCGGTGGTTTTCAATAACGGCATACGAAGAAAAGTTGGCTGAGTGGCCATGTTTGCCACGTAATACCACAAAGCACCCGCGTTTACTATTAACATTATGTGTTGGCAATCGCAAATCATGCGCCAACTGCGGGGTGATTTTTGTGGCAGTGGCACACATGTCCACCAGCGCACGAACAGGGTGCAGCCGCCCTCCCGCCTCCAGCATAACCACTACCGTAGGTGCAAGTGGAATTACACACTGGATCGGCATGGAGGGGGCTGTTGTTATTAACCCAGAGCGGAATTGGGAGATGGTTTGCTGGCCTTCGTCCTGTTTCTTCAGCTCGCGAGTCTTCTTATCTTTTCGTAAGCGTCGGAAGCTTTGTAGCTGTAAACCGTTCCGCTTTTCATGTTGTAGGAGTGGGCGGAAACGCCTGGACTCCGTTTTTCCGTCGAGAGCTAATGCCGAATGCTTTGATGACCCTGGCCCGACGAGATCACGATCTTCATCTCGGGCTGTCAGCGTGATATCTGAAGCCGTCAATGAAATCGAGTCGTCGTCGATGTTTTGGCTTCGTGGTGTGGTGCAACGAGTTCGCTTATCGGTGGACTCCAGATGGAGCAGCGTATGATGACGGTCACCACATCGCCGACATGAGTGCTGATTATTGCATTTAGCCGCTCGATGCGATCTGCGAAGGCAATTTTGGCATAGGTCATGCACAACCACCTCCCTAAGTCGTTCGGACGGGGACTTAGCCCGGAAAACCGTGCACGACCTCACCGGATGGTACCTGATGCAGAACAGACATTGCCTTGCGTATTTTGCCTTGTATGTGGTCGTTTTCTTTACGCTCATGGTGCGGTTCATTTTCTGTGGAAAAAATTGTTGATGAGAATACGAACATTCTCATGTTTTGTTTGTTTGTTGGGTGGCGGAAAAGGTGACAATGGTCAGCGTGGCAAATTTTGGTTGTTTTGGAACCTAAATCTGAGGCGAAAGTGATCCGCTTGTCGTCGTTATAACCTAACAAGTTGATCATTAAAAGATGCAGGTTTTTGTATTTTTGTGTAACTCATTAAATTGGGTTTTTGAAATTACTAGGTAAATATTTATTTTTGCGTAGGATAGGCAAATTCTCCGGCCTCCAACAAAAAATTGGATTTTTCTACTTGTTTACGCTGAATTGATGTCAACGACAAATGTGTCGCTCCATATAACGTGTGTTCGACCCTTTAGTATTCGCAGCTGTGCGCAATTGACGATTTTTATCGTCATTTTGATTATTTGATGATTTTGTTATCATTTTGACGATTTTTATTTGACATATAAAATTCGGCAGCTCAGCGAGTGACAGAAACAGCTGATTGTTTGGTACCAAAAAGTTTCCCTTCTGTGCGAATCTACTACATAATTTTACCCGTAAGGCCGTGTTCATACTCGAAAGTATATAATTAAGCCGTGTAATTAGATTGAACAGTATTAATGGACGTTTGGAAAAAATGCAATTTGACTGCCTGACAATCACAATTTAAGTTTTGAAATGTGAAAAGCATATATTTCATTAATTTAAGTGTAAATATATGCCCTTTTAATAATTTAGAGTTTATTTTTTTGAATTTGACATAATTTATATGCAAATATTTCAATTTTTTTTGTATAATTACACCGTATAGCCTTAATTTTATTTGCATAATTGAGTTAAATTGTGATTTAAATGCATTTATGGCAAGAGTTTTGCATATTTACTTGGCGCTGTTAGTCGTTGTGACCAGACTGACCATCAGTCAATATTGTTTGATAGGGGGAAGTTTTGATTACGATTTTTACCCCTGGCGAAAAGTGTAGGCAACACTGCTACACATTTCTTGTCAATGGAAAATGATAGGTTCTATATATGAGCGAAACTGCGATTTTTCGATATCTGTGATTTCGGTGATTGCTATTTTTAAATCACTGCGATTTTAAACTGCTATTGCGATTGCATGGACTGCTATAAAGTCATCAGTTACCGGTAGAGATTAATTTTGCGTTTTCTGAGCGATATAACCTGTCTTTATTTTATGTTAAAAAAATGATAGCAATAACAACGTATTCCGCAGTAATATCGCTGTTTGTAAATATTTTTCAAAGACAAATTGTAAATTCAATAATTTTTTTTTCTTATATTTCTATATATGTACGTATGTGGTCTGCTCAAAAGTGTAAACAAAAAGAAATTTATAATGCTTTTGCGATTGCGATTCACATAGGTGAACTGCTTACTTGCTACATCGATAGCAGTGCCAATAAGTAGTGAACTGCTATTTTGAAAAAGTGATCGCAATTGCGATTTGTGATTTTTTATTCACAGTGAAAAAATCACCGTTTGCGATATATCGCTCATCACTAATAGGTTCTATCATTTTCATTGTTTTGATTTGTGAAATAGTGGTAAGTAGAGTAAAATATTGTATATTTAATAATTTATTAATAAAATTACTAACAACTTTGTTGTTTTCTTATCTTTGCAGAAAGGCATGAATGGATGACCAGGTGGAAAAGGACCGAGCAGAATAGAAAACAAGGTAAGTAAGATTCCAATTGGAATATGTGTATTTATATGTTTTTCATGTTTCTTTTTCGTTTTCCTTTCTTTCCAGAAAAATCTTGTACATACTTTTATGCCAAGGACTTACATGAAGTGGATGTTAATGTCGGACGATGCAAGAATTTCAACAATTCAATTTTTGAGACCACATCGAGGTTCGGATGCGTATCAAAATTTAGTCAAAATACTTATGTATTTAGGTAATGTCAAGGCACTGCAAATTTTTGAAAGGAAAAACGATTTTAATGCAATACTGGAGCATCGCAGAACTTCCACTCCAAAACCTATAATTATAAGTACGACAGATTCATCATTCCATGAAAGAACAGCAGCACAAAAAACTGCTTCAACAATTCCACCACCCCTTCAAGCACCGACTTCCCTGAGCTACGATGTGAAGCACCAGATCGTATACATACAACGGTTTAACTGGTACATATACAATGCCATCCAAAAACAATCTTGACGTATTATTTATTGCGGATTTCATACACACACAATCTGGATATCGCAATGGTGCTATAAATGAATGTTTCTTATTGGCCTTCATGAGTTTGGTGAATTGAATGGTAAGGTTAATGAAATTGTGATGTTTACGGTGATTAGGTTATTGAAGTGGACGTGATGTATGATCGATTTTCAAAATCGCAGCAATATTTAGCAGGCGTCACGCAAACAGATTAGTTTTGAACACGAAAGGTGGGTCCGCTTTCCATTAAGGTACCACGGTCCGCGAAAAGTGACATTTTCAGGTGGATAGAGAGACTCCCGTAGATCTGAAAACTTACATCAAAACTTGCCGGAGGCTTATAGTTCACGTGATATTTGTTGCCAATTGTTTGGTAGTGTGAGTGCGGTTGAATTCATGTTATTTTAAATTAACCTTGGTTACACTATTATAACTTTTTATTTTTTAGGTTTTGTTTATGTGTAATGGTTAAGTCCACATTCATCTCATCATCTGAAAAACATCTCATTGATAACTTGTTTCTCACCAATACCCTTGTGCAGTCGTTGGTATGTGTAATTGTTTATTTATATGTATTTATGTATTGTTCTAGGTATTTCCAGAGTACGTATCAGGGCTCTGTGGGATTATGGGGTGGCGTAAGCCCAAATTTCTGTTGGCTTCTTCATGAAGCGTTAGGAATATCTGTTGGCTTCTTCGAGAAGCGTTAGGAAATTCTGTTGGCTTCGTAGAAGCAAAAAAATACAAAAAAAATATTGTTTTACGATATGATCCACGGAGGACTAGTTGGAAAGTAGTTGGTACTCGATAGTACCAACTGATAGAAATTGCGGGGTAATTTTTATGTACAACTGGTGGGTACATTGATATTTTTTCATGAATGTGATTTTGTTTGTTTTTTCGGATTACTGAACTAGGTCAGTGTCAGAATTTGTGGTAAGTTGGGACTTTTGTAACGGATAGTTATTGTGTTGGGGAAATAGTTTCTTCGTTTGAGGGTAATAGGACTAATTTCGCAATTGGTCTTGTTATCTCTCCTTTTGCGGTATCGAGGACGACGACTCGAACCTTATTATCAGTACCAGGGTGTAATTTTGATATTCTCCCAAGTCTCCATTCGTTTGGAGGGAGATTATCTTCTCTGATGACCACTAAGTCTCCTTCCTTTAGGTTTGCCTGGGGATGTTTCCATTTAATGCGTTTTTGAAGCTCGTTTAAATATTCGGTTTTCCACCTCCGACAGAAGGTTTGGTGCAACGCTTTTAGTTTTTCCCATCGATTAACTAATGATGCTCGATTTTCATTGACATCAATTTCTGGTGGGGCAAGAAGATGCCCACCCACTAGGAAATGTCCTGGGGTTAATGGCTCCAAATTTGCAGGTTCGTTGGATATTGGGCTTAGTGGTCGTGAGTTGAGGCAAGACTCAACTCTGCATAGTAGAGTAGTGAGCTCTTCAATAGTAAATTTATGATCCCCTGCGATCTTTTTGAAATGTGTTTTAAAACTTTTGACGCCAGCTTCCCACAAACCTCCCATGTGGGGTGCGGCTGCAGGGATAAAGTGCCATTCCAATGATTGGTGGCAATATTTAGAGAGGGTTTTTTCTCGGGAATTGGCCATGAAAGTTTTGAATTCTGCTCGAAGAGCACGAGAAGCACCTACAAAGTTAGTTCCGTTG
Organism: Urophora cardui; assembly: GCA_960531455.1. Lineage (NCBI taxonomy): Eukaryota > Metazoa > Arthropoda > Insecta > Diptera > Tephritidae > Urophora > Urophora cardui. The sequence continues at coordinate 69,029,977 of OY482674.1, forward strand.
TCCGAATACATGTTTTTAGGGCATCCTCGTCTGGCAATAAAGCGATCAAACGCCGCGAGGAAGGCAGCCGTACTGAGATCACTTGTAGCTTCCAAGTGGATAGCTTTAGTGCTAAAGCAAATGAAAACGCATACGTAGCCTTTTGACATACGACACCCTCTGCCACTATATGACTTAATGTCGAACGGACCTGCGAAATCTACACCAGTATTCGTGAAAGCTCTCGAAAAAGTGGTTCGCTCCTGAGGGAGATTTCCCATAAGTTGGGAATGAGTTCGCTTTCTATATATGGTGCAGGTTTTGCAATTGTGGACTACGGACCGAATCATGTTTTTCACTCTGGGGATCCAATACTGCGTGCGTATTAGACGCAGCATTAATTGGTTTTCCCCATGTAATGATATCTTGTGGACAAATTGGACTAAAAGACGGGTTAGTCGGCAGTCATATGGCAGGATTATAGGGTGACGTTCGTTATATGCCAAATCGAGAGATGCACTCAAACGACCACCAGCACGTAGAATGTCGTCATTGTCAATGAAGGGGTTGAGGGGAAGAATTTCACTTTTTGCTCCGATTGTGTTACCGCTTTTTAATAGGCCGTATTCTTCGGCATAATGCATTTTTTGATAAATTCCTATCAGCCGTTGAGTAGTTGATTTTATTTCATCGGGCGAAATAGACTCAGATTTCACCTTGTTAGACGATTTTGTTTTCGGATGCGTGTGTCGATAAAACCTAAAGACGTATGAAAGCACTCTCAAGGCTCGTGATAAGTCTGAAAATCGGGCTAAAATGTCTGAATCTTTTGTTTTTGCTACATTTACGTGTACCCTCTTCTCCTCAATTGACGTGTTATACGACTCATCTTGTTTTGGCCACTCGCTTTTGTCTTCTTGTAGCCAAGAAGGACCCTGCCACCACAAAGAATTCGACGTTATTTCACTTGCTGATACCCCCCTACTAGCTAGATCTGCAGGATTTGTTGCAGAGTCTACATGATACCAATTTTTGTTCCCTACCTTATCAACGATTTTCGTAACACGATGGGCGACGAAGGTTGACCATGAGCAAGGAGGTTTTCGGATCCATGCTAGAACTATGGTTGAGTCCGTCCATAGGTTTACCTGTAAGTGTCCAAGGTTGAGATTTTCGATGACTGAATCTATTATGTCTGCTAGGAGTACGGCGCCGCATAGCTCTAATCTCGGCAGGGAGATTGTCTTAACTGGGGCCACCCTAGTTTTTGCCATAAGTAGATTTACGAAAACCTGGTTATTTGTTTTGACTCGGAGGTAAATTGTTGCAGCATAGGCCTTTTCCGAAGCATCGCAGAAACCGTGAATTTCCATGTCGGAGTTTGGCTTGAAATTAACGTATCTAGGAATACGAATCTCATTGATGAAAGCGTAATCGTCCACAAATGATTGCCAGCGCTCTAAAATGGTGGTAGAAACTTTCTCATCCCAGTCAGTTCCCTCAAGCCAAATATTTTGCATAATGATCTTGGCTACGATAACGATGGGAGCGAGCCACCCTAATGGGTCGAATAGTTTTGCAATTGCTGACAGAATTGCTCTTTTTGTTGGAATGTTCGAATTCTCAATTGGTTTTGCTGCAAAATAGAAAAAATCCGAATGAGCATTCCATCGTATTCCCAAAGTCTTGGCGGTGCTGGTATCTTCGAATTCCAGGAAGTCTTCGCTGAGCAAATCAGTTTTTGGAATACCTTGTAGAATTTTGTTGCAGTTCGATGTCCACTTTCTGAGAGAGAACCCTGCTGATTTTAGTGATTCTGATATTTCATCGCGAGCTTTAATTGCCGAGTCGATCGTATGCCCCCCTGATAAAACGTCATCGACATACATACTTGTACGTAGTATATGTGATGCGGTTGGATGTGATTTCTCTACATCTTCTGCTAGTTGGTGTAACGTCCTTATGGCAAGATAAGGAGCGCAATTGACACCGAATGTAACGGTTTTTAATTCGTAGATACGGATAGGGTCGTCAGGGTTCGTACGAAAGACTATTCTTTGGAACTTTGTTTGATTTGATTGTACCCATATTTGTCGATACATCTTCTCAATATCGCTATTGAAGACGTATTTGAATAATCTCCATCGCAGAATAAGTATGGTCAAATCAGCTTGCAGGACTGGACCTATGTGAAGTATATCGTTTAAGCTCGTGCCATTAGCCGTTGGGCACGAGGCATTGAACACCACCCTAACTTTCGTGGTTGTACTTTCCTCTTTTATAACCGCATGATGGGGGAGAAAGTAGCAGTCGTTAGTGTCTGGTGGAACAGCAGAGGGAAGTTTTGACATGTGTCCTAATGTCTCATATTCCTCTAAAACCCTATTGTATTCCGACTGTAGGGCGGGTGTCTTCGCCAGGCGCGTCTCATTTCGATAAAATTGAGAGCAAACGCTCCGTAGTGAAGGTCCCAATTGGATGCTATCAGAAAATTCCTTTTTGAAAGGCAAAGATACGGTATATTTTCCGTCAGATTCCCGGTGAGTTGTCGATTTGAATAACTCTTCGCAATACGCACTATCTTCCGTTAACCCTTTCTTTTTTGGAACATCCTCTAACTCCCAAAAGGCCGATAATTGTTTATCGAGATGTATTTCATTGAAAAATGATACCCTCTTGTTGGCTGGACTTTGTGAATCGGCACGGCCGGTCAATATCCAACCGAACACAGTTTCTTGGGCCAGAAGCGTATTCAATATATTCTTTCTTATACCGCCTAATATGACTTGTGGGTATATATCGCCACCCAAGATGATATCTACTGGTTCATGAACGAAGAACCTTTTGTCTGCCAGCTCGAGGTCTGGGAATGCTTGCTGAGTCATGGCACTTACGTGGCACGTTGGAAGATCTCCTGTTAGTTCTGGTAGTATTAATACGACCGCTTGAATATTGACTAAAGCATCGGTTAATGAACGTAGTTCAATAGCGCATGCGCGTTTTACTTTAGCTGAAAGGGTGTTGTTTATACCAGAGACTTGTACATCGAGCCGTTTCGACGGCAAGTTTATTCTACGTCTGAGTCGCTCCGTCATAAAGGAGCATTCTGACCCAGAGTCAATTAGTGCCCTAGCTGCATAATTTATTTATTTATTTATTTGTAGTGCACGTTTACTCTTGCCGTACCTAGCAACACCCCTTTGCTTGTATTGGCGTGAAGAGAAGAGACATTATTGGAATTTCCCTTTGCTTTTTCGCGCGCTTGCTGAGAGGTGGTAGGTTGATCGTCAGAGGTTTTGGATGTGTTTTGTACCTTTTGTTTTGTAGGCGCCGTTGATTTACCTGTTTGGAGATGGAGCATTGTATGGTGTCGGGAGTGACATGAACTGCAGTTAAACGAGCTAGTGCATTTTGACACCGTGTGTCCAGCCGAAAGGCAATTCAGACAACAGCTATTGTTTTTTATGAACGATATTTTGTCAGCTGTATTTAACCTACGAAATTGAGGACAGTTGCGTAATTGGTGCTCTTTGTTTTTACACATTTTGCACGCATTCTTGGGGACGCTTGCTTGGTAAACTCCAAGCTTTGAAGGCGCTTTCCCCGTATTATTTCCGCTTGGCGGTTTGGTAGATTTAGAAGCTTTATTGTCTTTTAGACCTGATACTGCTTCTAAAGTCTGAAATCGGTTAGTTAAAAATCTATCCATATCCTCCCATTTAGAAATATCCATTTTGTTCTCAATAGTTTGTTCCCATAACGCTAGGGTGCAATCGGGGAGTTTTGTGGAGCAGAGGAAGGTGAAAATGGGGTCCCAATTGGAGATGTCTATTTCATGCGTTTGTAACGCAGAAATGCAGTTATTTATCTCCCTTTGTAGTTTTTTAATGGATATGCCACACTCTGATTCGACCGCTTTCAAATTAAATAGAATTTTTAGTTGCGTGTTAACTAGAATCCGTTTATTCTCGTAGCGGTCGGTCAGATTTTTCCACGCTGTAGCAAAACCTTCATTAGTTAATGGACACCTTTTTACAATTTCTTTAGCCTCGCCACTGGTTTTGGTATTAAGATGGAAGAGTTTTTCCACGGGTGTGAGGCGTTTGTTTAGTATGTATATGGCCGTAAACATGTCCCTAAAGGACGGCCATGATACGTAATCACCTTTGAACACTTCGGTGTCACAAGGTGGCAAACGAATGTTGTGCTCACGACTCTCATTGTAATCAGCGTTGGGTTGTAATACCGCAGGTGTTGAAAACTGCTCTGCTAAAGACGTTATAGTAGACATACATCTTTTGTATACAGCGTAACAGTTTTTATTTTTCGATTTTATCGATGCTAAATTTTCTTTTGTAGTGTCAGGAGCTTGTATCAGACCCTCATAACCTTTTTTTGTTTTGTTCCATAAAGATTTAAGCTCCTCTTGCTCAATCATGAGAGAGTGCTTAGTATGGTCGCTGACCGGAATTCTGTTAAATTCCTGGTCAAATTCTAGTATGAGATCTGCTAAGTTGAGATAGCTCTGCATCTTTTTAATTTGGCGGAAAATTTTCTATTGATTAATGAACAAACTTATTAGAAATTGACTTGGGGAGTGCTTTTAAATTCAGCAAAGGTATATAAGCCAAGAACTTATAAATATTGCAGTCGTAGACTAAATATTATGTGAGGAATTTCCTATGGGAGTAATCGCCAAAAACCAAAAAGCCACACCGACCCGTAAGATTCGGAAAAATAAAAATTTGTTTGAGTAATAATTTTCTTTATTTAGTAGAATTTTTCACCTAAATATATATATGTACATATATACGTAGCAGCTGTAAAGAATATAAATGCTTATATATATGTACGTATGTATATATGTGCTTGCGTGTATAACCTCAAATGATGATATAGCAAATTTAGTGCAAATTAAAGTGAAAAAATTTTTTAAATATTTATCACAAAATGCCACCCAACCGCGATTATTAAAATTAAATTGCAATGCGGCGTAGTGAAATGTGCGAAAAGAGCAAAAATTTAGTTGAATAATTGACTGCCGGAGGTAGTCGAAGATATTAGTGTTGTTGTTGTTTAAACACTTGTACGTATGTACGTTTGCAGGTTATGTGCAAGTATGGATTTGCAAATATCTATCACAAATCACTTGCCCGCGCAATTAAAATTAATTTTGACACAAATAATTTCGCTGTTCGAATGTAATTCGTAATTTATTTGAAATTATTTAATTTTTTTTTTGCTAAGTGCGGAACCACAAGGAAAGGAACCACTTACCGAATTAAAAATTTGTATGTATGAATGTGATGAAAGTTTGAATGCTGTTGCATGTGCTGGATGGATTTTGTGGCAAGTATGATGCACCGATGGTTTAGCTTTGGTCGAGTGTATGTATGTAAGATGTGGACTGTATTAATGCTTTCCAAGTTTGGTCGCTTATATTTGTGTTGCTCATGGAGGCGCGATAGAACCAATGTTTCCGCAGGAAACCGGGAATAATAAATAAAATAAACAGAAGAATTAGTTTTTTCTCAAAATATTAATTCAGTTAATTTATTTTATTTAAATAAGATGTATATGTATATATATATTCACGTAGTGAACCAAAAAACTTACGGGCGCTGATGGCTAGGTTGTTGATCGGGATCGCAATCGAATAGAAAGAGGACAAAAAATGGCAAAACCGGAAAACGTCAATAATTTTCACCACAACAAAAAATGTTATTTCGAAAACTACTGACGTTTGACAGGGTTGCTCTTGCAGGGTTGCCACAAGGGGGGAGCATTAATAACCACGTTATGGTGGTTATGAATTTGGTTTGGGCTGCTCGCCCAAACAGTAGGAAAGTGTATGAGTTGCAGGAATATTACCACAAAAGGGTTAGAGGATCAGAGGATGTGAGCGAGAAAAAAGTCTAGCTATTTGTAGGAATCCGCACATAGAATTTGTGTGGGTACTTTCCTAGAATGTGTCAAATCATGATCCAATTAAGAGCGCTTTCACATTACTCGGTGCGGTATCGGATCGACATTTTTGGTTTTTACCAATTTGGCACTTTCACATTAGTGTTGCATACATGAAATCGGAGCGGATTAATTTCGGTATACCGCAACGCGGTAAGACCGGTCAGTAAAATTTGAGGAATTACTGCATACATTTTTGCGGCGTAATAAAAGAAGAAGAACAAAGTCAGTAAAAAAATCGTTTCGGTTATAAATGTAGCAAGTTATAATGTCTTCGTCTTCGCTAGAAGACATTATTGTTATTATTGAGTCATTTGTTGAAGTTAAAAATTTTGTTTTGCAAATTTCGATGTTTGTTTTCCTATTTTCTGCCGATTACGCACCGAAAGTATTCCCACAAGTGTGAAAAACACAGCAACGCGGAATCGTTTCGGTAAGCTGAAAATACCGAGCTACGATCCGATGTCGTACCGAGTAATGTGAAAAGGCCCTAAATATCTCAATATACATACCAAAGAGCGTATATGGATAAGAGGCTGCAGTCTGAAAAACTTCACACTAGATGTCACATTTCGCGCGAGATGAGACCCGCGAAGTGTGACATCTAGTGTGAAGTTTCACAAAGAGCGTATATGAATGAAGGTGTAGTCCGTTAAAATTCACACTAGATGTCACACTTCGCGGGTCCCATCTCGCGCGAAATGTGACATCTAGTGTGAAGTTTTTCAGACTGCAGCCTCTTATCCATATACGCTCTTTGACGTGGTGTCAAATTGCAAACAGTGTTACCACAGCCTCAAAAAATTTGGTATCACAAATTCATACATTCATCGTTTTTTCGTATCACCGAAAAATGTGTGAAAAAAAATTAAAATTAATAGAATATGCTGCTTTTGGGGTTCCAACCCGTTTCACAATTTGATACTTACATGTTTTTTTTTCGTATCACCGAAAAATTTTTCAGAAAAAAAATTAAAATGAATAAAGTAAGCTACTTTCGTGGTTTTAACGATATCGTTTTTTTTAATAATACAAAATGTGTGAAAAAAATTAAAATTAATAGAATATGCTGCTTTTGGGGTTCCAACCCGTTTCACAATTTGATACTTACATGTTTTTTTTTTCGTATCACCGAAAAATTTTTCAGAAAAAAAATTAAAATGAATAAAGTAAGCTACTTTCGTGGTTTTAACGATATCGTTTTTTTAATAATATTAAAATTTAAAGACAATGCGTAGAATTGAATATTGAGAATGAATTTGATATTTTTTCTTTTCGTACATTTATAATTCAAAATACAAATTCAATATGATAAATATAAATTTTTATAAACAAGTAAATTCAGATAAAGTGAATGTCCTACATATTTCCCCCTCCAGAGACTTTGCTTAATGGTGAAGTCTCGATGTAAAGCGTACATGACGAGGTATGCGACTTGTAACATTATTATATATTGTGACAGGTACTGTTAAAAGATATGAGTAGCCATGCGAAGAAGGCAATGGACCGACAAGATCAATATTAATATGCGAAAAACGTTCTCTTGGAGTTTCATAGTTACCAATAGCACTATGGTTGTGTCGATATATTTTTGAACGTTGACAATTGGTACAAGCTTTTCACCATGTCCTAATGTCTTTTTTTAAATTCGGCCAAACAAAACGTTGTAGAATTATTCTAGCTGTCGTATTTGCTCCTGGATGAGACATATTGTGAACATTATTGAAGATTTCTCTACGAAAATGTTTAGGTATGAACGGTCTTGCATTAGATGTAGATATATCGCAAAATATAGGCTTCGATGATAGTGGAATTGATAAAGATTTAAATATTAAAGATGAAGAACTTGGATCTTTAATTAAACTTTTTAATTCAGAATCTTCTTCTTGTGCTTTTGCCAATTGTTCATAATCGATTAGATTTGGAGAATCAATAGTCGAAATCCGTGAGAGTGTATCTGCTATAACATTGTCATTTCCTTTAATATGACGTATATCGGTAGAAAATTGTGAAAGAAAGTCGAGTTGACGAAATTTCCGGGGCGAAGCTTTTTCAGGTTTTTGTTTAAATGCGAAGGTAAGTGGTTTATGATCCGTGTAGATTATAAAATGGCGACCTTCTAGCATGTAGCGAAAGTGTTTTACAGTAAGATATACAGCAAGAAGCTCTCTATCATAAGTGCTATAACGTTTTTGAGTTTCATTTAGCTTTAACGAATAAAAACCAAGTGGTTTCCAAACATCTTGAACTTTCTATTGAAGGACACCTCCAATTGCAACTTCAGATGCATCAACCATAACAGATATCGGTGCTGAATCAATTGGATGAGTCAACAGAGTACATCGGGATAATTCGTTTTTACATTTATGAAACGCCGATTGAGCTTCAGGGTTCCATTTAATAAGAGATTTGTCGTTTTTCTTATTACCCTTTTGTAAAATAAGAAGTGGAATTTGCATTTCGGCTGCGTTCGGTAAAAATCTTCGGTAAAAATTTAACATTGCAGTAAAACGTCGTACCTCTTTGACAGTTTTCGGTTGTGGAAAATTTATGATTGCATCAACTTTTTCAGGAATTGGTTGAATACCATCAGCAGATACCAAGTGGCCCAGAAATGTTACTTTATTTTCTCCAAAATGACATTTTGAAACATTCACCGTTAGACCATATGTTTGAAGACGGTTAAATAATTGTTCCAAATGAATTAAATGTTGTTCAGGAGATTCAGATGCAATTAGTACATCATCGAGATAAGGGAAGCAAAAATCTAACCCTTGAAGAACCTCATGCATGGACCGTTGAAATGTTTGAGCGGCATTACATAAACCAAAAGTCATAAAACGAAATTCGAATAATCCGAAAGGAGTGATTATTGCTGTTTTCGGAACATCAGCTGAAGCGACCGGAATTTGATTGTAGGCGCGAACTAAATCTATAGTAGAAAATATAGTTTTTCCTGATAACCCATGAGTAAAATCGTGAGCATGCGGAATTGGGTAACGATCGGGAATAGTTTGCGCATTAAGACGACGATAATCTCCACACGGATGCCACTGACCATTTTTCTTTGAAGCCATATGTAACGGACTAGACCACGAACTTTTGGACGGACAACAAAGTCCTTGATCCACTCTAAATTGAAATGCCTTTTTTGCAATTTCAAGTTTGTCAGGTGCTAAACGACGAGGTCTTGAAAAAATTGGAGGACCTTTTACCTCAATTACATGTTCGACACTATGAGGAACTTTTTTCTGATGTATCGAAGGATTAGTTAACTCAGGATATCGAGATAAAGTTCGTGAAGAACTATTGTATTAATAAGCGTTTTTACTGATGGTAATTCGTTTAGTTTGCATAATTTACCAGAAGAGCTCAGACCGGTTTCGCTATCTATTAAGCATCCTTTTTTAAAACTACCAATAAGCCAAAGTGTTTTAAGAAATCTGCACCGATTATAGCACTATTAACATCAGCTATAATGAATTTCTAAGCAAAAGAACGACGTAGACCAAAATTTGGAGTTAAAATTTGTGTGCCAAATGTGTTGATGGGTGTGCCATTTGCAGAAAAGAGTTTGTATTTATCTTGTTTTTGATAGATATTCCTGATGATGGAATTACCGATACGTCTGCACCTGTATCTATCAACAAATTTTTGTTGGAAGACTTATCAAAAATATGTAGACGATTGATTATAGAATTCCGGCCACTAGTTTCATTTAGTGACCGACCGACGGGTTTCCCTGACGATGTTGTTTGAAGGTGCAAGGTTGTCGGCAATTTTGTGCTTGAGTTCCAAATCGACGATGATAATAGCACCATTCCGATGAATTTACAGGTAACTTAGCTGAATAACGTCCACGAGAATTTGATCGATTTCTGTGTTGAAAGAGTTGTTTTTGAAGATCATTTATTGCTGTAATTAAAATTGTGATTTGTTGTTGAAGATCCGAAAGCTCAGGAAAAGATTGTACTGCTGAAACTGATGGTTGTTGTGTAGATATATCTTGAATTTTGTCTGCCATTACAGCGAGTTTATCAAGAGTTTCAGAAGACGTTGCTAAAACAACTTGGGTTTGTGAAGGTAATCGATGTAGCCACATAGTTCGTAAAAAATCTTCAGTAATACCACCATGTGAGAGACCACGCATCTCCCGAAGGACACAACTAGGTTTTTTATCCCCAATATCCAAATCATTCAATAATTTTTTTATCCGTTTTTCCTCCGAAATAGATAAATGGTCGATAAGACGTTGTTTTAATTGTGTATACACGTTTTGGGGTTGAGCCAGAATAATGGCGCTTACTTGACTCAAAATATCGCATTCTAATTCTGGAAGGATAGAAAAATATTTGGCTTTTTCAGAAGTTATTGAATGATGTTCGAATTGTGCCTCAATTTGGGCAAACCAAACTATCGGATTTTCCTTCCAAAATTTTGGAATTCGTAAATGGATTTGTCCAGACGTTGTTGTAATCCTATTATTGATTGAAGTTGTTGAAGTGGTATTTTCTCCAGAGCGAGTATTCGGCATGATGTTTTTGGTTGTTAAATGTTCGGCCGTTCGGGGTCACCAATTGTAGAATTGAATATCGAGAATGAATTTAATATTTTTTCTTTTCGTACATTTATAACTCAAAATACAAATTCAATATGATGAATATAAATTTTTATAAGCAAGTAAATTCAGATAAAGTGAATGTCCTACAAATGCTTAAATTTTATATGCAAATATATATGAATACTTGGGTACTGTACCGAGTAATATAAAAGTTCTATAAAATGCCATGTGTAAAACGAGCTGGGTGATCTAGTTGCCAGAGCTGATTCTGGAATTGATTTGGAGTCATTGAATCAGTTTTGAAATATTTATCACGCTGTCCTCCTTTAAATCAAAATGCCTGCTATGGGCAGTGGTCCTTCCAAAAGTTTTTTTTTTTTTTTTGCATATAGTTTTTACTGTATCATTCTTGGAGAATATGACAATTTTTATAAAATCTTAACCTAGTATACAATGACGTTATTCGTTGCCACTGCTTCAAATAACATTTGGATGAAAAGCAATTTTATTTGACATAAAATGAATACTTATGAATGCATTTATTATGTGTATGAAATATTTTTGTTTTTCTTTGTGTATGTTCATATGTATGTATTTATGTAATTTTATTTCATATTCGTTCATTATGTTATTCATTTACATTATTTATGGATGTCTTTTTGCCGTCGGAATGGAGTGGAATTCCAAGCAGCTGATTGTATAGTAATAAAAGTTCGTACGGCCTGACAGGACAGGCTTATCGATGGTACAATCGTGTGTTGCATTAGGAAGTGCTATTGCAGTTTCGTATTGGAAGGAATTCCAATAAGCTGCGTGTATGAACTTAGGAATTTTTACGGCCTAATGGGATAGGCTCGTCCGGAACACAATCATACATATGTATGTTATACATGTGTATTAGTAAATGCTGTTATAGCTTTCTGAATGGAAGGAATTTCAGTAAGCTCCTTTTTCGAAGTTTTAATTTTAGTGGCTCTAGCCTTGGTCACAATTTAGATATCCTTTCTCTTTAACCACCTGGGGTATCTCTGTTCTAACAGACTTTTAGCCAGTATGTTTGGATGATTGCCTAGTCTTGTGGCGTAGTTAGTTTGTATATTTCTTACTTCTTCAACAACTGTGTTAATCTTTAGATCCCTGTGTATAGCGGAATTTTTCACGTACCAGGGCGCCCGGCATATTGTTTTTAATATCTTAGATTGTAACCTTTGTATTCTTTCTAGACTGGATTTGGATGCTGAACCCCAAAGCTGTATTCCATATATCCAGGGTGGTTTTATCCAGGGACCGGGAGTTTTATTCCTTTTATAATAAAACGCCAAAGAAAAAAATTATATTTGGAGGAAAAATAATCAATAAACTCGGAATTTTATTTTTTAAGGACAGCGATAAAATAAAAATTTGGTGTTTTATTTTTTAGCACCAGCGATAAAATAAATACTTGGTGTTTTATTTTTTAGCTCCAGCGATAAAATAAAAACCTGGAGTTTTATTTTTTAACTCCAGAATAAAACTCCAGGGCCAATAACTAGCGAACCCCTTAACCGAATTGCATAAATTTGGTATCAGACGAAAGGTAATTCAGTAAGCTTTTTAATGGTGGTACCCATGCCACGGTTACCACTCAAACCAAGGTTGCCACCTATTTTTTCATTTTTCCCAATTTAGCTGGTTTTTTACGGTCCATATAAAACACCAAGGCCAATAACTTGCGAACCCCTTAACAGAACTAAACAAATTTGGTACCAAATGAAAGGTAATTGAGTAAACATTTTAATGGTATCCATGCCAAGGTTGCCACCTATTTTTAATTTTTCACAATTTAGCAAGTTTTCTACGGTCCATATAAAACACCAAGGCCAATAACTTGCGAACCCCATAACCGAATTAAAAAAATTTGCTACCAAATAAAAGGTAATTGAGTAAACATTTTAATGGTTTCCATGCCAAGGTTGCCACCTATTTTTTATTTTTTCACAATTTAGCAAGTTTTCTACGGTCCATATAAAACACCAAGGCCAATAACTTGCGAACCCCTTAACCGAATAAAATAAATTTGGTACCAAATGAAAGGTAATTGAGTAAACATTTTAATGGTATCCATGCCAAGGTTGCCACCTATTTTTTAATTTCCACAATTTAGCAAGTTTTCTACGGTCCACATAAAACACCAGGAGATGTGCAAGACACTGGGTATTACACTCAGAAAAAAAATCACCAACACGATTCATGTAAAATTAACACGATCGATCTTTACACATAGAACAGCAACAATTTTTTCAAATTACACGATGTTTGAAACATGATTTTGGATTTGAAACTGTCATCTGAAAATTTGGTAAATTCAACCAAATTTTATTGTTGATACAAGATGAAGAAATTTTAAAATATACAAGATGATTCAAATATAAAATTTTATTCCTAAATTTCATTTGGAATTTGGTTTATTTAACATGATGATAGTGTCAATATAAACTAAAAAAAAATGTTCGAAAAATGACGTCCCAATTTTAGTGTTAATACAACATGAAAACAAATGTTAAAACAACAAGAACAATAAAAGTTGGTTGATATAACACGAAACAATGTTCAAACATAAAAGTCATTTGGAATTTTGGTTTATTCAACACGATGATAGTGTCAATATAATGTAAAAAAGTGTTAAAAAGAACGTCAAAACTATTTTGAAACATACAAAATTTTTTCAACGTTAGAAGCTCTGCTGTTCGTGCAAAACATAAATTAATATTATTTTTTTTTAACAAAAAGAAAATTTTGTGCCGTGGCAATGATGGGAGTTTAGCATCATTGGCAGTGCATGATAATGGTTTTTCCATTTATATTTTTAGTTCGCAGGTGAGTTAAAAGTGGATTGCATTTTTGTTTCTAAACGTTTTTAATGTTCAATATTTTCTTTTTCGTCTTCATAGTTTGCAATTTTTACCACGAATAGATGTTTAGCGAATGGAGTCTTTCACGCAGCATGCGGTGCATTAGCGGCCAAACATTACTCGGTGGCAGTGATAGTAAGTACTATCGCCCATGTATAAACAATTCGTATGAGAAGGACGCTTTCAATTTGGTTGGTTGTGCGGGTGATGTATTCTATTATGCTTTATTGGTCTGATGATTATATATCTTATGTTTTATATGTTTTTTTTTATTTAAAAAAATAAATTGTAAAATGAACAAGACTTTCTAGTTAATTTAACAATAAATTTAAGGTAAAATCAAAAAGATGTTATTGTTAATTCAACAGGACCATTTCGAGTTAATTTAACCAGCTTAAATTGTAACATTAACTAGTTAAAATTGTAAAATCAACAGGAAGACTCAATACTTTTTAGTGTTAATTCTACAGTTGTCATCCTGTTAAACTAACAGTTGACAGTAGTGTTAAATTTACACGTTTACATGATGGCATATATTAAGCATCGTGTTGAAAAAAATTAACCACAAAATTCGTTGATTTTTGGTTGATTTCACACTATTTTTTTTCTATGTGTAGGAAAACCCGAACAACTGCGTTGCATCCACAATCAGACGGCATGGTAGAAAGATTCAACAGAACATTAGAGGAACATTTATGAAAAGTGGTGGACAAGTTCCAGAGAGATTGGGACACTCATATTCCTCTGTTCCTGATGGCATATCGATCGGTCGTACACGATACAACAGGTCAGACTCCTGCAAAAGTAATCTTTGGTAGTGATCTTCGACTGCCAGCTGACCTGAAATTTGGGATAAGTGCTGATGCTGGAATAAATGCCAGACAATCTAACAACGTTCTGGAAGAGGAAATGAGAGAAATACATGAACTTGTAAGACAGCGAACAAAGATCATGAGTGACAAGATGAAGGCCAGATACGACAAGGCGATGAACTCTGAAGGTTTTGTTGAGGGAGATCTAGTTTTGTTATACAACCCGCAGCGAAAGAAAGGTTTGTCTCCGAAATTGCAGTGTACTTGGGAAGGACCCTACAAAGTAATTAAACGGCTCAACGATGTCGTGTATCGCATACAAACGATTGGAAGACCGAGGAATAAAATGAAAGTGGTTCACCTGGAAAGGCTAGCAGCATTTGGAACGAGTAATGTGTCAGATCGCGACGATCAGACTTAGGTGGAGGGCAGTGTGATGAATATAATCGGTTCAACTCACATCACTAATAATGACTGAACACACCTCTAAGGAAACTGCCAGAATAAGAAGAAGAGACCAGATAACTTCCACTGTTTGTTGAATTTTCCAGATTGCGTTTGACAGACTATATAAGGCGGCGAGCAGGCGCTCCGCAGTCAGTCGGAATGGTTCCAACAGTCATCAACACCCGCACATACCCGTGTCAGCTGACACGATCTATCTTATGGGAGTTGCATGTAAACGAAATCTCACCGACGCTGACATAAACGCCCATAGCCGCCCGTATCGAAGAAATCAAACGAGTTTTGATTTTTCCCATAACAACGTGCCAGCTGATTGCTTTTGCTCAACGCGGTGTTGCCGAACGAACTTTTTTAGCCACTAAAACATTTGAACGGTATTTTTCATTGTATTATTAAACGAAATCAATGCGAGTGTAAAATGTAATATAATATATCTTTGTTCATAGGAAAAACCGCTTAAGTTTACTTAAGCGAAATATGAGTTATTAGATAATTTGTTAGCTCATTTATTGAAAATAATTATCATTTCTGTATATGTTATTAATTCACATGTAACCATTTTTAATGCCATTATATTAGTTTCAAATAAACTTAAAATCAATATTATCCAGTTATAACTTTTGTTTTTCGGAGCATAACTTTTCGCACAGGATGAAATAAAAAAGTTGCATAAATGATGTTATATTTGAAAAATGTACATGTTTGAATGAAATAATAGTTATTTCATATCTCTGCTACATAGGAAATGGATAGCGTATTTTTCAAATAAATGAGAAATTAGGCAATGAAAAGAAAAGAGTAATTTACGATAAATAAAAGTAATTTTTATTTCAAAATTATCCCTTTTACCATTTTTGAACGGATCAACGGATAGCGGGCCAGCGGGTAGTGAACAACTGATATTTTCCACACAGGCAAACAAAATTGCGACGAAGGCAGCTTTTAGAAAATTGTTTGTGTAAGCACGAAATAAAAAATGCTTATGGTTATTCCTTTATTTATTGCCAAAAAAGTGTATTTTCTTTTACTTATTTTTCACTGTTCAACGAGAAAATTACAAAATGCATCAGAAATGCAACTCTGACTCCTGAGGAGGGACAGGACCACACCACTCAAAAAACTGTTTTTACCCCGCCGTCTTTTGTTAACAATTTTTTATTGCGTTAAAAAATTAAGTTCCGCTTCGAATTCAGTTCTTGAAAATTTACCAATTTTCACCATGTCACCTAAACTAGATAATTACCAAAACTTTGAATACAAAATCGAGCATATTTTTATTTAAAATTTTCGCCTACGTCTTTTTTTCTGAAAGAAAACAATATATTTAAAAATTTAAATCGAGAATAAATATCGGCACTAAGTTTGGGTATTTCATGCGAAATTTTTGTGTCTTCCCATTATTTCAAATACGGCAACACTCACACGGCTGTTCAAAATAGAAAACAGCTGATTTTTGTGTTGTCATGCGGGCATGAAATTCGTTCAACTCGTTATGTTTACGGGTACTCGATTCGTTCGGTCGACTCGTTGATGACTGTCGGCACCCTTAACCGTAGAAGTGTTAACATCAAGTCAAGTAAAACAAGTGTAAACTTTTTAGTCGTGAACATAGTGTAAAACGTACAGTGACTTAGCTCATCGAAAATCGATTAAAAAAGTCGATATATGGTCGATCTGCCATCGCAATTGAAGGGCAGACCAGCATGGCGTCAATTTTTGAAGGGCAGTTCAGCATGGCGGCCGGAGGTGGTTGTTGTAAAAATACATATATATTTCTCAAAAATTTAGGGTTGCTGCTCTCGTTTTTGTCTAATTCAGGGTTTCGTGGAGATTCTGCACCTCATAAACCCTGATGAAATCTGAGGAAGTGTTACCGTGTTTCAAAACTTTCGCAAATTTTTTTTCATATTATTGTATTACAATATGAGCAAATATTGAAATAAATAAAGTTGCTTTTAATATCAAAACGCCACAACTCTTTAAGCTTTATTTTAGTTTATAGTAATTTTGAACATCGAACAAAATTTTTGAGTGAGTTTGTTCATGCTAAGTACATATCTATTTCTCAAGCTTTGCTTGAATACAAACTGTTTTTATTACCAAATTATTTTTCTAATGAATTTCATGCAGGGACTGTAACGGTTATGAGTTATATCCAAAAAGTTGTTTTTTAATCATTATTTTCTGAGTTTTATTTTCTGAAAATAAAAGTTATTTTTTTTAGTTTTATTTTTCCCTCAGAAAATAAAAGTTATTAATAGGTCCATTTCTTTATACACTAACTGGTCAAAGAAAGCGAAATGTCAGAAAATTGAGGGAGCAAAAATTACATTTCCACTAACTCTCCTTGCTAATTTTTGTTGAACAAATTTCAACTAGCAAATTTTACTAGCGATAATAAGAACAAAACAAAAATATGTCAAACAAAAAAGTAAACGTAAATCAAATTAGCTATATGCTTTTATTAAAAAAAAAGGTGAAAATGGAAGTAGTAATCCAATTTATCCCAAAAACATGGAAAACCAGCAAATTTTGATAACTTCGTGTAACCTTACTTTTTGCTAACATAACTCATTGAGAGCATATGTCACTTTCCCACAAACCTCGTTGCTTGAGACTAGTAAATTTTATTTTTGGTAGAAAAATAAAAGAAAATTAGCTATTAATTCGGTAAAATTTAATTCAGTGCGTGGCGATTTAAATATACTCATTCAGGAGCGGATTTACATAGGGGCAACATGGGCAGCTGCCCAGGGCGCCGTTTCAATAGGGGCGCCAAAACTAAGACAAAAAATTTTTTTTATTTACTAAAAAATGTTTTTTTTTTCAATATTACAACAAGAATTAAAGATTTTTCAAAAAAAAACTGTCGAAAATCCCTAAACTTGATTGTTTTTTTTTTTCAAACTCCTCGAAAAGAGTGAGTTTAGTTTCAGGACGAAACATTTTCACTATAAAATTGTTTTTCAGATTCGTATGATGAACTGCAATTTAATGATACTGCGAAATCTGTGCCACCTAATAATTAGGGTTTAAGATCAGATCATTTTGAAGGTTAGAAAATGGAAAAAATGTGGTACCTATATAAGAATCGAATCAAATTTTTTCAATCCGTAAAATATATCAGTAATGAAATGTCACCACACGAAGGCAAGTACGGTTTTTTTTTGGAAATATTGGGGCGCGGCTTGATTTGTTTGCCCAGGGCGCTTCTAGAGGTAAATCCGCCCCTGGACTCATTATAAACTCATTTGCAAAAAGACAAAATAAAGGGGGTGGGGGACTTTTTTCGGTCCATATAAGGCGTGACCGTCTAATGTACGTGCCCTTAAAGTAGCCTGAGAACAGAAAAATCTACTTTTTTGTCCAACTACATTTTTAGAATATAGATTTTATTGTATCATTAATTTAATTAGAAAGTAACAATTTTTATGAAATCTCAAAACTAATTAGAAAGTAATATATATAAAATTTTAAAACTAAGGTACAATGTCGTTTCGTTCATTAACATATTTATCTTGCACTAGAATTGCATACATATATTAATTACGTGTGTACGTACATTCAATGTATTTAATATTAAAAAATAAATCTCAGATATTAATTCACTTTAAGCACTCAAAAAGGGAAACTTTCCATTATTCCAGCACGCCTCGAGAAAAATGACTTATACAGGGGTGTAAGAGGGCTCTCACAGATCCCAAATGTGAAAACCAAACTTGCCGGAAAACCTTTTTGCGTTGGCGGCATTCGGCCGCGCTTCAAAAAAAATAACCCTCAGCCGGCAGAATTCTCTTTCTGGATTAAAATCCATGGACCACAGTGGTTTTGTATATAACACCTTTTGCGCACGTTTGTGTGCGTATAGTGTTTATACATAGTAAAATTAGCAACTTTAACAACAAATATCTCGGAAATTACAAGCCTCCGGCTAGATTGGTTTTAAGATTTGGGAACTGTGAGAGCCCCTCTACACCCCTGTATAAGTCATTTTCCTCAGGGCATGCTGTAATAATGGAAAGCCGACCCATCTTTTCTGCTTTCTCCGGCCAATTTTGATTGTTCAATGAACGAGGACTCCGGATGGGGTAGTTTGACAATTCGCCTCCAAAGCAGCATGAAACGCCACAGCGGCAGTACAAAATTTTTTGCTGCTTGTGATGAAAAATTTACGTTTATGAACGCTCTGCTTGTACTACAAAGGCAGATTGTGCTTCAAACTGAGTTTCCGAACAAAGCCTATGAATGTTATGCTTGCCTGCGGTTACACTTACACTATCCCTGTAACTTCAACACGAACAATACTACCCAAAGGCACAGTTCTGAATATGTAAAGTGGCCGCAACACAACACCAGCACAATCCCAGAATTTCACTCAACCATCCTCATGACCAGTCAGCAATATTTCATACAATTTTCCCCTACTATCCACATCACCATCATTTGCATCGTCTTCAAAAACGCCACCATTTATTGGCCATTCAATAATGCTACAATCAGCATCCTGTTCATCGCCGGCATGCACACTTTTTTCATAAACACTTTGACTAACTTCCGATGCTAAATAATTGCACGTAAGGTCGATATGAAACGTAATTGATATTTTTTGGTGCTTCGCCATTGAACATATTCCATGTGGAATAATAACCATCCGCAGATACCATGTAAATTGCGTACCTGCTTCATTCAAACAAACCAACTCTCTGGCCATGCCCCGGTGCTATATAAGCATGACCTACCGTTGACAATTCTTTAATGGATTCGATGGCACCCGGATCTAGTTTATATGTGGCGATTACTTGCTCCAGTACAATATCGTGATGTATTACGGGTTCACGAACGAAGCCAAATCAAATTGATAGATATTTTCACCTTCGGTGCCAATCCAAACAATATACTTTTCCAATAAACAGTATAGCGATGACTTTTTTTTAATTTGCCATCGAATTGTAATATGTTTGTGGGCACTAGTGTGGCGCCGTCAGGTTCCCATAATATTATATTATTTGATGCAGTTACCGAGAGTATACTTCCAGTGCCATAAACCCATTCGAGTAGCTGAATTACTTTCATGTGTTGACCATAAAATCCAACACCCGGTTTACCAAATACTTTAATGGCGGCAGTTGTGGTTCCAATTGCCATCAATTTGGAAATGGGATTGTATGCAAAGGCAGATAGTTTATGTGGAAAGCCATGTCGTTCAGTCCAAATTGGGAAACAGGAATATTACCAATAAATTACTGAATTTGCGAATATTTTAAGCAGCAGCGCAATAATTGATATTAGGTCTGTTTGGTGAGATTTTGGGTAGAATGCTATTTTATGTCAAACTGAAGATGAAGGCAAAAGTTCAACAAACGCATTTGTGCGAAATGCTATTTAGTGTCAAAAATGACGCTTAGGAACAGTGTTGCCACAGCCTCAAAAATTATTGTATCACAAATAGATGCCTTCATGGTTTTTTTTCGTGGTCACGCTTTCCTTTACCGATCGTAAAAACCGTTTATAAAAGGGGCGTTGCACCGTCCTCCGATCCCATATCTGAAGACGGAACAGTCCGGAGGCCGATAGTTTTCGAAATATAAATTTTTTTTTTTCAAAATACCTTTATTTTGGTGATAACGGGTTGAAAGGACCACATAATCTTTCTGGGGCAAAGTCTACGTACCCATCCACAGTAATCCTGCGTGGAATACCTTCATCGCCTTCATGAGGGAGTACTTAAATTTATATAAAAAAAAACACCTAAGCACAATTACATATGAATGATACGTAGATATTTTTTATTTTGGCTTAGAACAAATTTTATTTTTATCAAACTTTTGGTTGGACCACTCCGCATAGCAGGCATTTTGACTTAAAGGAGGACAGAGCGACAAATATTTAAGAACTGATTCAATGACTCCAAATCAATTCCAGAATCATCTCTGGCAACTAGATCACCCAGCTCGTTTGACCCATTGCATTTTATAGACCTTTTATATTACTCGTGTAGAAGACGGCGGCAGAATAATAAAAGCGACAAACGAGTTCAGTTTAAGATATGTATATATGAATTTACTTTATTAAATTATTAAAGTTATAGAAGGCCGCGACCATAGTGTATAGCATACAGTGAAATGGCTCTGGGATGCGTAGTCGAAATTCGATAAAAAAAAAGACGATAAGTCATCGAAAAATATCAAAATCGGGGACAGATTGGTATGGCGGCGACTTCCGGGGGTACAGATTGGTATGGCGGCCGGATGTGGTTGTTGTAAGAAAAGGGACCATAATGACAAGGTCGTAGCAATCAAGACAGAAACGCAATTCCGGAATTGGGAATTGAAAAAACCAATTCATAATTCCGAAAAGAATTTAAGGCTGAGTTCCTAAACCGCAATTCCCGGTGATAGCGTAAACGCCAGCTATTCCACGAATAACATGTGCAAGAATGTAAAATCAACAACCTACAAAACAGAAAGAAGAAGGGCAACTTCTATTGCTTTCACCATCGTTATTGGGCCATAACAGCAACCCTGAAATCAGCTGAGCACAGCTGTTCGACCTTTTTAACACACATCCCAGAGTCAAGTCACTTGTATCCATTCACAATGGCCGCGACTGCACATTTTAATACATTACATTATTTTATTTCCTACGTGTACGTGTGTTTCAAAACTGCTGTGCCCTCTTCGACGATACTTTTCTTTCTCCCCAATTTGCCAAATCATTGCGTGATGGCCGCCAAAGGAAACGGTATTTTTCCCATGCTGCGCCGTGTTACCAGATACAGTAAAATGAATGTTACCAGATTGTTAATTACGCATTGAGGAATTACGCAGGAGTTTTCTATTATGAAATGACATCCCACCCACCGGTGGATCCGCTGGAGGATTCACTAACCATCAAAGCGGCTAGCTTACTGGCTGGACGACGTAGTAAACCGGATGCTGTGCGGACTTGGGCGCTTCTTACCTGACCATCTTTAGCGGTGAATACTTCCGTCACCCGGCCTCGCTCCCACTGACTTCTTGGTCTCGCGGAATCAATCACAATTACCAGTTGACCTGGTTGCAGAGGGATTGCTTCAGTCCTCCATTTCGAACGTCGAAGAAGTTGCGGCAAATACTCTACCGTCCATCTCTTCCACAACCGGTCCTTTAAATTTTGAACGATACGCCATTGTTTGCGAAGGCATATATTTTCATCTGCTGGACCAGGAGTTTGGGTTGAATTTAGACATCCTGTCAAAAAATGGTTTGGCGTCAGTGGTTCTTCATCCTGCGGTGATACTGGCAACTCTGTCAACGGACGACTGTTTATTATATTTTCCGCCTCTATTAACGCACTCCTAAATGTTTCTACACGTGGTGCCTCCTGGCATAATACTCTCTGCAATAGGCGTTTCGTGCACTGTACGAGACGCTCCCAACAACCACCCGCTGATGGATTCGCCGGGCAATTAAATACCCACTCAATATTGCGACGTGTCATCTCACCCTTTATTCGGTCAAAATCAAATATACGTTCGTCTTCCTTTAGCTCTTTCTGTGCTCCAACAAAATTCGTGCCGTTATCACTGCGGATTCTCACTGGCACTCCTCGGCGGTTCACGAAATTCCTGAGACACAAAATAAATGCATCTGTCGACAAATCTTCAGAAATTTCTAAATGTATTGCTCTAATCGTCAGGCATGTGAACAGACAAACCCACCGCTTCTCTCTCCTTCGACCTATTGCCACGTGGAATGGCCCGCAATAGTCGACTCCGGCGTAGGAAAACGGGCGAACGTATGGTGTTAGTCGATCGATCGGTAGTTGCCCCATGAGCGGTGTAGCTGGTTTAGCGTTGTTATATTGGCAGACCATGCAATCTCGTTTAATTGACTTCAGTAAAACGCGTGCCTGAGGCACCCAGAATTTTTGCCGCAACTCGTTAATCGTCAAATTGTCATTTTGATGATGTAGCTTATGATGGTATTGTTGGACGATTAATCGTGTTACATAATGGTTTTGTGGCAAAATAGTCGGACGTCGTGCCGTGTACGGCAAACAATAAGCAGCATCGATCCTTCCGTTGACTTTAATCAACCCATCGCTATCTATAAACGGCGTTAACTGGAACAATGATGATGATTTCGCTACAACTTTGTTACGTTTCAGGACTTCGATTTCTTGTGCGAATGTTTCTGCTTGCACTCTCTGAAGGATTAGCCTTTCTGCATTTGCGATCTCTGTAGCGTCCAACTCCCCACTGCGGCGTACTTCTGGCTTGCTGTTGTGCACAAACCTCAACACATAGGCAACAACTCTCACGATTTTATAATATTTCGAAAATTTGTTAAATTGTATTGGATATTCTCCTTTGCTCGACAACATGACTCTTTTGGTGATTTCTTCTAAGGCGCAATTATCGGACGAAAGCTCTGGGGTTTCTTGCGGCCAGCAATTTTCCTCTTCATACAGAAACGATGGCCCTACCAACCATTTTGATCCTGATTCGTGTTGAAATGTTGTGGACGGCCTTGTTGCTTCGTCGGCTGCATTCATACTTGTGGAAATCCAACGCCATTGTTTCGTAGTTGTAGTGCTTAAAATTTCGGCTATTCGGCACGCGACGAATTGTTTATAGTTTCGGCTGGTCGAGCGAATCCACTGTATTACTGTTTGGGAGTCGCTCCAAAATATTGTTTTATCGATCGCGAAGTCGTGACAGCGTTCTAACGACTCTTTAAGTCGGCATCCCAACACAGCAGCCTGCAATTCCAATCGAGGTATTGTCATACCTTTGAGCGGTGTGCACCTTGACTTAGCACACATCAATGTCACATCGATCTTGCTTCCTCTCTTCACGCGAAGGTAAGCGACGGCAGCGTATGCAGAAGAACTTGCGTCGACGAAAATGTGCATTTGAATATTGTCGGCAACCGCTAGGTTTGTTGAGTAGCAGCGTGGAACCGTAAAATGTTTTATTGATTGAAAGCTAGTCCACCACGACATCCATTGCTCCGCCAACTCGCTAGGTATTGCTTCATCCCATTCTACCTTCAAACGCCATAATGATTGCAACATTATTTTCAAAAATATCGTTCTGTTCGCCAAAAGACCAAAGGGATCATAGATCGACATTGATATACCCAATAGTTCTCGCTTGGTTGGCCATCGTTTTCCACTCAACACATCTCTAGCAATTTTGTGAAACATAAACTGAAATTCTAGCCCGTCACTGGTGGTGTTCCAGTACATACCCAGCACCTTCTCCGTTGCTGTTTGACGATCCATTTTAACTAATTCGACGTTGGTTTCGGCATCTTCTCCATTAAGTTCACGCTGCACATTTTTGTTATTTGATATAAAATTTCGTAATTTGAAGCCAGCGTTGGCGTTAATCAGCGTGGCTTCCTTCGTCACCTTTAGTGCCTCCTCGGCGCTGTCAAAGCTGATAACTAAGTCGTCTACATATGTACTAGCAATAACGGCCTGGCTTCCTTTTGGCATTCTCGACTCATATTTAACGGCGTTAATATTCTTTATGTGCTCGGCGCAACACGGCGAACATATGGCTCCAAAAATCATGGATGTCATTACGTAGGTATGGATTGGCTCATCCGGCTTGCCATCTCGCCACAAGAATCTCTGTGAGTCCTGGTCAGCATTCCTTATTCGTACCTGTGAAAACATCTCTTGAATATCTCCTGCCACTGCTACGATACCTTGACGAAACTTATGAATGATGGTTATTAACGGCTGTGCCTTCTCTGGACCTTTAAGTAGCACTGAATTTAATGATACGGAGTTTGTAACGGCGGCTGCGTCGAATACGATACGCAATTTCTCTGGCTTAAATGGGTTAACTACTCCGAAATGTGGCAGATACCACGTCCTTGGTCCTTCACGAGCGGCTTCATATGGCGTCAGTTTTCTAGCGTAGCCCTTGTAAACATATTTGGCAATTTCCTTTCGATAACTCTCGGCATAAGCGGCATCTCTCTGCATTCGTGACTCAATATTCAATAGACGTTGTTTGGCTGTAGCATAACTTGACGGCAGTTCTACTGAGTTATCTCTCCAAAGCAATCCAACTTCGTATTGCTGACCCAAATCTTTTGTAGTCTCAGCTAAAACTTTTCGAGCGCGTTGATTTTCATCCGATTCCAAAATGAGTTTGTTATTGACTCCAAAATTCTCTATGGCAAAATATTCCTCCATCATCTTCGTTAATTGCGTTAATGATTCAGACTTACGAACATGAAGCACCCGTGGCACAGTGGCAGTTCTTTGTTTATGTGGTCCGTATACGACCCATCCTAATTTTGTGTTGATGGCGACTGGCTGATCATGGCGCGCGACGACTGTTGCGTTAGGTACACCCAAGTGGCAATTATCTAAGCCCAACAATAAAACAGGTTTGGCATCCACGTAATTAGATATAGGCAGTTCTCTCAAATGTGCGTATTTCGATTTGTCAAATGTCTGCCTCGGCAAATTGAGGCTTTTTATAGTATGTACTGCTTTGAGAGAGTATTTGTCACCCGTTAACCCTTTTATGTCGCAGGACACCATTCTCGACCTCTCAGTTGTTTGACTGTCACCGTACCATTGTAACGTCAGCGGCTTCGTACGTCCTTTTAAACCCAGCTGTATGGCGATCTCTTCTTCTAATAATGACACCGATGAACCTTCGTCGTACATCGCATGTATATTGACACTACCATGTGGACCAGATACAGTCACCGGCAAAATTTTAAAAAGGTTAATTTCGGTTTCTTGGCGACAATTAAGAATGCGTTCTCTCTCGGCAGTTGGTTGCGACTGCAAATTGGCTTGGACGACATCTTTGTGTAGCAATTGATTGTGCATACGTTTGCACCCATTAAGACCGCATGTTTTACGACGATGGCAGGTAAGTAAGCTGTGACCTTTCCGTAGACATCCGAAGCACAGACGTTGTTGCTTCACCAGTGACCACTTTCCTTCCAAGTCGAGGGCTTTGAACTTGCGGCATTCCAGTATGACGTGACTTTGACTACATGACGGGCATTTCGGCTGTTCATTACTGTGCAAGACTCGACGGGCTGGCCCTCCACTTGAATTAGACTGACGATTGGCATAAGTACTGCTTCTCTGTGGTTGTACTGCTTGTTGACTTGAACGTAATGAATTTTCACTGACTCTAGGCATAATAGCCACCACCTTTGCCAACTCACTCAACCAATTTGCGAATGTTGTTACTGTAAGGTACGGCGAAATATTAGCGGCATACTTGCTCCACTCAAATTGTTTGGATGTTGGGAATTTCGAGATGAGCTGTTCCAGCAATGTTGGGTTCGCTAGGTGATGTTCGCATTTTGCCGATTTAAAGTAGGCTGAGATATTTCGCACACGGTTTGAAAATTCGATAATTTGTTCAAGGTTATTGTCGCTTATACCCGGGAATCCTTGTACCTTTTTTAATTGTGATCGTATGAGCAGATCCTGTCGGCCAAAATTGAATTCCAACTCCTTTATGGCCTGTGGCACGTCTTCAGGGTATATCAGCATCGATGTCACCGCTCGTTTTGCATTGCCTTGTAATGCCTTCTGCAAACGCATGAGATTTTGTCTGTTGTTATATGAAAACTCGGCTGTAGTATCGTTAAAGTTGGCTATGAATAGGGGCCAATCCTCCGGATTGCCATCAAAATAAGGTAGCGGGTAAAGTCTCGCGGCATGATTATCCATCAACAACATTGTATTCCTTGGTGGCTGTGGTTGCGTTGATGGTAAACTTATTTGTGGCGGCATCTGTGTCACGGACGTAGGTCTGTTGGTAAGAACATCGACTGCCTCTGCATCTATTCGCTGTCGCAGTTGTTGGAGCTCTACTTGACTCTGGCTTGTTTCATTGCGCAGCTCCGATACGACGTCCCTTAAAGATGCTATGTTGTTTATCAAAGCAGCCAGTGCATCTGCTGACACGTTTACTTCCGGCTGGCCTTCAGCATGTGACTCTGTTGTGGCATTACCCGATGCTCGAACTTGATCACGTTCCCCCATATTTATTGCTGTTGTATCTAACTCGGAATCCGATTGTTCATCTAATCCAGCTGGCATTGCTTGTCTTGCTCGAGAACGTGTGATCATAAGCGGAGATCTTTTTAATTAATATTTAATGATGACGACGTGACACAGCAGCGAACAATGATGCCGATAAATTAACGACAAGTATTTGCGGTGACCAGAGACATTTATATTTAGCGACAGACGTTAAATACGATCATATATTATATAATAGATGATGGATAAACATTGACAATTAACGATAACGATGAATATTACCAATAATAATGACGATGGCGTTGTACGACGGAAACGATCTTGAAACGTTGAACACTGACAAAAAAAATATATTTAATAGGGTAAATGTTGACGATGACGTTGCCGTAGACGAGATTTTACCATTAAATGACTTTGAATTTATGACTATTAAAGATGAACGTTGACATAGACGAGAATTGACCATTAAATGACTTTGACGATATGACTATTAAAGATGAACGTTGACATAGACGAGAATTGACCATTAAATGACTTTGACTTTATGACTATTAAAGATGAACGTTGACATAGACGAGAATTGACCATTAAATGACTTTGAATTTATGACATTAAATGACTTTGACGATATGACTATTAAAGATGAACGTTGACATAGACGAGAATTGACCATTAAATAACTTTGACGATATGACGATTGACAATTTGACGAGTTGACATTAACGAGAATTGAACATGACCATTAAATGACTGACGAAATATACTATCGACGATTACGATGAATTTGGAACGACGGTTATGACTATTAAAGATGAATGTTGACGATTACCAATTTGACGAGTTGACATAGACGAGAATTGACCATTAAATGACTTTGACTTTATGACTATTAAAGATGAACGTTGACATAGACGAGAATTGACCATTAAATAACTTTGACGATATGACTATAAAAGATGAACGTTGACATAGACGAGAATTGACCATTAAATAACTTTGACGATATGACTATAAAAGATTAACGTTGACATAGACGAGAATTGACCATTAAATGACTTTGACGTAATTAACTATCGACGATTACGATGAATTTGGAACGACGAAAATGACTATTAAAGATGAACGTTGACGATTGACAATTTGACGAGTTGACATTAACGAGAATTGAACATGACCATTAAATGACTGACGAAATATACTATCGACGATTACGATGAATTTGGAACGACGAAAATGACTATTAAAGATGAACGTTGACGATTGACAATTTGACGAGTTGACATTAACGAGAATTGAACATGACCATTAAATGACTGACGAAATAAACTATCGACGATTACGAGGAATTTGGAACGACGGTTATGACTATTAAAGATGAATGTTGACGATTACCAATTTGACGAGTTGACACAGACGAGAATTGACCATTAAATGACTTTGACGTAATTAACTATCGACGATTACGATGAATTTGGAACGACGAAAATGACTATTAAAGATGAACGTGGACAGTAATATTGATGATTGACTGACGAAAACAAACGATCGACGATTACGATGTGTGTTGAACGACGGAAAAATATTAAAGATGAATATTGACAACAATACTGATGATTGACTTTGACGAAACCAAACGGTCGACGATTACGATGAGAATTGAACGACGGAACAATGTTGAACGTTGACGATTGACAGTGATGTTTACGATTGTCGCTGACGAAGTTAACGATCGACGTTTACGATGTGATTGACGACATTGAAGTTGAGTACGTTGGACGACGGAACAAAATATACTTTAATTAACATATGTATGGTCAAGTATTAAAGATGATGCACATTGTCGTTGAAAATTTACGACGGAAAATTTGTTGAGACGGTGGACGATTACGACGTTAAATTTATGTTGGACGACGGAACAACTATTGACGGAAATATTGACGAAATTAAAACGTTGATTTGACTACTGAAGATATGTACATTGACGGTGGAAAACATGAACTAATTAGTTGCTCTGCAATTTAGATGACCACAATCTCCAACGGCGATAGCAAATTTGTTCGGCTGTTGAAAGACCTTTAGCATTCAATTAATTTATTGTACAACGCAAAATATTAATTGGAACCACTTATCTTGTTTCGGCATTCTCAATTCTCGTTGGAGGGCACAGTTTTGAAAACTTGTAGAAGACGGCGGCAGAATAATAAAAGCGACAAACGAGTTCAGTTTAAGATATGTATATATGAATTTACTTTATTAAATTATTAAAGTTATAGAAGGCCGCGACTGCACATTTTAATACATTACATTATTTTATTTCCTACGTGTACGTGTGTTTCAAAACTGCTGTGCCCTCTTCGACGATACTTTTCTTTCTCCCCAATTTGCCAAATCATTGCGTGATGGCCGCCAAAGGAAACGGTATTTTTCCCATGCTGCGCCGTGTTACCAGATACAGTAAAATGAATGTTACCAGATTGTTAATTACGCATTGAGGAATTACGCAGGAGTTTTCTATTATGAAATGACAACTCGGTACAGTACCAAAGTATTCATATTTATTTGCATTTGAAATTTAAGTATTATCTTTATATTTTTATATTATAAAAAAAAAACGATATCGTTAAAACCACGCAAGTAGCTTACTTTATTAATTTTAATTTTTTTCTCAAAAATTTTTCTGTGTTAGAACACCAAAAGCAGCATATTTTATTAATTTTAATTTTTTTTTTTTCAAACATTTTTCGGTGATACCAAAAAAACCATAAATGTATCAATTTTTGATACCAAATTTTTTGAGGCTGTGGCAACACTGTTTACAATTTCTTCCTCTTCTTCAGAGATTTTGACACATTTTAGGAAAGTACCCACACAAATTCTGTGTGCGGATTCCTACAAATAGCTAGTCTTCTTTCTCGCTCACATCCTCTGATCCTCTCGCTCTTTTGTGGTAAAATACCTGCAAATCATACGCTTTCCTACACTCAACAAACGCTATTATTTTTATTTTTATACAAAATGGCGAAATAAAACCAAAAGATGCTTGCAAGGTTGCATATTTTAGCACACGGTTGCATTTCGATGTACTTTTTAGAAACTTTTAAAACTATTATTTTGTTTACAAAATTTTCGCAAAATAAATATAAACCTGTACACAAAACAAACTCTTATTACTAGAAATATGGTTTTATTTAATAATAGTCAATGAAAAGGTATTTTTTATACAACTTTTTTTTTGTTAATGATACTATTTAATTCTAAATTTTGTGACACTATCGAATGCAACTCAGCCAGAAATTGGGACCCTTGATACCAAATAAGCAACTCTTAAAATCAGCTGAGCACAGCTGTTTGACCTGTTTTAAACACATCTCAGAGTCATTTCACTTGTATCCATTCACAATGGTCGTGAAATAAAGCAGAGTGAATTAAGAAGTAAATAAAAACTTTTATTTAACAATTTAGTGATACGAACCCGATAGAAATAATCGAGCTATCGACAAATACGTAACAATACCAAAATCAGACGATATCGTCTTCACGGCTATCGTTCGTCAAGGCTATCGTTCGTGAAAGGGAATGAGGCTGTAAGGGCCGGATTTCAATCGTCGGATAAGGGTTGAATAATCGGCCAGATAACGACCGGTTATCGATTGTTTGACATTTCTATTGTTTGAAAATTATTATTTTAGCAAGCCATTTATAGCCGAAGAGGCAGCGGCTTTTTTTTCGATCAATTTTATAAAGGCTGAGATTAAAACTGTGTGTTGTAGTCACGTTCCCAATTACGAAACCAACCGTCAGTCAGTCTGATAGCGGTGGTTGCACAGGTGGGAGGCTGCGGAAGTCGTGAAAAAAGCACTTTCTGAAGCTATTTTATAAAGGCTGAGCTTTTTTGTATATAATATTTATGCTAATTAGTGATGGGCGAGTCCGAGATGTTTAGACAATCGAGAGAATCGCCATCGTTGCAAAATCACAATCGAGTCAAAAGTTGACTCGCTCTTCGACTACACAATCGAGATGTTTTTGCGATTGTTCCGAGTCGGCGAGTCGGAGGTTGTTTCGATGACAGCTCGACTACACAAGCGAGATGTTTTTGCGATTGTTCCGAGTCGGCGGGCCGGCTGTTGTTTTGATGATATGTTTTAGTTGATAAAATAAACTGAATGAGGTTTGTTGATAAAGAAAGTAGGATTTTTAATGGAAGTGAGGCAAATACATAAATAAATTAACCAAATTGAAAAATATGCTATACATAGACGCTGCATTATTGCAATCACAACTAAACAGTGTCGTGAATAATAATAATAATTAATTATTTAAACATTAATAAATTTTCTGAAGTGAGACGCTTATGAGACAAATGAATTTTACGAGTAGCAACAACGGCAATAGATTTGTACCACTCTGTATGTTTTGTAAAGCAATTTTAATATTCAAGCGGCAACAACAATTATTATGTATTTTTTGCAGCGAGTCCGAGATGTTGTAGGGTTGCTTTGAAAACGAGAGGAATCGTTGGCGAGTCCGAGATGTTTTAGCGATTGTTTCGACTGACGGCCATTTACGACTTGACTCGAATACGAATGACCACCATCGAGAGCATTCGAGATGTTTCAACAATCGAGAGAATCGAATAAAACATCTCGGACTCGCCCATCACTAATGCTAATAAGAAACTAAAAACAACCGTCAGTCAATCCGCGGGCGGTGGATTATGTGTCAGTCAGGCACCTGAACTTGACAGAAACGTATGAGCGCACCTATGTAATTATACGATGAGCGGGATTTTCTATACAATAGACAATCAGTTAATGGTTGTTATCATATGTCTATTAGTTTATAGCATGTTCATGGTGAGCCTGCGTTTTGCGTTTCGGAGGCATTTTTGCGTTTAGTCCAAAACGCAACATTAAATGTTACATTTCTCCATACAAATGCCAACGAAAGTAAACAAAACAGAGATCAAAATTAATACCAAAGCGGTTGGTACGTTTGGTTTGCAAAATTAGTGTATTATATTATTACATATTTTGCAAATTCTTGTTCTATTTTTTAATTAGACAAAACAAAAAAATAAACCTCAACACCTGATTGCGTAATCTGGGATATTAGCTCCGTTTGTTTCGAACTTCTCAAATGCGCATTTACAAAACGCGGCAGCATGAACACTTTTCGAAAAGCCATCTTCGAAAATCCAAAATGTTGCGTTTCAAATCCAGCATGAACATAGTATTAAACTGTAATATTTATTAATTCCAAAAAAGGTTTTTAAGACTTACTAAAGATTCATGAAAGCCAGGTAGTAATATTAGTTCATATATATTTTTATTAATTTATTGTTTATATACAGCATAAATTACAGGTACATTTAAATGGATATATTCATCAACTATTATCTTGATCGGAACTAGTGCTATCATCTCAGCTGTAAATTGTTATATTGCACACTCCATCTGCTTCGGTCGCATCGTCGTCTGTAAAAGAAAACAAGAGCGCGGCTGTATTCGGCTGTACCGAATACTATACCTTTCATAAATGAGGAAATGAAAAGTTACCCATGTACCTAGCCTGATTTGGTTTAATTTCAATTCTGTTGGTTATTTATGGAAAGATTTATTAGAAAAAATGGTGTCTTAGCTATTTAAATTGAGAAGTTATACCCTAAAATGTTTACATCTGAACAATCGGTTGTATGGGAGCTATATGTTATAGTGGTCCGATCTTGAAAATTTTCGGTAACCTTATTTGGGTCAATATGGGTAACAAAACTTCAAAGTTTCATGTCCTTAGCGGTTAAATGGAGAAGTTATACCCCAAAATGTGTATATCTGAAAAATCGGTTGTATGGGAGCTAGATGTTATAGTAGTCAGATCTAGACAATTTTCGGTAACGCTGTTTGGACCCATATGGGTACAAATACTTCAAAATTTCAGGCTGTCAGCTGTTTAAATGCATAAGTTATACTCCGAAATGTGCATATCTGAACAATAGGTTCTATGGGAGCTATATGTTATAGTGGTCCGATCTATATAATTTTCGGTAACCTTGTTTGGGCCAATATGGGTACAAATACTTCAAAGTGTCATTTTCTTAGCTGTTAAAATGGGGAAGTTATACTGAAGTTACACCCCAAAATGCGTATGCATATCTGAATAACCGGTTGTTTACTATATGTTATAGTGGTCCGATTCCGACAAATGATCAATTGCACATAACAAACCTGTATTTCGAATTTTATTCAGATATCTCAAAAACTGAGGGACTAGTTTGCGTTCACACAGACGGACGAACAGACGGACATGGCTTAATCGCCTCAGCTCATGATTCTGATTATATCGGTATATATTTTGGTGGATCCCCCACGCTTCCTTCTGGTACTTTCGACAAAAAATGTTTGCCACAAAGTTATAATACCATTTCATTCTCATGAAAGGTATAAATATACTGTTAATATAAATTGTTCCAAATTAGGAAAGTTGTTTATAACTTCAGGATTTACGACCAGTGCTGGAAATCTGTAACTTATTTTGTGACGACCGATAATCGTAAAATCTACCGTCACAAAAATTTCCCTCGATACCTCTGCGATGATTATCGGAAACATCTGTCAAAATATACTATAGAAATCGACCGAAAAATCGTACAGAATAGCATAATCGCAAAAATCATCGCAAATTTACGACACCGATCCGAAAATTGTGGCAAATTGGTTACAGAATATGCCCACAGGTCCGCAATGCTGGTGGTGGATGGCGGCAATTGATCACCCACAAACCATTTAAACAAATGTTTGCCATATTTTTCCTCCCATCCATACTCAGTGGGCAATTACGTGGTAGGCTCGGGTAGATGAGCATGTCACCAAAGATGAGCGATGTATGCCGTGCGTAAAAACTGTTGTCGCAGTTCGGCTCTACAAGGCGGAAATAAAGAGCCATCAATTTTTTTTTATTTTCAAGTGCATTGCAGCCATCGTCTTTGCCATATGTTTTAGTGAATGATACAATACGAGCCATGTTAATATCATCTATTCCTGTGAATGTATATAATTTGCAAACATAGCTTTCCAATGTTGTAAGCAATTCATCGAGGTTACAATTTGGAATTGGTGAAATATTGCTGAGTGCTTGTATGTACGTTGAAGACTTCCGGAGAATTTCGAACGGTCAAGATGTAAATTTTCCAGGGGTAAACACAAAATAGGATGGAGACGTTTGCATCTGTTAAAATGTTTGCCATTTATGAAACCATTTACTGAACCACTTCCCAAAATATGGTAATTTTCCATTATGTCAGACAGTCCACAAATCGAACCCTTAAAAACATTTTTCCTGAAAAGGTCCACTGCTCATAAAACAAGAATAGGAAATATTAACATAAGCAAAGGGCTTATGTACCAAATTTCAAGCAAATCGCATACAAAATTGATTTTTTAATAATGTATACGTATTTACCTTGGTTTAAACTTAAGAAGCTCATTCGAAACCTGTAATATAAGCCCTGTTTTTATTTAAGCGCAGATGTATATTTTGTATGGATTTCTTAGCGCACATCTCTATCCACGCTTAGCGGTCCATTCAAAATTTAAGCGCAGATGTATATGCGCTTAAATAAAAACAGGGTTATAGTTTCAACTAATTGAGATATGATAACAACCATCAACTGATTGTCTATTGGAGAAAAGTCGTCAATCAACCAAAAGAAATTTCTGCGCATCGTATAATTACCTACATGGGTGCGCTCATACGTTTCTGTCAAGTTCAGGTGCCTGACTGACGCATAATCCACCGCCCGCGGAATAACTGACGGTTGTTTTTAGTTTCTTATTAACATAAATATTATATATACAAAAGCTCAGCATTTATAAAATAGTTTCAGAAAGTGCTTTTTTTCACGACTTCCGCAGTGTCCCACCCGCGCACCCACCGATGGTAATGTGACTGACGATCGGTTTCGTAATTGGGAACGTGACTACAACACACAGTTTATAAAATTGATCGAAAAAAAACCGCTGCCTCTTGGGCTTTTAACAAAGACTATCATTCTAAAATGGAATTAAGTGATATTTTTGACGACATTTCAATTGAAGAGGAGCTTGAAATGCTTTCAAATCTTAGGAAAGAGAGAGTGGTAAGGTCACGGCCTGACCATTTCGTTGATTGGGAGTGCACCGAGTTCTTTCGAAGATTTAGAATGAAGAAATCTACTCAGTACTTGTGCAATTTAATTGAAAATAAATTGAAATATTCTTCGGGAAGGTCAGTTACTTTTCATATATATCTTAAAATATTAGTCAACAAACTTTGTAATATATCGACGCTTGCAAACAAAACAGTACTAAGTCTGAAAACTGTGTTTTGCAGGAGAAGCTCTCAAAGTTTAAACTCGATATGAAACTTCGGTTGTATGCTAAGTATATTTTCACTTGTAACTTCTGTTTGGATCAACACCAAAACTCGGCAATATCAAAGTCAGGGTACGCTTTATATAAAACCGTAAGAAGAAATAAAAATTTGCTACGTGGTTTTTCATGGCAAGCTCTCAAAGTTTTTATTCTGTAAAAATCTCGAGTTGTATTATATGTACACTTTTGCTTATAACTTTTGATTGGACTGTCCGATGGATACCAAGATTAGACAGCGTCTAAATTAAGACACGCTCTACTTGAAAACGCCAAAAACGGGAAAATGTACTAAGTCGACTTAGTACAGTATTGTTTGGAAGCGTCGATATGTACATATATTATATAACCCTCTTATAGAAACCAAGCAGTTCCTCCAATGCAGCAACTACTTGTCTGCTTGCGTTTTTATGCAACCGGAAGCTTTTACATAACAATCGGGGACTTTTCAAGTTTGCTTAAGTCAACAATATGCCGAATCATTAAGAAAGTAACATTTGCAATCGCATCGTTAAGGCCTAAATTTACCGAAATTTTGGGAATACAAGAAGAATTTTATAATATCGCACGATTCCCTCGAGTAATTACCGCCATTGATTGTACACATGTGCGAATATTCTCACCAGGTCAGTGTTGATTATAACGATTGTTGAGCATACATTTTTTGTAAGTACGCCTTTTAGGGAAAAGTATTGCTCCAGGTATTAGGTCAATTTTGCATAATTTTGTCCAATCTATGTAGTGATCATTCAGAAATTACTGCCGTTAAAAGAGAAATTTCAGAATTGGTACTTAATAAAAGTGTTAACTCAGCTTTCGATATTTTCACGAAACAGAAATAAGTAAAACTATTTTTCTATATATGTATACATACTCACATACATACAGATGGAAACACAGCTGAAAACTTTAGAAATAGGAAAGGGTACTTTTCTATTAACGTACAAGCTATGTACACAGCCAAATTAAAATTTCAAAATATAGTCGCATGATGGCCCGGGTCTACTCATGATAGCTTAATATTCCAGAATTCGGCTGCAAAAATACACATTTGATAGCGGAACTTATGAGAATGGACTTATACTTGGAGATAGTGGATATTTTCAAACCAATTATTTGGTTACGCCCTTCATCAATACTAGTACACAAGCGCAACGTCTTTACAACGAATCGCACATTAGAACAAGAAATGTTATAGAACGCTGTTTTGGAGTATGGAAACGACGATTCCCAGTTTTGAGTATCGGTATGAGGTGCAAGATTCCTCTGGTACAGGATATAATAGTTGCAACGGCTGTAATACATAATATCACAATAGATATGAAAGAAGACAAACCGCCAGAAGAACCAGATCTTAACCTTCCGGCAGAAGAAGAAATGGAAAACCTAGATCCTCTTATTGAAGACTCTGGATTTGCTAGAAACTCCGTCTTAGAATATTTTGAATCTTTAGTGACAACGTAAAATAAAAAAAAACAATTGATATGTGCAGATATGTATGTGAATTCATTTAATGACATGTTGATGTTTTAATTCATAAGTTTAGTTTAGTTTTTTTTTGTACTTTTGCACAAGCGAACACATTGTAGGAGGTACATATGTATATGTTTATAAATATACAATATACATATTTACATATGTATTTATATGTATAGTTGGCTTCAATGGTCAAATTAAACAATGTAAAATATCCACCAAACAAAGCACAAATTTTCATTGCGGCCCCTGGTATATACATACATACATACATATGTAGTACGTGGGTATATATCCTGGTAGTTAAACAAATGTTGAAAGTCTATTTTCTTAGACTACTTGATGAAACCCAAAAGTAAGTTAGCCCCAAATCTGGGCTAACTTAAGTCAAAACTTAGTTTTAGCTTTAAAGTGCAGACATTGGTGACTTATCTGTAACCTTATAAAACAGCTGATTCAACCAACTTTACGACAAGCTGTGTTACTAGTCATTGGTGCCTTATCGTAATTCTGTAGCTGTATCGTTAACTTACAGACCAATTGGATTTTAGTTAGCAACCCTAAATCCGTAAAAAGCTGACACTTGTGAAAGCAGATATAGGAAGGTAGGCGCGTAGGCGAATTCAGAAACTTCTTTTTTTATTTACAAAGGTAGATTATAATATCAAAATCAAAGCGAATTCACATCATGGCCAATAGTAATGGGCGAGTCCCAAGCGAGTTCAGATTTTAGCAAGGAGAAATATTATTTTGACATTACAATCTACCAATTACAATAACAAAATACATGGGAAATTTCTGAATTCGCCTACGCGCCAACCTTCCAAGATCTGCCTCGATATGTGTCAGCTTTCTACAGATTTACGGCACCACTAACTAACAGCTCACATGGATAGCTATAAAGTTACAATAAGGTTAACGATACTGAAATAATTATAAGTCACCAATGTCTGAACCTTTAGTCACGTTGGTGAAACCGGGCCATAAACTTGTTTAAATATACATACATAATATATACATACGTGTATGTAGGTACATAAACATATATATACAAATATTAATTGTTATTACATCAATATATACCCAATAAAGAGTAGACATCGAACTTACAAACATTTTTAACATTTGTCATTCTCGCAAGAGGCCGACGACATACTTAATATACATACATACACATGTTCACAAATATTGAGTGGAAAAGTAATAGGATGCTTTCTTACAAGAGAAAGTAGTTTTTTTGGATATAAAAACATCCAAAACTCAGATTGAGTATAATATACATAAATAAAATATTTAAGAACTCTGACCATTTATTTGATCACTAGGGTATATACTCCCATAGTCATCGTATAACTACATATATATATATATATATATACTATAAAGGACAAAATATATATAAAAATACTTATGTGCATAGATGTAAAAAAAATTAAAAATTTATTCAAATTAAAAGGCACTTTCTATTGGTTAGCAAACTGTACGAACTCAGGAGCCGAAAGATCTTGAATTTTTCTCAATTGAGCATAGTGAAGCTCCACTCTTCTTTGCTCCTCATTGATCATATGAGCAATCCTCATATCATGCTCTTTCTCTTTTTGCTTAATTTCTTGGGAAGCCATTTCTAATTGTTTTTTAACTAAATCCATCCTAGAATCTGCGAATTGTTCAAGCATAGACTTTTCCAATTTTTTTTTTTTTTGTATTATTTCTTTTCAAAACAGGTGTAATTGGTTGCTTCAAATCTCGTGGAGACCAAGTGCTCCATTTTGAAACTTCAATATCTAGTAATCAAAAGCGGAGATATTAAAGCAGGCACCGGCAAAAGTGTCCCGCACGGGCAAATGAGAAGCATCACATACATTTTCACCAATGTAGTGCAAATCGGTCTGTTCTCACCAACACAAACTCTCTCATAAATTTGCCGTACTCTGTATTAAAGCTTGATAAGCTTTTTGCGGTAAGTGTATGCGGATCTAAACGTTTTCTTGCGTGCGGCCCTGGCTGCTCCAGTGTATGCGTATGGTTGCGTCTGTCAATTACACTACAAACATACATATATACATATTCCGCCGTTGTTATTTTTATACTCAGCTGTACTAGTTCACAGAGTATTATAGTGTTAATCACATAACGGTGGATTGTAATAGAATGAAATAATCGAGATAGATATAGACTTATATATATCAAAATGATCAGGGTGAAAAGAGAAATCGATTGAGCCATGTCCGTCCGTCTGTCCGTCCGTCTGTAAACACTCTAACTCGCGCAAAAAATGAGATATTTTGATGAAATTTGAAATGCAAGTTGGTATCGACACTGGGACGGTTGGTATTGAAAATGGGCGAAATCGCCCACTTTTCCTATATAGAAAAATTCAGAAATTTGGTATCTCAGTCACTAATATAGCTAGAGTGATGAAATTTTACCCACGGGTTGAGCTCAGGCCCCTAAGAAGAAATTTGATGAAATTTTGGAAAATGGGCGGTGCCACGCCCACTTATTAAGGGTCAAACATTGCAAGTTTTATATGTCATAACTCAGAAACCGTTGAAGGTATATCGATGAAATTTGGCACGCTTGATTTGCTTACTTAGGCAAACGTTTGGATGGAAAATTGTTAAAATCTGTTGTCGGCCACGCCCACTTTTATATATGTGTATGTGTGACCTAATAAAAACATTTTAAGCGTGATCTCTGTCAAATATAAAGATATATCATTGAAATTTCATGGCAGGAGTCCACCTGCGGACATAAAACGAAAAACACAAAAAATTTTGTAAAATGGGCGTGGCACCGCCTCTTTTTAGAAGCAGGAATATACGAGATTTCTGAGCCCATAACCCGACTAATAATTTATACATAATGACGAAACTTGGTGTGTACACTTTTATTACTTGTGGTAATACATTTTGAAAATTTTAGCGAGATCGGTTGACGACCACGCCCACTTTTATATATGGGTATTATAAAGTGGCCTAATAGCAACATTTTAAACGATATCTTTGTCAAACATAAAGATTATTCATTGAAATTTTGTGGCATAAGTTGCACAATAGACCGGAAAACAAAAAATAGAAAAATTTTGGAAAATGGGCGTGGCACCCCCTCTTTTTAGACAAAGGAATATACGAGATTTCGGAGCCCAAAACTCGACAAATAATTGAGATATTATGAAGAAACTTCGTTTATACACTTTTATAACTTGTGTTAATAGACGCGCAAAAAATTATTGAATTCGGTTTATGACCACGCCTACTTTTTAATAAAGATAGTTCTGAAACACCCTTTGGAAATTTGTAACGTGACATCTTTGTAACTAGAAGTCATAAAGGAATGAAATTTTGCACAAAGAATAATATTCATATGCCTAGTTGGATGGCTGATAAAAATTTCGAAAATGGGCGTGGCTACGCCCACTTTATCTAGTACTCCCTTTATATAAAATACACCGTGTTTCCATCAAACGCAAACAAACTTTGAAAGCATACAGCTGAGCATCAAATGTTCGATTCCAATCGAACTTAGGCTTCCTTACTTGTTGAAAATACATATTTTACCAATTCGCGAAAGATTCAATAAAATGTATAATGAATGAGGATTTAGAATTGATATTAATTATGACAGAAAGTGTTATTGCCGTATATACGGAATACGTTAAAATTATTAAAAAAAAAAAAAAAAACGTACCATTCGGGTACGTGATTTGTATTTGGAAAGGGAAGTTAGTATTTTTTTTAATTTGATGAAAACCCGTGAAGTGGATCAATTCCAAATTAATAATAATATAATAATAATAATACA
The DNA here is from genome assembly GCA_960531455.1 of Urophora cardui. Taxonomy (NCBI): domain Eukaryota; kingdom Metazoa; phylum Arthropoda; class Insecta; order Diptera; family Tephritidae; genus Urophora; species Urophora cardui. The sequence goes on from OY482674.1 coordinate 69,070,355, forward strand.
CTGGCGCTATTATAACTCTGACGAGTTTAATGACCGAGCTTCTCTCCCAATTCAAGAAGTGCTCCTTTTGTTTTTTCTAATTGGGTTAACCTACAGTTTTATGCCGGCCGCGAGTGGCGAATGCATTTTTTGTGAGAAGCTTTTTCATAGCAGAAATACACTCGGAGGGTATGCCGCCCACTGCCGAGAGGTGACCGCTATTTCTAAAAACCCAATAATTGGGTTTTAATTAATAAGAAAAAAATTTTTTTTGGAGTTTATCTGGACTGGGGTTAGAACCCTCTACCCATTGCACCACAGCGGCCATATTGCCAAATTGCTATATTTTATGTATTGTAAGAATTACAGTTTCTTTGCCTTAAAATATAAGACTGAAAATTTTGGTTAATACAAATGCACAACCTCTGAAATCTGGTGTTCTGTTATACCAAGGCGAAAACTTCCTATTCAAAAGAACACTCACTTCACTTAATCATTTTTTTACAGTTAAACTTATTTAAGTTTCAATTATGTGTTTACATACGAGTAACTACATTTGTATATGTAATTTAAATTCATGTACTATGTACATGGGCATGCAGATAGTAATTAACATATAATTAATATTAACCATCTCTAAATATATTTAAAACCCCTTTTAATTAACATTTCTGCTGGCAAACACATTTTCACTACTTCACTTTAAATCAATTTAACGAAGTTTTTACCAAAAAATATTGGCTGCGACACGCATAGAAAACGCATAGAAGTAGAAAATTTTCAACTTAGCTGCGTTCGAAGATAGATAGATAGATAGTTATTCGGAGGATGAAACGCACCGCGACCTATGGGTCCTCCCACTCATTATAATACCTCCACTAGATCAATCTCACATACAAATTTGAGTATTTCGTTTGGCTTTAGGGCTGGTATTTGGCTACTCTCAAGCTGATATTGCCCAAGTGTCCTCTGTCTCCTTCTAGATATGGCCGTGCATTCGAGGAGAATATGCTCAGCGGTCTCATCTTCCATATCACAGAACCGGCACAGGCTACTCGAGTAGATGCCTATTCTGTGCATATGGCTTTTGAGTCTGCAGTGACCAGTTAAGAGTCCGGTGAGGATTCTCAGTTTGCTCTTGGGGAGGTCTATAATCTCCTTGAATCGTCTTTTATTGTACCCTCCCAGCAACAGTTTTGCCTGGCGCATTCCAGCAGATTGCCGCCAGTGTTGCTCCCTCATTGTAATTTCCTCAATCCTTAGCTCTTCCCGTATCGTATGTGGTCCTCTACTTAGGAAAGGCTCAGGTCCTATTGGTTTTGCCGCCGCTGCCTATATGGCAAGGCCGTCAGCAATCTCATTTCCCAATACTCCTCTGTGTCCAGGAACCCAAGCCAGAAGTAGTGAGTTCCTGGCGGCAAGTTTGTTAAGTTTTTCTATGCACTCTCGGACTAGCGATGAATTGATCGCATAGGACGCTAGCGCCCTGAGTGCCGCTTGGCTATCGCTCAGTATGGTAATTTTCTCGCCAAAGTATCCTCTCCTCAAATTTAGCTCTACGCACTGACTAATTTCGAATACCTCCGCCTGAAAGATGCTGGGAAAACGTCCCAGAGGCATGGATACCTTTGCTCTCGGACCACAGAAGCCAGCGCCCCTACCTTCTGGTGTTTTCGAGCAGTCAGTGTACCATATAATCGGGGTGTCCCTTAGAATGGCCTCCAGTCTGGAATCATTCTAGGTTGCTTTGTCCCCTAACTCGATTTTATAACGTTTCTCAAATTGGATGTACTTAGTCGTGTCATCTCTAGGAAGTAGAGAGATTGGGAGTTTCTCTCCCAGTCTCTTCATACCCTGAGTTGATAGGACCTTTCCTCGTCCACTTCCTTCCCTTGCTATATTTAGAAGGGTGCGCTTTACTGTTTGCTCTATGAAAATGTGTAGCGGGGTTAGCTCGAGTAGCACTTCCATAGCCGCAGTTGGGCATGTGCCCATCGCACCTGTGATACACACGCAGGCCAGGCGTTGTATCCTGGCCAGTGCGCTCCTCAATGACGCTAGGTTGATCCTCGAGCCCCACGCAACTGCTCCGTATATGATTGTCGGTCTAACTATCATGGTGTACATCCATCTTAGCATTCGGGAGCTACAGCCCCATGATTTACCTGCAAGACGTCTGCACACCATTATCGCTCTTTTAGCCTTAGATGTGGTGTGCTCCACATGTTCCCTCCATAAAAGCTTGGTATCGAAGATGACTCCTAAGTATTTTACTTCGGAAACAGTGGTTAGCATCACCCCATCCAGCCTAATCGGTCTCATTCCCGGTAGGGGTCTTCTCTTTGTGAAGGAGATGATAGCTGTCTTTGCGGGATTTATGTTAAGTCCCACTCCAGCACACCATCTCTTTGTTATTATAAGGGGCCTCTGTATGATGTCACAGAGGGTGTTCTCAAATTTACCTCTTGCAATTATGACGATGTCGTCCGCATATCCTTGACAACGGATTCCATCGCCCGTCAGTAATTGCAGAAGTTCGTCCACTATCAGGCTCCACAAGAGAGGAGATAGGACTCCTCCCTGCGGACATCCTTTGGTGGTTTTGACCTGTACTACGTCGTTACCTATTTGGGTTTCGGCTAATCTCGTGCGAAGCAGCGAGTCTATCCACCTGCATATAGGCTGCTGTACGTCTCTTCTCATTAGCGCCCGACTCACAGCGTCGTGAGACGCGTTGTCGAAGGCTCCCTCCATATCTAGGAAGGCGCAAAGCACCACTTCCTTATTGTCAAAAGCACTCTGAATTGTGTCAGCTAGCTGATACAGGGCCGTATCCGTAGATCTGCCTGCCCTATATGCATGCTGTTCTGGGTGCAGGGGAAACCTATTCAGAGTGTTTGACCTGATCTCTAAGTCTATTATCTTCTCCATTGCCTTCAGAGCAAAGGAGGTAAGACTTATGGGTCTGAAGGACTTAGCCATAGAGTAGTCCGTTTTGCCTATTTTGGGTATGAAAACCACTTTTGCTCTACGCCACGCCGACGAGATATACGCCAGCGCCAGGCTATCTCTCATGATGTGCATTAAGTGCACAATTACTCCCTTATCCTTTTGCAACATTATCGGGTATATACCATCTACCCCCGGAGATTTGTATTTCTCGAAGGACCCTATCGCCCATCTGACGGCGCTCCCCGAAATCAGGTTTCGTACGAAGCGCCAGTCTGATGGAGTGGGTCTCATACTTCGAGGTACACCCTCATCTACGGGGGGACTGGCATCCGGGAAATGAGTTGCCATCAGGATAGTTCCCCTCTCTTTCTCCGTTTTGGTGTATTCACCATTTTGGAGTTTGATCGCTAAGTTTGTCTCCCTTTGCTCCTTGGATAAAATTTTGTGGAGTCTAGCCGCCACCGGGGTGGCTGATATCCCCTCACACAATCTCCTGAAGCTTTCTCTCTTTGATTTTCTAATCCCTTTAGTGTACCGAGTGAGGTGCGTCTTGTATTCCTCCCAGTGGCCCGTGCGCTTGGCTCTATTGAAGAGCCTTCGCACGTTTTTTCTCATCACTGAGACGTCTTTGGACCACCAAACGGTTTTACCCTGTTTGGGCCCAGATACTCGACAGCTGGATGTGAAGGCATCAACCAAGATTTGATTGAACCTGTTAACCCTACCCTCAAGCTCCGCACAACTATTGGTACTTTTTGTGCTAATACTAGCTAAATTCATCTCAGTTATGGATACATATTCCTCCCAGTTGGTATTTCTGGGGTTTCTCTTTACAATATAGTTTCCTGGATTTACACCGACCGCAAATCGGATGATGCGATGGTCAGAGAGGGAGGGCTCATCTGAAACCCTCCACCCCGAGATCATGCCATCAGCCAATCCGCTACCTAGGGTAATATCCAGTACTTCTTCTCTGACCCTAGTAACAAAAGTAGGTTTGTTCCCTATATTGTATATACTTAGATCATAGCTCATGATAAACTCTAAAAGGGACTCACCTATACGGTTTGTATCCGTGCTGCCCCACATCGTATTGTGAGCATTGGCGTCGCACCCTATTATCAGCGGGAGTTCTGCCCGTCTGCAGTACTCGACCAGGGGCCAAATCGTCGTAGTCGTGAACGAGAAAAAAATTTCGAAATTTTTAAATTTGGTATCACCACATTCGTTAACGAGTGGACACTATCGAAATTTGATATTCTCTCATTCGCTCACGAGTATTTCATCATTCGAACAGACCGAAATTTCATTCGAATAGAAATTATCAAACGAATAAATAAATGAGTGGGAATGCAAATATGATTTGCACTACCACTAATCGTTTAATAGCAGCGGAAACCTATGGTCGTAGTTAAGGTATTTAGTGGGCAATCTATTTATTAACGGCAAGGAAGTTTATGGGATATTGTACACATGGAATTAGGCTTAGAAAAGTGAACAACACGGCATTATAATATGTTTTGTGTATATCAATAGGTGTTAAAGTTGTTAATAAATTTCTTTTAAATACGAAGAAGGTAAAGAAATACTTATACATGTAGTTATAACATAGGACATAGGCCGTGTTGGTTTCCGTTCACTTTTCTAAGCTTAATACCTTAACTACCACCATATGTTTCCCCTTATTCTTCTTCTTCGATTCTGGCCAAATCCAACGAAGTGCGCCAATTGTTTCTGTCTCGTGCAGCATGGCGGCATTATGGAATACATAGGAGTCAGCATCCCTGTCCACATGATTTTCCCAACGCAGTGGAGCTCTCCCCTTTCTTCTGCGTTGAGCGAGTTTCGATAGAAATACTTTCTTCGCCGGAGCACCATAGGTTTCCACTGCTATTAAATGATGAGTGGTAGTGCAAATCAATTTTTCACTACCACTCATTATTGATTGGGTAGTGCAAGGCTGAATGCAATCAAAATTTAGTGCACTTTGCTCAATCCTGATATGAATAATTATAGGAATAAAATTAATATGCATAATGGCCAAATACATGATTGAACACATAAACTGGGCCACAAATATGATACCGAATGGCGAAGCTTAATGGTAAATGTCCCCCTATAAAAGATGCTAAAGCATGGCTTAAGGTACCTATGTATAAATTTTATTATGCAATTTTTTCACACCTTTTAGGTCCTTGCTGACCAAAAACCCAATGTCAAGAAGTTGCCATTTAACAAGGATTCGAAGAAGAGAACTTGCGGGGCCCTAATGAGGAAAGACTTTTAACGGCGACAAATGGGCAAATCATGCAGGTTTCTGGGATGGATGTTGCTGTTGATGGAATGATTTCTGTTAAACGATTCGGAAATACATATATTGCCCCAAAGCAGCAATGCCCCGGCGGCAATAATCGAAACTAATCCCATATGATAGCTTCTATCACGAATATGTACATATATCTCCTTACGATTGCACAATTGTGTTCATCTTCTGACTCCGAAGAACTCATGTGCAAAAGAACTCATATGCAAAAGAAGTAAGTATATTAATAAAACTCTTCGTTAAAAGTAAAAATGTGTACCAAAATTTACTTTCTTTAAAATAATTTTCCTTCAATTTGACATATGTATGTACATTTGTTTTGTTTTTTATTTGTGGAATATAAGTTTGGATAATAAAATTTCGATACGAACTGTTTCGAATGGGACAATTCAGCCAGTCGATACGTTTCTAAATTTTATTCGTTTCGAATGCTCGCTCGTTCACGACTGCCACGATTTGGCCCCAGGTCTCTTATTATTAGCGGTGGGATCTCGTCCTCTCCGGCGAAGTATGCAGATGCGAAGACGACGTCCACCCTCTGCCCACCTGTGGTCATCGTCGCCTGCACTACCACCAGATCTCGATTTAGAAACTCTGTAATGCAAAAATAATTAATGTTTTCTAAGCACTACACAAGCTCTGGGTCTATCATGGGATAAGTCCCAAATTACCTTATTATCTTTCTCCTTTAGCCCTCTGACACCTCCCGCGTACACCCATGGCTCCTGTATGAGCGCTATTCCCAGATCATCCGAGGCAAACCCCCTCGCTATGACTGCCGAGGCAGCTAGGGCGTGATGGAGGTTGATCTGGGCACAAGTGGTGTTCTGGGCGGTTAGCTCAGGAGGTCGTCCTCACCCTCATCTGACATCTCCAGTTCGCCGCTGCCCTCCAGAATCAGATTGTCGAGAGCAAGGCCCTCCAAAGTGTCCTGGGATTCCGGAAACGCGGCGGCGGGATCTACTCCACACCGTGGTGTTGATATCTCCTCCGGAGTTGACATACTCCTAACCGAGGAGGGAGGGGTGGTGCAGCGCAAGTTGCACTTTGGTCTTCCACCTCCATTCCCTCTCCTTGTCTCACACTTTCACTGGCTTCCGCACCTTCCACTGGCTTTTCAATCCAGGGCTTCATGATTGTGTTCCCGTAGCGGTAGAAGATGCGGTAGTTCCTCTCCTTAATAGCAGCGTGGGAGGCCTCATCGATGGCCATATTTAGGCGTAGCCCTGTGCCTTCCACGCTGCTGCTGTAGATTCTCCAAAGGTGCGTCGGGAGGCCCCGGTTCTGAGATGCGACCAGCGCCATTGCGAAGTCTGGTCGATCATTGGCACTGAAGGGGAAGTACACCGTTACCCTATGTGTAGGTGGTATGTCGTCTGCCCTTCTGACCTCCAAAGCCACGCCGTTCCACCTCTCCAACCTCGTAACTGCTTCTCTGAGCCAGTCTGCTGTTCCTTCGTCCACACAATCTATAATAAGTAGACCGGGACGAAGGAACAGTCCATAAAAGGACAGCGACTGCGTCCATCCCTTGGCAACCTCGACCATTATAGCATCCTGTATGCACGTTTGGTCCTCCTGACTCAGGAATTCCGCTGGGTAGTTCCTGGGGAGCACACATACCCTACCCCGTAGTGCGTCTGCGTATCTGGGCGTCCCTACCACCTGCGGAGGTCTTGAGCGGGGTGCCATTCGCGCTCCAGTAGCCCTGGGCAGATTGGAAAGGGGAACACCTGCTCGCTGCCTTTTGGAGTCATTACTGGCTTCCGGAGTGATTTGCCCGCTCTTCCTCTTGCTTGAGGGTGCAGGTTGTAACTGATTCTGCCCGCTGACGGCTTGCTGCGTCCCGCTGCCCGAGGGCCGTTCCTCTGCCTCCGTAGCGCGCTGCTCGCTTCCTCGCCCGGGGGCGGGTGCAGGCCTAGCTGCGTTGGTGGCTGAGGTGATTGGCTCTCTATTGGCTAGCTGTGCACTGCATTTCCCTTGGTGCTCTAGCGCTAATTCGCGAGCCTCCGTAGGTTTCTTGCCGTCCTGCAGGTATCTGATATACCAGTTTGCAGCCGAGCCATTCATTCCCTGCCTATTGGGGTCATTCAGGGCTCCAGGCTGCCCAGGTGCTGGTATAGGTAGCCTCTTTCCTCTCCTCTTCCTCCTCCGCTTATGACCTCCACTGGCCCCCTGTCCGCGTCCGTCTTGAGCGACGGCCGAATCTCCCGGAGGTGATCCCGCTCTTCGCCCCGATGGACTGCTGGGAGCAGGTGGCCCGTATTGGTCAGGGAATAGCTCATTAGTCCCGCGACCAGTGGCTTTTCTCGCAGGTTCCGTCCCGTCCTGACCGCTCCTGCCGTCTGTGGTTAAAAAGCCACTGGCGGGTGCAGTCGAGATTGAGTCACGTTTTGTCCCGTCCATCCCGCTCGACTCCCCGGCGGTTGTGGCACCGCTGGAGGGTGCAGGGAAAAGTCCGTCTGGTCGGGTTTTCACGAGCCCGCGACCGTCCGCTTTATGGCTTTCCGGTCTAGCAGGTGTCAAATTGTACTGCCCGCTCCACTGCACAGTGGTTTTTAGGCCACTCGAGGGTGCGGGTGGGTTCGTCGCACCAGCACTCGTTGACGGCATTTCCTCATCCTCATCCCTGGCGTGCTCCTTGAAGAGGGCGGCCTCCTCAGGAGTAAGGCCCACCAGAAATGATTTTGAGGCTCTGCGCGTCCTCTGGCTAGTAGGGAAGTCATTGTCCTTGTCCTCGGTCAGGTTTCTGTTGGCGTCAGTGTAAGTTTGTCGCTGTTCTCGTTGGGTTTGTTGTAGTCGTTGTAACTGTGGTCTTTGTCCTTGTTCCTGTCCTTGTTGATTTTGGTTGTTGTTCTCTGGTCCGGATTTTGGTTTGTTTTTTTTTTTTGTTGTTTTTTGCTTGTTTGGTTTGTATTCATCTTGTTTGTACGACCGTCTGCTCGACAAGGCAAGCTCGCGGTCAAATTTGTATTATGAGGGTACTGGGTCGTCAGCCACGGCAGAGCCTCTTACCGTGGTAAGGCCATAGTTACTCCCCAAGGTGGCCCGGTATCAGGGAGGCGCCGTTCGACTACAGCCTGATTAACCTCCCGGCTGCAAACTTCCAATAGGCACGGTGACGCATGACACCCTGGTTTGGGAGGGGGTAGATCTTGGTCATCGCCGTCAAAGAGGTCTGGACTACTCTGAGGTTGCCCTCAGTTATAGCCCTTACCTGTTGACTGCGACTTAAGCCCCCGCATCGCGGCAAGATATCTACCCTTCGCGAGGGAGCTGCGTTCGAATGCGTGTTCGAAATCATCTTCGAATTTTCTATGCGTGTGGTGCATTTACATCCGTGCCACTGGAGTTTGCCTCATTTAAACACAGGTATGCAACACGGCTGTCAGTGACACGCATACGCATCTGCATACGGTTCATTAGAGTTGCACTATTAGACACTATTCACACCTGCGATCAAATCGATTTATACCAGGCTAGGGATGCTCATGAAAAAAATACATCGATGTTTTTTCCGATGCAATGCATCGTGAACTCACATCGATGTTTTGCGATGCATCGTCTAAAAACATCGATGTTTTCGATGCATTGTATCAATTTTGAGTGAAATCGCGGCTTCCCTTTTAAAAAAAATAACCAACCAAAATCTGTGAAAGAAAAACAACCAAATTAAAAAGACAAACAACCTTATTTTATTTTCAGATTTTTAATATGAACAAAAAAAAAACAAAATTCACTTAAAAAAAATATTGCATACCTATATAAGCGTTTCATCACATTTTGACCCCGAACAGCCATTTTAGTGTAACCAAGACAAATACAATTTTACAAGAGAAGGTTTTTTAAATTACAAATTTAAAAAATTTCAAGTCAAAATGTTACTTACATCATAACTGCCGTTGCGATATTTTAAAATAAACAGCATTACCGATATTGGTCAAAAACGGATTTCGAAAATTGGTTTGGTTACACCAAAGTTGCGGTTAGGGCTCGACATGGACCTAATTTTTGTATGGATTTTGCAATTGTTATATTAAAAATAGGAATTGGTTCATAAAACCTTAATACTAGTTTTGAACATTAAGAAAAGAAAAGAACAAAAATTCAATGCTAAAAATTCATCTCGTCGCTGCGCCTGCAAAAACAGATATCCATTTTTTCTAAAAAAAAATTATTTCATATTAATTTAGCACTATCCATTCCCGACAGTCCTGCGTCTGCCATTTTTTAATATCTCTTCGAGTTTAGAAGTTATCGAAAAAAGCTCTGTTTGGTCAAAATTTTTTTTTTGATCGCAGATGCAACTGATAAGTGTGCTTTAATTTTTTATTATATCTAAAAAACCAACCAAATCAGAAAAAAAGCTACCAAACAAGTTTTATATATCCCAATATTTTGCACTGAGGCTTTGAAGAAATAATATTTTATTGACCCTTTTAGCTTGTAATCTTATTCTCTGCTGAGATAAGACAAGCCCAGCTTTAGAAAAAAGTCTTTCAGAGGGAACGGAACTGGCAACTACTGTTAAGTATTTGTACGCTACATTGTACAATTTGGGAAATTGAGTTTTGTAATCGGCCCATACTTCCAGAGGGTTATCATTAAACCGACTGACTGGACTACGCAAATAAATTGCCATCTCATCTGAAAGAATTTCTTCATTGTTATTTGTTTTAAAATTTCGGTGCACTAGTTTGTGATGATCACTCCAGAGACTGAAATTGTCCGATATATTGTCTGAAGTATCAGATTCGGGTTCCCCACATTTGTCCTCTGATATGTATATTGCCATCGCTTCTTTGATTTTTTCGACAGCTCTTGCACAAGCAAATGGATTCACAAAATGTAATTTTTAAAGCGTGGATCTAATAAAGTAGATATAGCTAGCAATGAAACTTGTTCGATGGCGCCCAATCGCTTATTTATTTCAAAAAGAGCGTTTTTTGTATTTGTTTTAAGAGTGGTTCCTCAACTACAACAGCTTCCAGCTTTTTAACTATGCAGTGCACTAACGGAATAACTTTGCTGCTGGTACAATATTTATCGCCGGATATTTCTTTGGTGGCAGCTTCAAGTGGACGTAATATGTTGAGCAACTTTTCGGATATTGTTAATTCCATACCAGTCAACATTGGCGGTGCTGTTTTGTGTCGGAGCAAAATTTCACTCACCACATTGCGGAGTTCAAGAAATCTTTGGATCATATAAAAGGTACTGTTCCAGCGAGTTGTTACTTCTTGAATAAGTTTTGTTTCAGCTTTTTCTGATTTCCGTAGCTCGTCACATGCCATGCAGCTTTGTTTAAAGAATGTAAGAATATTTTTTATTTTTGTTAGCAATACTTGCAATTCTGGCACATTGAGAGCATTTTGCGCTACTAAGTTTAACGTATGCGCGAAGCATGGTATGTGCTTCTTTTTCCCGAATGCGAGTTCTACAGCTCTTACCATATTGGCTGTGTTGTCTGTTACTACTGCGGTAACTTTTTCAGTTGTGAACCCCCATTCAATGCAAGTTTTTATAAGTACTGTTGATATATATTCTGAAGTGTGCCTTTCATCCAGGTGATATACTCCCAAGGTTACAGACTGAAACTCAGTTCCTTTTCCGAAATGAGCTGTGATGCCTAAGAAGCTTCGCATTTGTAAGTCCGACCAAATATCACTTGTTAAAGTGATGTTGTCAATAGTAGATAGTTGATTCCTCAGTATTCCTGATAAAGCATCGTATTTATCATCAACCCATCGTGTCACAGTGGTGCGGCTGGGAACCTTAAAATGCGGGGCTAAAACTTTCAGCAAGTATCTAAAACCTTCATTTTCTACCAGGATAAAATGTTGATTGTCCTTACAAATCATGTACAAGATTGCGTTGTTAATTTTTCTTGCTTTTTCACCAGTGGAATACGAGGCAACTTCTCCGAAACTTGCTTGTATTGTCTTCTGTTTCTTCAAAGGTATTATTTCAACAACGTTTCCTTCATTTACCTCTGATCCAGCTGGAACGCTCTTACTACATGAAGCGCTCGTAGACGGCTCGCAAAGTTCTGAAACAACTACAACATTTTTTCTTGGCTCGGTCAAATTTGCATCTATTACATTTTGTTTTCCACTTTTGTTTTTCATTGAGTTCATTTCGAGGAATGCTGCTTTGTGAACGTTTTTAATATGACCCATCACGTTGGTGGTATTACCAGCGGTTTTAATGGTTTTTCCACTTTGCAGACTTCTCTCCGTTTTTGCAGAGATATTTCCACACCACGCTTGTTGTTATAGGTTCTAAAACAAGAGTATGCTGTGTTTTTTGTGACAATAAATATACAGTGTAATACAACTTACATTTCAAATTATTCCTCTAAATGAAGTTTAAGTTGAAGTGTCGGTTTTACGATGACGCTAATTCGAAAAATTAGGCATGGTAAATTGACGGAACATCGAAAAAATACATCGATGCATCGATAAATATCGTATTATTTGATGCATCGACTTTTATTTGATGTATCGAATTGAAAACATCGATGTTTCCGATGTATCGTTCAACATCGAGCATCCCTATACCAGGCCCAGACAGCTAGTGGGACAATTGTCCGAAAAATTGAGAACCAAATTCACACAGATTATTACGCTCTTTGTTTGCTTCGCTTGTGTGAGCGCTACGATCAATGAAGTGCTGTCGTTTGTTTCTGTTCAGTGGCTTACTATCATAGATAACTAGATACGAAACTCTTGATTTCGTGAGAGCGCTGTCAAAATACGAATTTGGGAATTTTTCGGCTTCCTTATGTTATTGAAGACTGTAGCAATAATAAAATTTTGTTTATACCAAATTAAGATAAGGATATAACTACAAACGTGATACACAGGATAGTATGACTTTCCCACACTCCGGATATTCGTATTCGAAACCCAACCTCAGACAAATTAAGAATAACACGCAAAAAGTGGTGGACGATATTACATGCAGTTGGGTGGTATTTTTTAAGAAATATTTAACTTTTTTTTGCAATTCTAATAAAATGTGAATATATTAGAATTTAAATATAATAACTTTTAACAGGATATACATATATATAAATCTACTGAAGAACGCTGCCTGCGTTCCATCTCATCAACATATTTTTGATAATTTTAACTGAAACACAATTTTTTCCAGTTAAAACAATAAACTTCACGGAATATTACACACAAGCAATACAATTACTTTTGTATTTTTTATAATTCTTTATTATTTCATGAAAATTGGGCACATAAAACAAAACATTAAAATCCACCGAAAGTGACAATTTATTTTGGCGCGTTTTCCTTTCTGGCACCTGCAATTCACACAAACAGCTGATCGGCCGGGTTTTATGTTGTGTTGATGCTGGCAACAAAGCCACATTAGACCCGTGGGAAAATCATAAAAGTGAGAGAGTAAAAAAGAGTTTCGTATCAAGTCATCTTTGCTTACTAGCAAGCAACAAGACAATAGCGTATGCGGAAGAAGGTTTTTTAAAATTCAAAATATGTATGAAAATATCATTTTAGTAAACCACAACTGCCTTTTAACGGCACGTATATTACCTGAAAAAACATTTGCAATATGCAGTGCATTTTCTCAAAAGCATTTATCAACATAAAATAATTATACACAGCTATTCTGCCATCCCTCGGAATTTGATCGCAGCGACGCCGACTGCTACGACAAAACGAAAATTGGTATTCTAGTTTACGACGTTTTGAACATAAGTGTTGTTAAGGGTTAAACTATGTTCGAATTAGTGTTAGGTAGCGTTTTTGCGAAATCATATGTATTTTTTGACAGCACGTTTGTATTTTTGACAGCAAATTTATATTTTCAGGAAGTTTTAGATTAAATTTTCAGAAAGAATATATTAAATGGTTAAAAAATGGATTCCATTGCTGCAGCACCTTTTTTAGTGGAAAAATAAATGGAAGAACAAAGGAATTTGGACATTAATTTTAATTCAATTTTTTAAAATATTGCTTTCTATTATAAAAAAAAGTGCCAACATATATGAAAACGGCATTTATAGAATACTGTCACCAAGTTTCATGCAAGAATACCTTGTAATTCGGAAATTAACACCGGCTAAGTTTGGATATAATGAACCAATTTTATTTATTTACAAACTACTGGGAATTTTTCAGTGAAAATTTCAGGAAATATTCTTTGGATGATAATTCATCTACCTTTAACGCTTTCAACTATTATCTAAATATATAAAAATGATTTGGTATTTAATTGTAACGCTAAAGCTTGAAAACGGCTGAACCAAATCAAATACTTCCTCAGGGGGGTTTGTTTGTTGTTACCCCGCGAAGGTTTAGTCGAAGAAAAAATTAAAAAATGTTAGGGGGGCGTGGCACCTCCCATACAACCTTAATTTTTAAAGCTGATTATCTCTAAAATAGTTTAAGGTAGGGAGCTGAAAATTGGTATAGAGGTAGGTGATATCAAAACCCTTCTCACTCAGAAAAGTGGGGGTTATCAGAAAAGGGGGCGTAGCACCTCCCATACAAACTTAATTTTTCATGCTGAATATCTCTAAAATTGTTTACGCTAGGGGCTTGGAAATTGGTGTGGAGATAAACGATAACAATTCCATATTAACGCAAAATAATAGGAGTTGTACGAAAGGGGGCGTGGCACCTCCCAACAACACTTAATTTTTTAAGCTGAATATCTTTAAAAGGATTTAAGTCAGGGACCTGGAAATTGGTACAGAGCTATATGATATCAAAATAATTTTTGCGCATAAAAGTGTATGTTATCGGAAAAGGGGCCGTGGCACCTAACATACAACCTTAATTTTTAAAGGTGATTATCTCTAAAATAGTTCAAGGTAGGGAGCTGATAATTGGTATAGAGGTAGGTGATATCAAAACCCTTCTCACTCAGAAAAGTGGGGGTTATCAGAAAAGGGGGGCGTGGCACCTCCCATACAACCTTAATTTTTAAAGCTGATTATCTCTAAAACGGTTTAAGGTAGGGAACTGAAAATTGGTAGGTGATATCAAAACCCTTCTCACTCAGAAAAGTGGGGGTTATCAGAAAAGAGGGCGTAGCACCTCCCATACAAACTTAATTTTTCATGCTGAATATCTCTAAAATTGTTTACGCTAGGGGCTTGGAAATTGGTGTGGAGATAAACGATAACAATTCCATATTAACGCAAAATAATAGGAGTTGTACGAAAGGGGGCGTGGCACCTCCCAACAACACTTAATTTTTTAAGCTGAATATCATTAAAAGGATTTAAGTCAGGGACCTGGAAATTGGTACAGAGCTATATGATATCAAAATAATTTTTGCGCATAAAAGTGTATGTTATCGGAAAAGGGGGCGTGGCACGTCCCATACAACCTTAATTTTTAAAGGTGATTATCTCTAAAATAGTTCAAGGTAGGCAGCTGATAATTGGTATAGAGGTAGGTGATATCAAAACCCTTCTCACTCAGAAAAGTGGGGGTTATCAGAAAAGGGGGGCGTGGCACCTCCCATACAACCTTAATTTTTAAAGCTGATTATCTCTAAAACAGTTTAAGGTTGGGAGCTGAAAATTGGTACAGAGGTAGGTGATATCAAAACCCTTCTCACTCAGAAAAGTGGGGGTTATCAGAATAGAAGGCGTGGCACCTCCCATACATACTTAATTTTTAAATCTGATTATCTCTAAAACAGTTTAAGGTAGGGAGCTGAAAATTGGTATAGAGGAAGGTGATATCAAAAGCCTTCTCACTCAGAAAATTGGGGGTTATCAGAAAACGGGGCGTGGCGCCTCCCATACAACCTTAATTTTTAAAGGTGATTATCTCTAAAATAGTTCAAGGTAGGGAGCTGATAATTGATATAGAGGTAGGTGATATCAAAACCCTTCTCACTCAGAAAAGTGGGGGTTATCAGAAAAGGAGTGTGGCACCTCCCATACAACCTTAATTTTTAAAGCTGATTATCTCTAAAACAGTTTAAGGTAGGGAGCTGAAAATTGGTATAGAGGTAGGTGATATCAAAACCCTTCTCACTCAGAAAAGTGGGGGTTATCAGAATAGAAGGCGTGGCACCTCCCATTCAACCTTAATTTTTAAAGGTGATTATCTCTAAAATAGTTCAAGGTAGGGAGCTGATAATTGGTATAGAGGTAGGTGATATCAAAACCCTTCTCACTCAGAAAAGTGGGGGTTATCAGAAAAGGGGGGCGTGGCACCTCCCATACAACCTTAATTCTTAAAGCTGATTATCTCTAAAACAGTTTAAGGTAGGGAACTGAAAATTGGTATAGAGGTAGGTGATATCAAAACCCTTCTCAATCAGAAAAGTGGGGGTTATCAGAAAAGAGGCGTGGAACCTCCCATACAATCTTAATTTTTAAAGGTGATTATCTCTAAAATAGTTCAAGGTAGGGAGCTGATAATTGGTATAGAGGTAGATGATATTAAAACCCTTCTCACTCAGAAAAGTGGGGGTTATCAGAAAAGGGGGCGTGGCACCTCCCATACAACCTTAATTTTTAAAGCTGATTATCTCTAAAACAGTTTAAGGTAGGGAGCTGAAAATTGGTATAGAGGTAGGTGATATCAAAACCCTTCTCAATCAGAAAAGTGGGGGTTATCAGAAAAGGGGGCGTGGCACCTCCCATACAACCTTAATTTTTAAAGCTGATTATCTCTAAAACAGTTTAAGGTAGGGAGCTGAAAATTGGTATAGAGGAAGGTGATATCAAAACCCTTCTCACTCAGAAAAGTGGGGGTTATCAGAAAAGGGGGTGTGGCACCTCCCATACAACCTTAATTTTGAAAGCTGATTATCTCTAAAACAGTTTAAGGTAGGGAGCTGAAAATTGGTATAGAGGTAGGTGATATCAAAACCCTTCTCAATCAGAAAAGTGGGGGTTATCAGAAAAGGGGGCGTGGCATCTCCCATACAACCTTATTTTTAAAGCTGATTATCTCTAAAACAGTTTAAGGTAGGGAGCTGAAAATTGGTATAGAGGTAGGTGATATCAAAACCCTTCTCACTCAGAAAAGTGGGGGTTATCAGAAAAGGGGGCGTGGCACCTCCCATACAACCTTAATTTTGAAAGCTGATTATCTCCAAAACAGTTCAAGGTAGGGAACTGAAAATTGGTATAGAGCTAAATGATATCAAAACCATTACCACGCAAAAAGTGGGGGTTATCGGAAAAAGGGGTGTGGCACCTCCCATACAAACTTAATTTTTCATGCTGAATATCTCTAAAATTGTTTACGCTAGGGATTTGGAAATTGGTGTGGAGAAAAACGATAACAATTTCATATTAACGCAAAATAATAGGAGTTATTCGAAAAGGGGGCGTGGCACCTCCCAACAACACTTAATTTTTTAAGCTGAATATCTATAAAAGCGTTTAAGGTTGGGACCTGAAAAGGAGATTAACGATATCAATAGCATGCTTATGAAAAAAACAGTAGTTTTGGTAAAAGGGGGCGTGGCACCTCCCATGCGTTCTTAAGTTTTAAGGCTAAATATCCCTAAAAGCGTTCATGGCATGTTCATAGAAATCACTATGCAGATATACGATATCAATACCATGTTCACCCAAAAAAAAAAGATTTATCGAAAAATGGGTCATTGCACCTCCCATACGTACTAAACTTTTGAGGCTGAATATATCTAAAAGTGTTGGAGGAGGGGCCTGAAAACCATTATGGAGGTATACTATATCAATCCTCTTACTTACTCAGTGAAAATAAATATCCGGAACAGAAAACTAAAAATGTTGTGTATCGTGCAGCCTTAAACTGAATACTAAAATTATATATTTTTGAACTTGTATACACAATGAAGTAGTGAACAATCGTTAATTTTCTATAAAAATAATACCGGAGTAATAACAATTTTTGAAATGAAATTAATAAAAAAATCTATTTTGGGCAGAACGAAGTTTGCCGGGTCAGCTAGTATACATATAAAATAAAGATTCGTAAAAAAAAGAGCGTATATGCAATATGAAATACGTTTTTAATTAATATGTAATCAAAATATTTTATGTTGAATAAATTTTTTGTCTGTGTTTAAATAAGTTATTTTCAATATTCTTAAAATTATTAAATGTTTAACTACCCAATAGAAGGTACAAAAACGGGGTTGTTTAAGTGCCCAACCTGAGGTACTAAAGCGGGTTCTTATAAGTAAACAAACCGCTTAAGCACGTCAAATTCCTCTCAATTTTAGGCAAGGCACTTATGCGGGTTTTACTGTATTTACTTATTATCTAATAAATATTTATATACACTGGTGGCAAAAAAAAAAATAGACTCTTAGCCTTGATATATATTTCTTCGTTCATATCCTCAATATTATTGCACTATTGATAACCAATTGTATACACGTTTTTTTGTTCCAATCTCGTGCTCTCAACAACAACACAAACATTTACCATTCCCTTAAAATATAAGAAAAAACATGATCCATGCTGTTAGAGTACCAAGACAGGTTGGCAAATAAAATAGACTCATGACATTTTAAATGCGAAAAACTCCATAATTTTCACCTTTAAACTGCTAAAATCAAACAGATTTACTAGTACAGCATTGTATCGTTATGAACCACTATTCGCTAACATGCTTTTTATACTCAGCTGTACTAGTACACAGAGTATTATAATTTTGATTTCATAACGGTGGATTGTAACATAATGAAATAATCGAGATAGATATGGACTTATGTATATCAAAATGATCAGGGTGAAAAGAGAAATCGATTGAGCCATGTCCGTCCGTCCGTCCGTCCGTCCGTCCGTCCGTCCGTCCGTCCGTCCGTCCGTACGCACGATAACTCGCGTAAAAATTGAGATATTTTGATGAAATTTGAAATGCAAGTTGGTATCGAGACTGGGACGGTTGGTATTGAAAATGGGCGAAATCGGACCATGACCACGCCCACTTCCCCTATATAGTAAAAATCGGAAATTTTGTATCTCAGCCACTAATATAGCTAGAGTGCTAAAATTTTACCCACGTATTGAGCTCAGGCCCTTATGAAGAAATTTGATGAAGTTTTGGAAAATGGGCGGTGCCACGCCCACTTATTAAGGGTCAAACATTGAAAGTTTTATATGTCATAACTCAGAAACCGTTGAAGATATATCGATGAAATTTGGTACGCGTAATTTGCTTACTTAGACAAATGTTTTGGCGAAAAATTATAAAAATCGGTTGACGGCCACGCCCACTTTTATATATGGGAACTATAAAGGGGCCTAATAAAAACATTTTAAGCGATATCTCTGTCAAATATAAAGATCTATCACTGAAATTTTGTGGCACGAGTCCACCTACGGACGTAAAACAAAACATATACAAATTTTGGAAAATGGGCGGTGCCACGCCCACTTATTAAGGGGCAAATATTGAAAGTTTTATAAGCCATAACTCAGAAACCGTTAAAGATATGTCGATGAAATTTGGTACGCGTGATATATTTACTTAGCCAAATGTGTGGACGAAAAATTACCAAAATCGGTTGACGACCACGCCCACTTTTATATATGGGTATTATAAAGTGACCTAATAAAATCATTTTTAGCGATATCTCTGTGAAATATAAAGATAATTCATTGAAATTTTGTGACATGAGTTCTACAATAGACTGGAAACACAAAAAAAAAAATTTTATAAAATGGGCGTGGCACCGCCTCTTTTTATACAAAGAAATCTATGAGCCTATTACTCGACAAATAACTGAGATATTATGACGAAACTTAGTTTATACACTTTTATAACTTGTGTTAATAGACACGCAAAAATTTATTGAAATCGGTTTATGACCACGCCTACTTTTTAACAAAGATATTTCTGGAACACCCTTTTGGAATTTGTAACGTGAAGTCTTTGTAACTAAAAGTCATAGAGGGATGCAATTTTGCACTAACAATAATATTTATATGCTTATTTGGATGATTGATACAAATTTTGAAAATGGGCGTGGCTGCGCCCTGTTTATGCAGCACTCGTTTCATATAAAATACACCCTATATCGAACAAACGCAAACAAACAATGAAAGCATACAGCTGAGTATCTAATGTTCGATTCCACTCGAACTTAGGCTTCCTTACTTGTTAAAAAATAAAGTTTATAAAATGGGTCGCCGCGTCCATCGTACCGAAAGTGAAAATAAAAATTTTGAAAATCTTCGAAAAAAAGATTGCCATGAAAAATATTACTGAAATTGTTAAACGATCCGATCATTTACTGAGAAACGAGCTTAAAAGCGAAAGTAACAGCGACGACAAACGGATAAGACCACGAAAGACGACCATACAAGAAGACCGCGCGGTGCCCGTACCGTGACCCGTATGTCGAAATCGCAGCCATGGAGGAACATGCAATGCTCTGATGAGAGCAAAATTAATCTCTTTAGTAGCCTTATGTCCACAGACCTCCACGCAAAGAGTTGACAGCATTATAAACAAAAAAAGGTGAAACACGGCGGCAGAAGTATAATGGTATGGGGCGGTTTTTCGTACCATTGTGTTGGGCCATTGTACCTATCATTAATTCGGGAAAATATATCGATATTTTGCAAGATATTATATTGCCTTATGCATAAGAGATGGCCGCTGTGGTGCAGTGGGTAGAGTGCTCGCCTACTATGCCAGAGGTCTTGGGTTCAAACCACGGTCCGGGCAAAACACCAAAACAATTTTTCTAATTAGTAAAAATCCAATTATTGGGGTTTTTAAGAGCAGCGGTCACCTCTCGGCAGTGGGCGGCATACCCTCCGAGAGTATTTCTGCCATGAAAAACCTTCTCACAAAAAATGCATTCGCCGTTCGGAGCCGGCATAAAACTGTAGGTCTACCCAATTAGTAGGAAAAACAAAAAGGAGCCCACCTCGAATTGGGAGAGAAGCTCGGCCATAAAACTCGTCAGAGTTATAATAGCGCCATTGTATTATTATAAGAGATGCCGTTAATTTTGTTCTCATCAAGCCATAGTATGTTCCTCCATTTGCTTTTAGGCTCTTTTAAATGCACTTTGGCAAAATATATTCTCTTCTAGATATTGTTTTTGCTTAAAAGTAGAACATTAATGAACTGTTCGCGAACTAATCGGAAGGTTCAGAGCATTTTTAATTTCCCAGGATGTGGCAAATGGCTGCGATTTCGACATACGGGTCATAGCGCGGTCTTCTTGTATGGTCGTTTTACGTGGTCTTATCAGTTTTTCGTCGCTGTTACTTTCACTTTTAAGCTCATTTCTCAGTAAATGATCGGATCGTTTAACAATTTCAGTAATATTTTTCATGGAAATCTTTTTTTCGAAGATTTTCAAAATTTTTATTTTCACTTTCGGTACGATGGACGCGGCGCACAGTGGGGCAGCTTTCATACATTCAGCGGAAAAAATAGGAGTTGTCGTAGGGCTTTGAAATTTTGCACACATGTTATATATAAGCTAGTTAAGAAAATTTCCAAAAATGGTTGAAATCGGTCAACTCCTACGGGTACCTCCCTTGGACCTATAGTAAAAAATTAAAAAAAATATTTAAATACAAATTTTAATTTCAGCTCAAAAAAGTAAGATATCTTTACGAAAATTTGCATATCAGTTACCCTCATAAAGGGCATTGACGGTACAAAAAATAATTGAAATCGGCCACTTCCTAGGGGTACCTCCCTTGGACCTATAGTAAAAAATTAAAAATTAAATACAAATTTTTTTCAGGTAAAAAAATTAAGATATCTTCATGAAACTTGGTACATAAGTTACCCACATGAAAGGTGACGGTACCAAAAATAGATGAATTCGGCCACTCCCTAGGGGACCTCCCTTGGCTCTTTAGTCAAAATTAAAAAAAAAAATTTTAATTCAAATTTTTATTTCAGCGCAAAAGAATAAGATATCTTAACGAAAGCCCTAACTAACAAACAAATTTTTATTAATTTTTTAAATTTTTAATTCTTTATTTATTTTAAATCTATTTTTAATTTATTATTCTAAAAGAGCCTTAACTTCGTCGCTTATAACACTATGCTTTTTCTTGCTAAATGGAGGAGTCAAATGTGAGATCATGGGATCTGATGTTACCATCATTCGGTGCATAATATCTTCGTTCGTGGCAATTCGACTGTATTTTCTGGAGTGTATAAAGCGATATTTTTTATAGTATTTGTTACGATTTTCCAGAGCCTCTTCGGATAGTAAGCCTACAGCAAAAATGCACTTTTCAATTATATATTTTCCATGAATCAGAATTTTGTGGTGTAGGTGGCATATTGTACCACTCGTACAGTGAAACAAACTCGTTTGCCGTCTCCAGACAAAAATCATAAAATTTTTTTGGATCTACTACCTCGGTAATTGTTATAGCTTCGAGATATATTGAAAACCTCTTGATTATGTTTTCATCTAGACCCGTGATTTCGGAAATCAAAGCAGGATTAGCAAAGAATCTTCGCGACGTATTTCCTGAATTTGTCGTACCAGAGCCTTGCTTAACAGTATCAATCTGTATTCCAATTTTATCTTTAAATTCACGCTTTATCTAACACTTTCGGGCTTCTTTTATCGGACTAGTATTTGAGTCGACTCTCCCACGATTAAATTCAATATTATAAGCTACATGCAAAAGACACTCCATCAGCTTAATACGCGCATGAAGTGATGACATACCAAATTGCAGTGCTTGTTCATTTACGAGCATAGCTTGAACTTCTTCGATTTTATTCATCTTGGATGTTGTGGCTCCACAAATAAAACAAGAAGATGTGGCTGGTGTTTCTGTTACTGATTGTGCTGTCTTTCCGTCAATCATTGTAAAATATAATTCGTGTTTTACTTTAAAGTTGCGATTATTTACTGTTAACTCAAATTCTTTCAGTTGCGATATCTCCTCATCGACTCTTCTCTTTTCTTCTCGTATAACTTGAGGTGTCTCTTTAACGTATGCAAACTGTAGTGTTCTACAATACTGTGTGGAAAAAGGTTTATTGTTGTTCCATACTAATTTATTTATGCCATCACTTAATGATAATTTAAGTGGTACAACTGATGTCATATATAAATGAGTCAGAAATTTGATCATCTGAAAATCCTGTTGGTATTCGCTTTGACTAGATGCGCCATCACATCCCCATTTATAGTACACTAGCCGGACCCGTGTGCATATTGCGCACAAACTAACAAAACATACGTGGCGCCGGTCTGTATGGTTTGTGCTGTCACGCCCCATTTTAAAAAAATTATTATTTATTACGTTTGTTGGAACTTATGGAACTTTCAATGAATTACCTATGTATGTATATGTTTGACAAAGATATCGCATAAAATGTTTTTATTATACCTTTATATGTAGGTATGTGCATTATATTTTTATATATTTTACATGTATTTTTATATATTTTACATATATTTTTATGTACATACATATGTATATGTGGTCCCTGCCCACTTGGGTAATTATTTTTCCACACGTTTGCCTTGGCAAGCAAATGAGTGGTCGAAGCTTAAACGATTTATCTTCTACAGTTCCTGAGTTCTGACTTATAAATATTTGAAAATTTTCCCCCCATGGCCCATTTTTTTAAATTTCAGCATATTTCCTCATGACGGAATAAGGTCATTGCATGGATGAAATTCCATCACTCGGGCTTTATTAGTGACTTAATTATCATGTTTTACGTGTTTTTTCGAAATACATACATATGCCTCATTTTCAACCCCAACCTTCTCTGTTCCCATTAGAATCTGTGTACCAAATTTCATTAAAACATTTCTATTTTTGCGCCAGTTAGATTATGTACGGCCGGCCGTTCAATCAATTTTTTTTCATCCTGATCGTTTGGATTTATGTAAGTCCATATCTATCTCAATTATTTTATGGTCTAACGCACAACCGTTATTTGATCAAAAGTGTAAATACATATACATATATTGTACATACTACATACACCTGTGTATAAATAAGCACATCCCATGCTGAAAACCTCCCATTCAGCGTAAGTATGAATACACACGTGTTTGCCTAAAATAATGTGATGTTTACATACAAACATACAGCTGAAGCTTATAAAAGTGTTTTAATACATAACTCTGCACTCTTGTTAGAATAAAATAATTCTGAAGGCATAGTTTTAGGCGCAAATCTTTTAGTTTAAATTTAAACATTTTATTTTTGCAAAATACTATTAAAAAAAAGTACCACGCCCAATAAAACACCGTTTCGCATGCATAGTTAATTTATACCTTTAAAGCGATGCCCTACTTATTAATTTTGGTAAATTATGTGAGCAGAAAAAGGGATATTTATAAAAATACCATTGAGAAATAATATATATGATGATTGTTAGATTTCCGCCTTTCAATCTTATTTATTTCCGTTACTGACTTGGTGTCTAGGACTCTTTTAGCAGTATGATCCAACAGATTTTGCAGAGGTACACTACCTGAACTTTCAGTAATAGAAATTCCTTGAGGATAACTGTTAGTTTTTCTTTCGTGAGTTCTTTGTATGGTACGAGTATTTTGTACCCTTCATTTTCTAACCAATGCATTAGATACTTTTGTAAGTTCAAGCTTTGTAAACATCCCCAAAGTTTTCAATGTACAAATTTTGTGGTTGGTTTTTGAAATACTAGAAGTAAAATCAATTACTTCTTGAGGAAACATAGCACGTAGTTCATCCCTTTTGTATCGTTTGGCGCGATCACAGCACTCCTGCAACGATTTACGTGGCCGACCAAGTGCAGAACTGGTAGAACATTCAGCCTCAGTAAACTTAACTGTAAATGTGTTTTCAAGCCAATTTGCATTATATTTTTGAAATCGCGACTTCATACGATTAGAATCCTGCCATCTTGGTTTGAATTTTGAGTAAAAGACTTTATATATTGCATCCAAAATTTCACATGCTCTAGTTTCGTTTAAGCCAACGTACGATTGTTGCAAAATCTGTTTTAATTTTGTTCTGTCTTTGTCAAACTCCAGAAGCTTCGAGCACAAAACCCCATGTAAAATAGAAAAACTTTCCATTATCGTAAAAGTCATGAGCCTTAGTTTAAATTATAATTAAAAAACCGGCGAAAGATCGCTTGTACTTTTCGTATTCATCGGCACTTGTTGAATGACAAAAATCGAAAAACCCCAAATAATTAAAAAAATGCACTTTCCTTTTTTTCTTCTAATTGTTCACGCAAATTTACTAGCGCTTATTACTTTGCTACTGGAATCATAAAAATCAAATAACCTTTTGTTTATTACTTTTTTTTTTTTAATTCTGAGAATTATAGTCATGAATGTCTTTTTCAAAAAATTTTGTGCATATCTCGAGCAAATTTTTGAAGTTAACTTCTTAGGCGGCGAGACAAGGTTTTTATGGAGAGTAAAATTTTGGCAAAATGTCTAACATACAAAATAGGCAATACATATTTTTTTTTCTCCATACATTTATTTATAACTGCGAAACTGTTTCTTATGTAGTGAAACGTTATACCATGTCTCCACATAACGTGTTTCGCTCTTTTTTTCTGCATTTTCTCTCTCAATATTGTTTCGACACCGAAACCAGTGCCGAACCTCGCCAATTTCCATACAAATTTCTGAGAGCGAGTGAAGATTGAAACACTGTTTCATTCTGAATCATCTTGCCAACCTCGATGATATCGATGTCTTCTCTAATTTTGTATCGAAAATCTATCGGAATCTCACACAGACCAAAACAAAGGAGATACAGGCTAAATATGTTTCTCCCAACAATGTATGACCGAAATACATTCCATGTCAAAATCAGAATTAAAATGTAGGAAAAATGTAAATTTGTACCACATAATATGATTTGATCTGTTTCAGTTTCGAATTATGTAGTTTTGCATTGCAACTGGACCATTTTCGTACATTTTAATTCCGATTATGACATCAATCGGTATCTGTAACAACCCTGATTATCTCGTTTTGAGAGAAATATATTTACCAAAATCCTCTTTTATGAAATTAGCAACCTACAGTGGTTGCACCACAAATTATTAGTTTTGGCAATAAACAAAAAAAAACTTCCTAATTGAGAATTATTTGTTACATATGAATAGTGCCATAGTACTTTCAGATTTTACTGCCTCGACTTCGTGACTCATGGTGGTGTCTGCGGTGCCGCACTTGGTTACATCTACTTCATTGTATTCAAAATCAGCATCTGTAAATCAGTAATTGATATTAAATGTCTTAAGTAAAACTAAGTGTACCGCTGTGGTGCAGTGGGTAGAGTGCTCGCCTGCTATGTCAGAGGTCTCGGGTTCAAACCACGGTCTGAGCCAAACACCAAAACAATTTTTCTAATTAGTAAAAATCCAATTATTGGGTTTTTTAAGAGCAGCGGTCACATCTCGGCAGTGGGCGGCATACCCTCCGAGAGTATTTCTGCCATGAAAAAGCTTCTCACAAAAAATGCATTCGCTGTTCGGAGCCGGCATAAAACTGTAGATCCACCCAATTAGTAGGAAGAACAAAAAGGAGCACACCTCGAGTTGGGAGAGAAGCTCGGCCATAAAACTCGTCAGAGTTATAATAGCGCCATTGTATTATATTATATTATTATATATAAAAATCCAATTATTGGGTTTTTTAAGAGCAGCGGTCACCTCTCGGCAGTGGACGGCATACCCTCCGAGAGTATTTCTGCCATGAAAAAGCTTTTCACAAAAAATGCATTCGCCGTTCGGAGTCGGCATAAAACAGTAGGTCCACCCAATTAGTAGGAAAAACAAAAGGAGCACACCTCGAATTGGGAGAGAAGCTCGGCCATAAAACTCGTCAGAGTTATAATAGCGCCATTGTATTATATTATATTAAGTAAAACTATAAATTAAGTATGTGTATTATTTTTGTACCATTACACAAGTCGTCTACGACAAATATTGAAGAGTTTTGCCACTTTTTGCTGCTTCCTTCTCCCTATTGGTAACAATGTCATTTGTTTTCCAAAATGTGCTTATATTTAGAAATAATATCCGTCAATATAAACACTTCTGGTTGTGTGAAATTGGCAGACCTTTGCCTTTTTTTCACAATTTTCTACAATTTCAACACTTTCCAGAATTTCCATTATTAAGCCCTATACGCAGCTCCCAAGAAAACCAAAAACTCTATGTAATTTGACGTACAAGAAATGCTCAAGAAAAATTTCTTTTGTCATATCCCGCGAAATGTGACATCTACGGCCTTATAGTGCAACTCTAATGCACCGTATGCAGATGCGTATGCATGTGCGTGTCACTGACAGCCGTGTTGCATACCTGTGTTTAAATGAGGCAAAATCCAGTGGCACGGATGTAAATGCACCACAGGCATAGAAAATTCGAAGATGATTTCGAACACGCATTCGAACGCAGCTAATTTGAAAACTTTCTACTTCTATGCGTTTCGCAGCCAATATTAAGGTGGTTGCTACATCGGTGTACATATTTTTTCGTAAAAACTTCGTTAAATTTATTTAAAGTGAAGTAGTGCCAGCAGAAAAGTTAATTAAAAGGGGTTTTAAATATATTTAGAAATG
The DNA here is from genome assembly GCA_960531455.1 of Urophora cardui. Lineage (NCBI taxonomy): Eukaryota > Metazoa > Arthropoda > Insecta > Diptera > Tephritidae > Urophora > Urophora cardui. The sequence continues at coordinate 69,097,141 of OY482674.1, forward strand.
GTTAATACTTAATAATTATATGTGAATTACTATCTGCATACCCATGTACATACTACATTAATTTAAATTAGATATATCTGTGGCCACAAGGCATGACAACACAAGTGTGTTTTTTGGATTTTTCAGGAGAGCGTTTTAAAGATTCAAATTAAGATGTGAAAAAAGTTTTCGAAGGAATCCCAAAATTTTTTTTGCAAATTTCTCAAGTGATATTATATGCATCAGAATCTATCCAGCAATTGACATAAATCGAAGTAACTTTGAAAATACGCTTGAAAACGTAATTCATACCCTTTTTCCTGAGAAAAATTTAGCACGCACGGTATACTTAAGTCAACTTATGTTGTTATTCCAAAATAACAGTTTTACCATTTGGTGACATAATTCAAGTTATGCCGATATGACCAAATAGTAATTGGAATGTTGACTTAGCATAGGTATACTTTTGTTGTTTTTCCAAAATTGATATCACAATTATCAATAGCCTATCTAAAAACAGTATGGTAAATATCCTCAAATAAAATGCATTATTGAAATCATTTAATTGTATTTCATTAAATTAACTTGTTATAATGTATGTATGCGAATGTAATTAATGTAATACGAGAACTTATGATGAAAACAGGAACTTCAAGTATTTGTACATAAATAATATTTGGTGTGCACTTATATTGACAGTATGTGTTACTGAGAAATGTCATTTTCAATGTTTTCTGAAATTGTAGAGACTTCGACCATATCTGGATCAATATTTCGTATATTTGCCGAGTTTAGATTAATGTAAAAGCTATGAAACATGGGGTCGATTAAGTTCAAAATGCTTAGCAAGTCTTCCTTTTTCTCTTTAGATATTAGGGGAGTTGTTGTAATTTTATCTTGCTCTCCTATGGTTAATGAACTTACACCACGTCTCACAATGTTCAGAGTTTTAAACGGTTGCGCATGATCTAGTGAAGTTTTATATTGTACACAACCGAAATTATTTTGGGTGTAGCGGAGCCATTTAACTTCACACCATGTAAACTTTTCACCATCTGCATTGACTTTCCTCCAATTCAATTTATTTTTAGCAAGTGAACCAAAATCGTAAAATTTGTTTTCCATTTCGATTACTTCAAATGTATTCTTGCAACTAACGGAGAGAACAAATTGATACCAGTCCCGTGGATGGTGAATTTTCATAGTAGTCTTCTTCTTTTTTCGTTCGATAAGGGCATGAGCCACATCACACTCCATATGTGTATGCCCTGGCTCGAGGAACTTATGCTCAATCATTTTAATATTACGATTGCTCTCTAAAAAAGCTACAAACATTGAGCTTACAAATGAGTTCTTATTTTGGACAGGGCATGACTCGCTATAGAATATGACAGATTCGATATTTTTGTCAGTTGATAATGTACTTAAATGTTGAAATATACAAGAAGATATTTCGTTAGCACCTCGCTGACCAACTCCTTCATGCCACATATAGCAAAATGTTTTATTTGTTTCACAGTCGTATATGGTTAGATTGTAAGTATTCAATTGTCTCTTATAGTAGCAGACCGAAGTTTTCAAATATGGAGTTGGTAAAACTTGCTCCAAATCAAATGTGTACGTTTTAATGTTTTTGTGCTGCCTAGCCAAATCTTTATCAAAATTCTTAGATTAGTAGGCTCTATCTGCATCTTTGTGATGTATTGCTTGTTTTTCGGTCAATATTTTATATTCAGGAGCATTGTTACTGACGAAATCTAATTGCGATTTAAAGTTATCACATTTGTTGCATGTATCCAGCTTGGGTTGCTTGAATTTTAGGTACATTGTGTGGAAAATTTCTCTGAATATTTCGATAAGCTAATAGGAGTCTCAACATCTCTGCAGTACATATTGTACATCTTTGATATTGACAAATCTGAGCTTAAATATTTTGCACTTGAATCACGGCGACAATAGTGGCTTTCGTAGGCAGGAAAACGGTTAATATGTTGTTTAATAGTTTCGATTTGAGAATCACTCAATTTATTTTTGGGAACTGATTTACCCCTTTTGTCGGCCAACGGAGCATTCGGGAAATTTAGTTACTGTCCTCAAAAAACTGTTCGTTTCTCCAAAACACTTCAAAAAACAACACTTACAAACGTCAACTTTATCACAGTCAATATTCACAAAGTAATAATTAGTTATTCGTCGATTTTTTGGTTTGTTTGACGTTGACCTCTTTTGAGTTATCTTTTCGCCAACTTCGACGAGTCCGCAAATAAAAAGTAGTCTTGATTCATAAGACCCCCTGCTCCAATATTCGTTGAAAATTTGCTTTTGTTTCTCAAATGGTAATTTAAGGGCACATTTCTTTCGGCAACATCCCAGAGGCACACATTTACGAGCAGCAACTACTTTTCCCTTTTTTGTGGTGTAAGCTTTACCAAAATTTCTGTTAAGTTTTCTCTTATTTTTCGTTTGTTTTTCATTATTTGAAAAATTTTGGTTATTCTCATTATTATCCGCAGATTGATCCACTATTTGTAAATTTGTGTTTTTGTTTTCATTTTTCATTTGGTTTTCAGATTGTCTATCTATTTCTGAATCTCTGCTCATACTTGAATTAATGTAGTCAGGATCTTTTAAAGAAGTCCATTTCAAATAATTGCGGAGAACTAGTATTTATAAAAGTAAACGTCATTTTTTTTTTTAGATTTTGTGCAAAATGTTCAAATCCGTAATTAGAACTACAAGATGTTTCATTCGGTACAACGGGAGCGTGAAACGTATCTAAAAAGAAGTCGTCGCCTATAGCTGGAGACCTCGTCTGAAAACTATCTTTCTCGAAAGACCATTTTTGTAGATTATGTGATTCTGCAGGGTTATAGAGACGAAAATAATGCACAATTAAATAAACTATTTACGGAATCAAGATTTAGGGCAATATTTAACCAACCTTTTGCTTCCATTTTCTTTTCAAACTTTTTTTAATATAAATATTGTGTGAAATAAAAGCACTATTCAACGAATTTTTTTAAGGCTGCAGTTGGAATAGAAACGTAAGTCAAGTTGTATTATTGGCCAGAAATTAATCGTTTTGGAAAATAGCATATCTCTAATTATTTTAACAAGTGATAAGAAACATAATATGGAAAAAGAGCATAACTTCAGGTATGATACGCATTATAACCAATATAAATTTAACAAAACATTACAAGTTGACTTAAGCAAACTCCCGAACAACTAATTATTATGGAATAAAAGCATAAGTTAGATATGCTATTTTACCTCACGCAAAAATTTAACAACCGACATCTTCGCTTGCTGAATTTGAACTGACCACAAAAGCACAAGTCGACGCGAAAATCAGCTGATATCAGATCACTGAGATATGTCGGTGTTCCCTGTGCAAACTGCAATCAATTTGACTTGAGCTATTTTTCTTTTGTTAATATCTCGAAAACTATTGGGGTGAAATACATAAAATTTTTACACAACATGAAATCGAATATGGAGATTCCAACCATGATAATAACGCAATTTCGCCAAAAATGGAGTTATGCTGTTAGGCCTTATGACCACAGATATGTAGTTGCCCGTGTGCAAATACTTATTTGAAACTTAAATAATTTTATGTTATATCAGTTTTGGGCCATGTAATTAATCTATATAAATGACTAAGAGCTTTTTGGCCGGTTTGAAAGAAAAGCAAACAAAAAGTTCCTTTTACCCTCCTACGCGTTTCGGCGTTATCATCGCCTTCCTCAGGGAGTCTAATGTATTTGAACACGTAAAAACGGTAATTATCTAGTTTACGGTGCATCGACTAAAACTGCTCCAATTTTTACAAATCGACGCGTTTCGATCTCAGGAACACAAATCCGAAGGCGGAGCTTAACTTTTTTATTTCAGTAAAAAGTTATGAACAAAAAACCTTTCGTACAATGCAGCTTTTTTGCTCGCTTAGTACACACACACGAACACATAAATTCAACTTATAGCCCCGACACATAGCATACGTCAATCCGTCTACGTCGACGTATGTGACTGACAGCTCACGTACTTGACGGAGAGGTCGCCACATAGGAAACGTTGGTGGATATACACAAATCAGCTGTTTGATTAACCTTTAACTACAGAGGTGGTGGCAAAAATTTAACTCTTTAGAATATTTTGTAATTTCTCTTTTAAGTTGCCCTATTGAAATTCAGTTTTCTGTAACTTCACATCTTCTGATAATTATTGACCATTTTGTTTTGTGGAGGAATGTTATATAAATGAGAAAAAACTCGAAAAGCAAATTGCAAAAAAATTGAAATTCAAGAGTAGCTAAAGGTTAACAATCAAAAGCAATCAGCTGACATAGCGACGGATTGACGTATACCAAAAGTTGACTGTGGGCAACTTTGGTACGTTGCGGCGACGGATCCGTCGTACTTGTGACGATATACATTTAAATGCCCATAGTTTACTGAGCTGTCAGTCACATACGTCGACGTAGACGGATTGTCGTATGCTATGTGACCGGCCTATTATATATATATCGTGGGATAACACATACGTTATATTTACTAAATAACACACAAAAAGTTGCAATATTTTATCATTAAATACTATATTTTAATAAAATCCAAAGTAAACAAAAGGTGCTCATTTTAGGACTGAGGCGCGTAGTGTTGCCACCAAAATTTACTACTAATCAATATTAACCCGCCTTCACACTAAGCTCTTTTTATATGGGTGGTGAAAAGAGGTGAGTTTCCGATATATCACAATATCTATACTAGCTTTGAGGTTAGTTGTAATGAGCAAATTCTAACTCAATATAATCAAATATATAAAGTGTATATACCTGCGGCGCTTTTTTCTGGATATTACTCCATTATTAAAAAAAAGAAAATTTGGAATGAAAAATCGCTGAAGGGTGTACTACGCAGAAGGACATCGCTGTGGCGGTAGCCACGGTTTGGCAGCATGTCCGGACGGATGGCGTAGCCCAGGGTTATTTTTTATAAGCGCGGCCAAAGGCAGCCAACGCAGAAAAGTGTTCTGTGCAAAAGCTTATTTTTTGCAACTTTAAATGCTTAAGTGTGAAAGCACTGTAAATTACACCTAATTGAGTGGCAACGCTACTCATTTTGACAGTTCAAAAATCGGTCGGAAAAAGTGAAAAAAGGCAATTGTTAATTCGATTTTATTGAAATATAGTATTTAATTGTAACTTTTTGTGTGTTATTTAGTAAATATAAGGTATGTGTGATACTATGATAAATAAATCAGTTGAATTTATGTGTTCGTGTGTGTGTAATGACCAAGCAAAAAGTTAAGTTTGTAAATATTGGAGCAGTTTTAGTCGATGCACCGTAAACTAGATAATTACCGTAAAACAATTGAAAAAGTACACAACACATTAGTGTTTAAATAATTACAATTAACATTTCTTCATAAGATACATGTTATGTACATATCCTACAATTTAAAACATTAAGAAAACACTAGCCGGACCCGTGCGTATCTTGCGCAAAAAATAACAAAACATACGTGGCGCCAGTCGGTACATAGCTGTCACGCCCTTTTTAAAAAACTTATTATTTATTTGGTTTGGTGGAACTTATGGAACTTTCAATGGATTACCTATACGTTTGCAAAGATATCGCATACCTATATAGGTAGGTGGCCGTTGTGGTGCAGTGGGTAGAGTGCTCGCCTGCTATGCTAGAGGTCTCGGGTTCAAACCACGGTCCGAGCAAAACACCAAAACAATTTTTCTAATTAGCAAAAATCCAATTATTGGGTTTTTTAAGAGCAGCGGTCACTTCTCGGCAGTGGTGTGTATTTCTGCCATGAAAAAGCTTCTCACAAAAAATGCATTCGCCGTTCAGAGCCGGCATAAAACTGTCGGTCCACCCATTTAGTACGAAAAACAAAAAGGAGCACACCTCGAATTGGGAGAGAAGCTCGGCCATAAAACTCGTCAGAGTTATAATAGCTCCATTCTATTATATTATTATATAGGTATGTGCATTCTATTTTTATATATTTTACATATACATATGTATGTCCCTGTTGACTTGGGTAATTTTTTTCCACACGTTTCCCTTGGTAAGCAAATCAGTGGACGAAGCTTAATCGATTTATCTGCTACAGTTCCTGAGTTTTGACTTATAAATCTTTGAAAATTTGCCCCCTTGGCCCATTTTTTTAAATTTCAGCATATTTCCTCATAAAGGCATAAGGTCATTGCATGGATGAAATTCCATCACTCGGACTTTATTAGTGATTGAATTATTATGTTTTACGTATTTTTCGAAATACATACATATGCCTTATTTTCAACCCCAAACTTCTCTGATCCCATTAGAATCTGTGTACCAAATTTAATAAAAATATTTCTATTTTTGCGCCAGTTAGATTATGTACGGCCGGCCGTTTAATACATTTTTTTTTCAACCTGATCGTTTTGATTAATGTAAGTCCATATCTATCTCAATTATTTTATGATCTTGTACTACGTACAGCTGTGTATAAAAAAGCACATCCCATGCTGAAAAACCCCCATCCAGCGTAAGTATGAATATACACGTGTTCGCCCAAAATAATGTGCTGTTTACATACAAACATACAGCTGAAGCTTATAAAAGTGTTTTAAAATATATACGACTGTTCAACTGGAGCGACATCTACATTTGAAATTTGTATTTAACTCTGCACTCTTGTTATAATAAAATAATTCTGAGGGCATAGTTTTAGGCGCAAATCTTTTAGTTTAAATTTAAACATTTTATTTTTGCAAAATACTATTAAAAAAAAAAGTAACACGCCCAATAAAACAACAATTATGTGAGCAGAAAAATGGATATTTGCATAAAGACACCAATTAGAAATAATACATATATATGATAAAAGAAAATATACACAAACAGCTGTTCAACTGGCGCGACATCTACATTCTGCATTGAATATTTCAGTTTGTTCAACTTGCGCGACATCTACATTTTTTTTCTTTTGTTTTTTTTTTTTCGGATATAGTTTTTATTGTATCATTCTTAGAGAATATGACAATTTTTATAGAATCTTAACCTAGAATACATATGTTTATGTACATACAAGTACATATTATGTATGTATGTTTATGCAAGAATTTATACCAATATTAATTGTTATTACATCAATATATACCCGATAAAGAGCAGACATCGTACTTAGAAAAATTTCACATTCGTGTTTCTGGCAGAAGACCGACGATCTGTATTAGTAAATGCTGTTGTAGCTTTCTGAATGGAAGGAATTTCAGTAAGCTGCTTTTTGTAATTTAGAGGTTTTACGGTCTAATAGGATAGGCTATACTAGGTTTTAATTTTAGTGGCTCTAGCCTTGGTTACAATTTAGCTGGATATCCTTTCTCTTTAACCGCCTGGGGTATCTCTGTTCTAACAGGCTTTTAGCCAGTATGTTTGGATGATTGCCTAGTCTTGTGGCGTAGTTGGTTTGTATATTTTTTACTTCTTCAACAACTGTGTTAATCTTTAGATCCCTGTATATAGCGGAATTTTTCACGTACCATGGCGCCCGGCATATTGATCTTAATGTCTTAGATTGTAGCCTTTGTATTCTTTCTAGACTGGATTTGTATGCTGAACCCCAAAGCTGTATTCTATATATCCAGGATGGTTTTATCACCATATTAAATAAAAGTATTTTGTTGACTAGGCCTAATTTAGATTTTCGACCAATGATCCATTGTAGATTGCCTATTTTCAGCTTTGCTTGCCTTAACTTAGTATCAATATGAATTTTCCAAGTAAGCCTTCTGTCTAAGGTTACACCAAGGTAGGCGACGTAATCTTTTTGGGTTACTATTTTGCCATTAATTGAGACAGAGGGGCAGGTATCTTTTTTTAGAGTAAAAGTGTACACACTTAGATTCGTTGACTTTAATTCTCCAATCTGAAAGCCATTGTTCTACAATTCTTAGATGGCTTTGCAACCGTCTGGCAGCCGTTGAGGGATTTGAGTGCACACTGAGTATTGCTGTGTCATCCGCAAATGTTGAAGTAAGGAGATTTTAGCAAGTCACTTGTGAATATTAAATATAGAATGGGTCCCAAAACACTACCTTGTGGAACTCCGGCGAAGATTGGATAGCTTTCAGTGGTATAACTTTTTTGCCTTACTCGAAACTTTCTTCCCGTTAGAAAGTTCTCTAAAATAAGGCATATATTGTACGGAAGTGTACGTCTTATTTTAAATAATAGTCCTTCTAGCCATACCTTGTCGAAAGCTTGTCCCTGCAGTAAAGAAATATCAATTGCGAAAAATGGCTAGCTTATAAGTAACTACTTTTTGGCAATTGCAGAAAATAGTTAATTTTTAATGTACTTAGAATAACTAACGTCTAATTGGACCATAAGTCATGCAGAGAAATCCAAAATTCGATTACCACTTTTATTTGTTAATAAATTAAAATGGTAATGTGGCAGCACAGATAGCAATGACCAGTGTGGCCAGGTGATGATAAAAAGTGAGGCTAGATTGGCAAAAAAAGTTAGAAAAGGCTGAAATTAAAAAAAAAAGAAGCTAAAAAATCAGCAATTTCTTTTAAAGAAATCCATTAAAATTTTTTTTTGGTTTTGTTCATTTCCATATAAAAATTATAAACGAAACTTAAAGGGACTATTCTTGTTTGAACACATATCAGCACATTTTCTCGACTAGTAAATGACTTTGTTTTTAAATAAATACGTATATGTAAATAGTATAAAAGTTCCCAAAGACTAATAAATTAAATAATATCTTCTTTGTCTGATGAATCAGAAGAAGCTCTTCGTATAAATTATGATGACATCATCAGTAATTTCAAAATCATCACAACATTTGGATACACGTTTTAATGAACATCTAATATTAAGCAGTGAATTAAACATTTTAATTTTTAATCCATTCCTTAGCTTAGTTTTTAAAATGTGCATGACACCAAAAATTCTTTCAACATCCGCATTACTAAGTGGTAGTTGTAAGCATAGTTTATATCTATAAGTTGCGACACTCTTTGACATGTTGTGCCTGTCACCCTGCAGTGCTGTGCAAAAGTTACAGAAAAAAAATTCAAATAAATTTTGAAATCTTTAAATCTTTAAAATTATTGGGTGAATTGAATTTGTAATGCTATATTTGTAGCGGTAATAACAAAAAATTAACATATTTTTGAGTTTTAATTGATTTTATTCGGAATTTTGGATATTTTCTTGTGAAGATTTTGCTACGTTTGAATACAACACTGTGGTCGATTCTTCTTCACATTTGGTTTATTTAGTTTCCCATTCTCCCATTGAGGCACTCTGCACACGGAGCGTACTGCTTTAGACGCGTATTAGATACTACAGACGAAAGCTGTACGCTTTGATGTCGCGCACGTATATTTCAATTGAGGGCTGCACACGAGTCGTCAGCTTCATGCATTCGTCAAAGTATGCTGGCTACATGTCGCTTGGCGTAAAGCAGTGCTGGTAGCTAGGCGTACTACGCTTAGAAAAGAGGAAGAAGAAGATGTTTGTTTACATTTTTCCACTTGGTGGAATTTATGAAAGCAGTAAAATTTGTGTAAAAAATCGGAAAAAATGAGTGTATAATTAAAGAAAATGGAAGATTCCGTAAAATTTTGTATCTTTTCTATTTAAAGCTTCGAAATTTAAATCAATTTCCGTATGATTAATTTGTTTGTTTGTTTTGTGCAGCGAAGTTTCATGTCGCTTCGTGTGCAGATCTTGAGGCGAAGAGAAATCGACGCTACATGAAATGTCTCGTACGCGTCTATGACGATACGCCTCGTGTGCAGAGTGCCTGACACATAATGTGCCTGTCACTTTTTGCAACAACAATTCCCATGGTTGAAGTTTGTTTTGATGGGGATACAGTGAGTCACAGAGAAAGTGAGCCATTATTTATTCAGACATTTTTATTATTAAATATCTTTGTTAACAATTACTTGACTTTCCTAATTTTTTTGCGACGGAAAAGTTTCAACAACATGCCAGAAATGATGAAAAACAAAAGCATACACGTATATACGCGTCACAATCAAAGCAAGCTTTCTGGCAACTCCAATTTAAATACTTAAACTTTCTCTCTAGAACACCGATTTCTCTCTTATATATTTTTACAGTTCACATTTTACATTATGTGTTAATTATATAAAAAAAAAAAACAGATCAGGCAATTTTTTTTTTCATTTTTAAAAGGTGTACTTATCATAAAACACACGCTAGAGCGCGAAAAAATCGTGTTTTGTTATTTGTATTATATTTAATTCAAGTGCGCCAATAGATGCGTTAGTTGTATTTTGGATGTCAATGTGCAAAGATGGGCCGACAAACAAGTTTAGATATTAGGGATAGAGTAATTGAACTGTTGAAACAAGGCAAAAAAGTATTAAAACCGTTTTAGGGCATATTCCTCTTAGTGGCTAACCTTCACTGTGAGCCCGTTTCATGAACTTTTCCGGTTTTAACTATTATTTTTATAACTAAAAAATAATGTTCATCAAATATTTTTTGAAATTCTAAATTGTGGTTTATTCTAAAATATACCTAAGTACATAAATTTGTTTTTCAATCTGTTTGTGTATAATTTTTTATTTGCATAAAACTTCGGACAACATAACGTGGGTCATTTTCACTGCGACTTACTGTATGTATCAAAAATATAGATACACATTTATTTTTTCAAAACAAAAATGAAATATCCATGACGCAAATCGTTGCTACCCAATAAGCATTTTTGAATGCATTTGAATTTCATTGGGATCAAATCCTTTTTCCAATTTCCAACAATAATTTTTAACTTCAGAAACAGCCCATTTTTCGATATGAAAATGTTTATTTCATAATTACCACAACAAGCTGCAGTTTACATTAGAAAAAGAGACGAATTCTAAACTCCCTTTTCTTGACGTTCTCATTCATAGAATAGACAACAAAATCATTCTTGACTGGTATTCAAAACCTATTTCATTAGGACGTATAATTAATTTTCTATCGTCTCAACCCAAAAAATATAAAATAAATGCAGCAAAAAACTTAACAAATAAAATTCTGACAATTAGCCATCCTCAATTCCGACAACAAAATATTAAAAGAATATACAACATATTGACAAACAATAATTATCCTACGCATCTAATAAAAACTCTTATAAACGACAAGCTAACTAACTCAAATCAAAACAAGACAATCACTACAACTTCCACAACAACAATGCAATATCGAAGTGTTACCTACATACCAAAGTTCACAGAAAATCTTGACCAAAACATTCGAAAGAAAACTCAAAACCTCACCCTTGCATATAAATCCAACCAAACACTCTCAACTATTTACTCCAAAACGAAAAGCTCAATTAATCCGCATCAAAAAGCTAATGTTGTGTAGCAAGTCGCTTGCAAGGGTGATGGTAATGCATCCTGCGACAAAATATACATAGGGACCACAAAAAGACCACTGGGTGTACGTTTAGCAGAACACGAAGCAGACATAAGAAAAAAAAAAACAAACACTGCACTTGCACTGCACATGACCACAAACGGACACACAGCTGATCTAGACAACACTAAAATAATAGATACAGAGAACAAAGAGAGAACGAGATTCACATTGGAGAGTCTACACATTTTGAAAAATAGAGAGCTGACAGCAAACAAAAAAGAAGATACAGAAGATATTGCAGCTACTTATTTGCTTTGTTTATGATTGTTAATTAGTCTGACTAGCGTACCTTAATAAAAAGTATGTGTTTTTATGTTTTTATGTCTATATGTATATATGTAAATATGTCTGTAATATGGTTTTTTTCCGATAGTTTTTAATATACATGTAAGTTCGCGTTGTGATAATTATTTTTGTGATTTTGTAACACATTATATATGCATATGTGAGTAATTTTGTTATATGTATATCTTTTCTTTTATGTGTACAAAATAAAGAAACCGCCCCTGAGGATGGTAAGGAGCTTACCGAAACGTCGGGCACTATGTGAATTGTAAAGCTTTGTTTTTACCTTTGCACTAGCACCAATCAGACCAAAACAGCCCACCTAAGGGATTTTGAATAACAATTTAAAATTTGGTCAGCTTATACATAAATAATGAAAATGTTTCTGTTTCTCCACTTGAAAAAAATATTGGAATTTGACTTGAACTTTATCGATATTCTCCAACCAAAATCAAACGTCAGAATAAAGCTTTTGAGCAACAAACTCTCATCCGATTGAAATAAAGGAACAAAAATGTAACAATTATGATTGTCTGCTTGACTTATTTGCTCACTTTTTTGTTATGCATTTAACAATAATAACAATATTTTATACACAATAATTAGTTGAATTATACATTCCTCTTTAAATTTTATTCTTCACTCACTTTTTCGTTTACTTATTGCTAATATGATTGAATTTAATTAATACTAATTATGCACTCAGTTCAGTTTGGAAAAGTATTGTACCTTAAGTGTAAAAACATGTTGGATATAAACTTGATAATTGAGACTTTTTCCCCACATTGGATTCGTGCTAATTGGGAAATATCCAAATGTAGGAGAATGTAGAGTTTCCAAAGCAACCAAAGCGTTCGAAGGCATCCAGGCATTAATCAAAAAGTATGAATTGGTACAGCGTTTTATCAGCGAACACAATCTGAGAGTGTTAGAGAGAGTAATTCTCAAACTTATCTCTAATCCAAAGCGAAGGTAGAAAACCACACTAGAAATCAATTGGAGACTGATTAGAAAAAGAAATATTTGCAAATTCTCATTAGAATTTCATTAGAAAACTACATTGGATTTCAATTCGGAAATTATAATTTTCTCCATTTGAGAGTTATGTCCCATTTTTTTGAGATTGATGATTCTCGACAGCTCCTCGAGTCGTCCTCTAACGTTAGAGATTTGAGAAAAGGGCTAGTTCTCGAGTCATTCTCAAACCGATATCTAACCTAAATGTTTGTTGGGTTTTCACCATCAAAATGGCCGTTTGAATTTAAATTTTTTTATTTCCTTTTGAACATTTTCGTATAAGCAGGGTTGCTCTTTCTCGTACTGTTCTGTTAATACATTTTTCCAGAAATATAGAAAAGGGAATATACGGATACCATTGCCTTTACTACTTCATTCGCGTATATGCAAATTTTATTTCATGTAAGATTAACATGATCGATCTTTACACATAGAATAGCAACAATTTTTTTCACATTACACGATTTTTCAAACGTGATTTTAGCTTTTTAAACATCATTTGACATTTTGGTAAATGCAACCAAATTTTAGTGTTGATGCAACATAGAGCAATTTTAAAATATACGCTATGAATTAAATATAAAATTTTATTCTTAAATGTCATTTGGAATTTGGTTTCTTTAACATGATGATAGTGTCAATATACACAAAAAAAATGTTAAAAAAAGAACTTCAGAACTATTTTGAAACATACACATTTTTTTTGAATATTTGGAGTTCTGCTGTTCGTAAAACGCAATTATTATTCTTTTTTTTTTAAATAAAAAGAAAATCTGGTGTCGTGGGAAGAGTTTACCATCAGTGGAAGTGCGTGATAATGGCGTTTCCAACATATATTTTCAGTTTTCAGGTGAATTAAAAGTGAAATGCATTTTTATTTCTAAAAGTTTTTAATGTAAAATATTTTCTTTTTTCTCCTCAAAGTTTGCAATTTTACCACGAGGAAGTCCTTCCATATCTCGCAATACCGAAGCACCTTTTTTTTATTGAATGTACATATCGCACCCTAAAAAATAAGGTGACACAACTCAAAATTTTTTGAAATCGAGTTTTTTCATAAATGTTACACAGAACATATCTCTAGCGATTGCCAAAAAAACTTTTCAATAAGTGTCTCTTTTGACCGAAAAATTACCATAATACGTGGTCTTTTGTCATACGATTGCTTGTAAAGAAAAAAAGTCTTTTGGCTCTCCTGAAAATATTTGAATTTTTAATTGTGTCACTTTATGATTTAGGGTGCGATATATTGTATTTTTGTAAATTGTAAAATCAGTCCAGTTAATTTAACAATAAATTTAAGGTAAAATCAAAAAAAATTCCGTGTTAATTTAAATAGCTGAAATTGCAAAATTATCTAGTTAAAAATGTAAAATCAACAGGAAAACATTTATCTGTTATTTTATGCGCACGTGGGCCGATATGCGGAAAAAATTAATATATATCGCATCTTCTTCTTGATTGGCGCTTAACCGTCTAGACGATTCTGGCCGAGTCCAACAGAGCGCGCCAATTGCTTCTGTTTCGTGCAGCATGGCGCCACTTGGGAACACCTAGGGAGGCAGCATCGCTGTCCACCTGATTTTCCCAACGCAGTGGAGGTCTCCCTTTTCTTTTGCGTTCAGCGGGTTTCGATAGAAATGCTTTCTTAGCCGGAGCGCCTTCGTCCATTCTCACGACATGACCTGCCCAACGCAGCCGCTGGATCTTTATTCGCTGAACAATGTCGATGTCTGTGTAAAGCTCGTACAGCTCATCGTTAAATCTCCGTCGATACTCGCCCACGCCAACGCGCAAAGGTCCATAAATCTTACGAAGAACTTTTCTCTCGAATACTCCAAGTGCCATCTCATCTGATTTTGAAATTGTCCATGCTTCTGCGCCGTACATGAGGACTGGAACGATGAGCGTCCTGTAGAGTGTGATTTTTGTTTGTCGAGAGAGGACTTTACTTTTCAGTTGCCTACTTAGTCCGAAGTAGCATTTATTGGCAAGCGTGATTCTTCGTTGGATCTCCGTGCTGACATCATTCTTGGTGTTAATGCTGGTTCCCAGATAGACGAAGTCCTTAACAGTTTCGAATTTGTAGCTATCAACATTGACGTGGCTGCCAAGGCGTGCTGTTTCTTTGTGTGATGACAGGAGGTACTTCGTCTTGTCCTCGTTGACCGCCAAACCCATTTTCTTAGCCTCTTTATCCAGCTTGGAGAAGGCAGAACATACGGCGCGCGTGTTAGTGCCAATGATGTCGATGTCATCGGCGTACGCCAGCAGTTGCACACTCTTGTGATATAAGATGCTTCCTGTATGGTTAAGTTCTGCAGCTCGTATTATCTTTTCCAGCATCAAATTGAAGAAGTCGCACGAAAGAGAGTCACCTTGTCTGAAACCTCGTTTGGTCTCGAACGGCTCGGAGAGGTCCTTCCCAATTCTGACGGAGCTGGTGGTGTTAGTCAATGTCATTTGGCATAGCCGTATAAGTTTAGCAGGGAAACCAAATTCAGACATTGCGGCATACAGGCAATTCCTATTCGTGCTATCAAAAGCGGCTTTAAAATCGACAAAGAGATGGTGTGTGTCGGATCCTTTTTCATGGGTTTTTTCCAATATTTGTCGTATTGTGAAGATCTGGTCGATGGTAGATTTACCAGGTCTGAAGCCACACTGATAAGGTCCAATCAGATTGTTGACGATAGGCTTCAGTCTTTCGCACAATACACTTGCTAAGACCTTATATGCGATATTCAGGAGGCTTATCCCACGATAATTGGCGCGTACTGTGGAGTCTCCTTTTTTGTGGATTGGGCAGAGCACACTTAAGTTCCAATCGTCGGGCATGCGCTCGTCCGACCATATTCTGCATAGGAGTTGATGCATGCTCCTTATCAACTCTTCGCCACCATGTTTGAATAGCTCGGCTGGCAAGCCGTCAGCGCCCGGGGCCTTGTTATTCTTAAGCCTAGATACTGCTATTCGCACTTCGTCATGATCAGGTGGTGGAACATGCCTACCATCATCTGCTATTGGGGATTCGGGTCGTACATCTTCTCCTTCCGCACTTTCACTGTTGCCATTATCTAGCAAGGAGGAGAAGTGATCCCTCCACAACTTAAGTATGCTCTGGACATCAGTTACCAGATCACCGTTATCATTCCGGCAGGAATTTGCCCCGGTCTTGAAACCTTCAGTCATCCGCCTGATTTTTTGGTAGAATTTTCGAGCATCGTTCCTACCCGCCAGCATCTCAAGCTCTTCACACTCGCGCCTTTCAGCCTCCCTTTTCTTCTTTCGAAAAAGGCGCCTCTCTTCCTTCTTCATAAAGTGGCACAACTTAAAATTCAAAAATTTTCAGGAGCCAAAAAACTTTCTTGACAACCAATGAATTGGAAAAAGCCACGTATTTTTCAGTCAAAAGAGACTCCGAATGAAAAGTTTTTTTGTTGGCAATCGCTAGAGATATGTTCTGTGTACCGGTTTATGATGAAAAGTCGATTTTATAAAATTTTGAGTTGTGTCACTTTATGATTTAGGGTGCGATATATTTTTATTAAAATCGTTTTCGTAGTGAAGAAAAAAATTCAGTAAAAACGAAGTAAATCCTAACGACTTTGCTCCCATTTTGGTAGTAACAGCAATTATACGAAATTGCACAGCATTGATTCCTGCATTCTCTCGATTTTCGCACAAATACAAATGCATTTTTAAAAATGAACAAGAAGAAGACCATTTGAGTGACCAAACTATATAGTATAAACAATGGTTGTAAGTCTCATAAATTAAAAAATCTATATCATGAGGGATGAATTACTGAAAGTTCTTGTTGTACAAATTAGTAAAATTAAAATTTTACTAAAAAAAAAGGCTAAAAAAGTCACGAAGCTAAACCGAAAATTATGAGGCTAAAGGACAAAAAAAAGGTTAGCTCTAGCCTCGAAAAGGCTAACCTGGCCACACTGGCAATGACAGCAATCAGCTGTTTGATGAAGTCAAACAAAATTTAATTTTCAACCGGCCGCGTGAAAAGTTAAATTGTGTGTTGAATTGTAAACCTTTTTTACTAATTTCTAAGTAATGTCAAACTAACTAGCTACTATCTGGTTTAGATGTAGTCAGAAAATAGCCATTGACTTTTTTGTGTTCGAAAAGTAGCTACATTATAGTTGGTTGACATCTCATGCAGAAGTAACCATAGTTGACCGGATTGTGGCCATCGCCAAACAAAAATAGTTAGTCCGAGTATATAAAAATTTACAGTAAATAGTCAATACCAGTTGATTTGTAAGCAACTTAAAGTTACTTTTACGTTAGATTCATTTCCTGCAGGGGTGCTACGTCTAGGAAGAGTGCAGTGCAATACTTTTTGGTTTCAAAAGCCGACCGTATTTAAGTTACTATTCTATGCACTTGCTCTATCGTACCGTGTGCAAATTGGTGACTTGGTATTGTCCTGCGTGTGTCTAGGATGGGCTGCATTTTTTTCAGCAACAACTTTTTGGAAAATATTGAAATTAAGCTAATTGACCTGTAAGAGTTTAACAGGGTTGGGTTTTTCCCTGGTTTTGGAATCATAATGATTTCGGAAAGTTTCCAAGATTCAGGAAAGTAGTTTAGTCGCAGGAGGCTATTGAAAACGTCTAATAATAACTTGGTAGCAACTGGGGGGAGTTGTTTTACCATTTCACCGGTTATTATGTCGTGTCTGCGTGCCTTATTTTTCTGGATGTCGTTACAGATAACATTATTCAGGTCATTTATATTGAATTGGAGAGAGACTGTTGGTAAGCGAAGGGCATGTTCTGGGAGGAAATTGCTCCCTGGATTAGGAGTAAATACCCGCGAAAGGTGGGCTGCAAATGCGGTTCCTTTTTCCTGGTCGCTTCGAGCAAAGTCACCGTTTTCGATTCGTACTGGAGGATCCTGCAAAACTGGCCTTTTGAAAGTTTTCAGTGACTGCCACAATGAGTAGTCTGTAGAAGATGTGGCTGTCAAGGATTTAATTCTGTTTTGGAAATCTGCTTCTTTTTTGTCCTGCAATAGCATCTGGAGCTCTTTCGTGCATTTTTTCAGTTCGTATTTCAAAGTTGGCGAGCGTAACCTCTGCCAGTCTTTCCTAATTTGCCTTTTCTTGTGAATTAAATCGGTGATATCGTTTCCTTTGAAATAATTAGGGGCACTCCTCTGGGTAGTGTTAGGCTGTGGGTGCGTTGATGCTTTTGCTGCTACTTGAAGGACATTTGTACACCCCAGTGCAAAAATGACTTATATTATTTGCTAGCGCAAAAACGAACTATCGTACAAACAAAAGACAGGAAAACTCGAAGCGCAAAAACATGCCGACAAAACTTTTTAGTTCGTTTTTTCCCCTAAGATAAAATGGCAAAAACGAACTAAACAATTTTGTCAGCATGTTTTTCCGCTTCGAGTTTCCGCGTTTTTTGTTTGTACGATAGTTCGTTTTTGCGCTAGCAAATAATATAACTCATTTTTGCACTGGGGTGTACATTTGTGAAGTCAGTAATCGCAGAGTCTACTTCGGTTGCTGATTTAAGGCTTGTATTTAAGTTGGTATGAGAACTGATAAATTTTTTGTACTTAAGCCAGTTTGTAAATTTATTGGTTAAGCTGGAATTCAATTCGTTGAAAGATGGGATTATATCAATAGTGGTAACACAAGGAGAGTGATCAGATGATGGATCGAAAGCCGATTTTATCTTAATTAATTCTCTTTCGATTCCACGAGTTACACCATGTTGCGGATTCAACTTTATAATTTGACTTATATGTTTGTAATCGAATTTTAATCATATGTATGTTTTACTTGTATTTCTCAGTTCAGTTAATATGTACCTATTTATGTTCTGTTAAGTGATATTCAGCCTAAATGTTAGCTGGGATGCACTAATCTTCTTTGTTCGCCGTTTTTTCTACATATGTACATATGTACACATGTATGTATGTAAAACGCCTGAGTTATTTGCCGGCTAGTATATAATCCCTGTTATTGCGGTATGCGCATTTATGTACATACATATCTACTGCAGTGAGCCGATCGCTCAATCTCTTTTGTACATATGTACATACATTTGTTAAACATTATAATTTAGCTCGCATATTTTAGCTAATGGTTGAAATTAAGTTAAAGTAAAATTCAGTCGTCGACCAAAAGAGAACGAGTGAAAGACACACTGCGAAATAGACCAAGACCAAGATCCATTTGCAATATCTAACCACCAAGATCCATTTCCAAGATTCAATTGCCCAAGATTCCAAGATACTGGTCACGGAACAACCAAGATTCAAGGATACCAAGATTGAACTCCAAGAATTATTCCAGGTTGCTTATTTAGGTCTTGAGTTAAATTCGCCAGCGGGTCCGCGACTAATCATTTGGTCATTTGCCATAATATTTTACAATCTTTATTTCGCATTAACATTTCCGTCTCACCGCCAACTAGTCGAAAATTTATGTTTGTCAGCAAATTTGCCTTGCTATCAATTTGAGACTTGCCAAAGTTACCCTTTGAATTATTTTGACATGGGTCCGCCAGTTAATACACAGACTACGCAGACTGCAAAAAGCACGACGTCAGCAGAGCCGCCAAAATCAACATCGGTTACCGGTAGTACTGACAGCCATTCTTCCACAAGCGCTGCCGGTATCGAAGGGGTTAACACTCGCTCTGGCGCCCGTCAGGAAGCAACGATTCAGTCCATGCAGAAGCATATCGCCATTCTGGAAGGCCGCCTAAAAGCCGCACAACAGAAAATAAAGGAACACGAATCGGCAAGCGAAACGCAAAGCATTGAACAGCAAAGCAGAGCCGGTACACCCAGCGACGGAGCGGTTAACGAAGTTGCCCTGCCATCATCAAGCCTAGGCATTTCCCAGCAACAACCTTCACAGCCGCCGATATCTGCCGGTAATGCCAGTAACGTAAGTAATTTGCCGCCGCAGCCGCACGCTGCCACGTGTCATCTGCCACATATCGCCACCGGTTACACGCCGCCTCTTTATACGCCAGCAAATGGTTCAGCCACGGCAACGGCAATGAATAGTATGTATACTCCCACTGTGCCATCACCTTACCCTCTACCGAACTTTAGCAGTCTTCCAACTTCGGTACCTGTTTCTGCCAACACAGGTCCTATGCCCTTGCAATTTTCAGTTCAGCCTAGAAAGTTGCAGGATCTTCCCGAGTTTAGCGGCAAGCCGGAAGACTGGCCGATATTTTTCACAGCATTTTCTGAATCAACGACCCTTTATGGATACAGTTGCTTTGAAAACAACCTCCGATTACAAAAATCTCTGAAGGGCGAGGCACGGGAGGCCATAAAATCATTGTTAATCCATCCGAATAATGTCAGCGTTATTATCGAGCAACTGAAATTCCGATTCGGTCGCCCGGAGCAATTGATACGAAGCCAGCTTGCGTAAGGGTGCGTTTATGTCGGAGCAATAGAAGAAAGAAAGATAGCTGTGCGTGATATACGCTTATCGGAATAGCGCTATTGAGTGTTTATGTCGGAGCAGTGATAAGAGCAATAGTAGCGAAGAGGTCAATAAGCGGAGGTAATAGCGCTGTTCGACCAAAGCATATAGCGCTATTGAGTGTTTATGTCGGAGCTAAGCTAGCAAAGAGTGGAATAGCGCTGTTATCTGCGTATATTGAAGCTATGGTACTAGATTTGTCTTTAGTGTATTGTGGTACTTAAATAAAAATTTTAGAGTAACCGAAAAGGAGAAGAGACGTTGTTATTTTACACATAATAAATATTTACATATACATATTTCTGCTCCACACATTCTTATCTATATATTTAATTTTTTTTTTAATTTGAAAGGTTATATAAAAATTATGTATAAAAAGTAATAAAACACATAAACAATGCCCCTCTTATTCATAAAAAATAAAATAGATTTATAAAATTTTCGAAATCGAAAAATTTTATGAAAATGTCACTTAAAAGTTTTTAAAACCTATTTTATTTTTTATGCATGAAGTCGTATATATTTACTTACGTGTGGACTTCATTTCACATGCTACGGCCGTCCACAGTTTATCCAAGACAAGCCTATTGGGATGATTTGGATTTCTTTGATCCCACAAAGGTTGCCTTTTAAAAATTGCACTGATGAAAGTTTCTGTGTCCATAATGAATAGCGCCAATCGACTAAGGAAAATCAATGAATTAATTTTCTTCGCTCTTATACTTTGATACGCGCTTATAGCGCGGCTCCGACATAAACAGAAGTACAGAACTCCCATTTACAATTTTCGTTGCTAGTATCCACTCTTTCTTCTATTGCTCCGACATAAACACTACACGCGTTTCCCATAAGGTATTTTCTCTGCTATGATAATAGCGCTAATGTGGTGAATTTCTTTAGTCACCCACTGCTCGGACATAAACAGAAGTACAGAACTCCCATTTACAATTTTCGTTGCTAGTATCACTCTTTCTTCTATTGCTCCGACATAAACACTATACGTGATTTCCGTAAGGTATTTTCTTTGCTATTATCTGTGGTGAGCTTAGCGCTTATCGCAGCTCCGACATAAACAGAAGTACAGAATTCCCGTTTACAATTTTCTTCGCTATCTTTCTTTCTTTCTTCTATTGCTCCGACATAAACGCACCCTAAGTCCGAGAGTTAGCTCCAATATCGGAAGGCTCGATAGTAAAGCTGATACCCTTTGCGACAAAAGTAAATAATATTTGTGCATTTTTACAGTCAGCGTATGGCGGCGAGCAGCATATAGCGAATCCCACGCTCCTCGATGAATTAGTTTCGAAATTGCCAATGAACAAGCAAGTCGAATGGGCAGTTTATGCAGCTTCGTTGCAACCATACGTAACAGTCAAGCATTTTAGCGAGTGGCTTAATAAATTAGCCAATGTCATAGGTACCGTATACGATGAGGTTGCAGAGCGAAACACCAAACGCCGAGCTGTCTTGCACGCTGCTGAATCTCAACGCCAGTTTATATGTGCCGTATGTCAGGGTCAACACAAAGTGGTAGACTGCAAACAATTCCTCCAACTCGTAGTGTCGAAGAGGTGGGAAGAAGAAAAACGACTTCATTTATGTTTCGGCTGCCTTAATGCTGGTCATAGCTCGCGTAATTGCCAACGGCGCAAATATTGTGCAGTTAATGGGTGTAAAAGAATGCACCACAAATTGTTGCATGAAACTATCGATGCTACCAAGATTCTCGAAAACATTCAACTAAGCCGCAACGCCATAGCAGCCACATTTCAACGGTCGAACCGTGCCAAGGATCTGCAACGCCGACACAGTCAGCGCAACGTAGCCAGTCGCAAATTAATACAGGCGCTGCGGTTTTAAGTTGTAGTAACGACGCTGCAGATTGCAAACTTCTCTTTCGAATCGTGCCGGTCACTTTGTACGGGAACCACAAGCGCGTTGAAACGTATGCCCTTTTGGATGAAGGCTCTTCCATAACTATGGTGGACAACGCTCTTATTGACGAGCTGGGATTACGTGGTCGCACTGAGCGCTTGAACTTGCAGTGGTTCGGAGGGCGCGCAACACAGGAGCCAGCTACCGTGGTGGATTTATTTGTCAGTGGCGCTGGCATGCAAACGAAACATAGGTTACGGAATGTGTATGGCGTATCGAATTTACAGCTGCCAGCTCAGAGCTTGACCAAGGATGAATTGCGTTTCCCTAGCAGTCATGTTAAGAAGCTACCTGTTCAGCCATACACCCAGGTGAGCCCTAAGCTATTAATTGGTCTCGACCATTGCCACCAGTATGGGTCCCACGATGCCTTCGTGTTTATTTGTGAATAGCCGCACTGATGATTCTCTGCACGATATGGTAGCCAGCTATTTCGAGACTGAAAGCTTTGGAGTTCGCGCTGCGCCTCCGGTCGAATGTAAAGCGGACGTACGCGCTAAGGAGATTTTGAAACTCACTACGTGCCGAGTTGAAGGAAGGTATCAAACAGGTCTTCTTTGGAAGCACGATGAGGCACGACTACCCTCCAGCTATGCGATGGCTTTAATGAGACTGAAAGGCATCGAGGCCAAAAGGAAGCGCGACGCAGATTTTGCTGCCGAGTACAAACGTATTATGCATTCATATATTGAAAAGAATTATGCTACAAAATTATTGCCACAAGAAGCCGCCTCGTCTTGTGGCAGAACATGGTACTTGCCGCACTTTGCGGTAAGTAACCCCAACAAACCGGGCAAACTACGAATGATGTTTGACGCAGCTGCCGAAGTCAATGGCGCTTCCCTCAACTCGAATTTACTAAAGGGCCCACAGGAATATCGGCCTTTGCCCACCATTATATTTCAATTTCGTGAGAGAGCGGTTGGGGTATGCGGGGACATCCGGGAGATGTTCCACCAGGTCTTGGTACAGCCTGATGATAGATGTGCTCAAAGATTTTTGTGACGCGGCGGTGATGCCACCAAAGAACCCGACATTTATGAGATGCGCGTAATGACATTTGGCGCTGCGTGTTCACCTTGTGTTGCGAACTATATCAAGACGAACAACGCTTTGGATTATCATAAGGAAGTTGGTGGCGCCGACCGAGCTGTATCATCCATATTAGACCACCACTATGTCGATGACTTTGTGGACAGCTTTGCAACTGAGGAAGAAGCAATTGAAATCTCGAAACAGGTACGAACGATACATGCAAGGGCTGGCTTCGAGTTGCGCAATTTTTCTTCGAATTCGTTGAGGGTAACAAACGCACTTGGTGGTAATGTGGCAGCACGTCCGCTGGCAGAGAAGGAAGGCTTGGCGACAGAAAAGGTTCTCGGATTAATCTGGCAGGCGACGTATGATAATTTTTGTTTCAATCTGAATTTTAGCAAAATAGACTCCTGTGTGGTAAATGGATCGAGGCGCCCAACGAAGCGGGAGTTACTAAGCGTGGTCATGTCAGTCTTTGACCCGTTGGGATTCCTAGCCAACTTTGTGGTAAGCGCCAAATTACTAATGAGGGAAGTCTGGAGGCATGATATTTGTTGGGACGTCCATTGCCAGATCAGGTGAACGTTATGAGGGAAGGGTGGCGTAAACAATGGCCGTACGTCGCCGAACTTGCCATACCACGACACTACTTTCGAAAGGGATTGCCAAAGGTTCTGCAAATTCACATTTTTGTCGACGCCAGTGAGGACGCTTTCGCCGCTGTTGCCTACTGGCGGTCAACCAATGCTTGTGGTGAGGTGGAAGTAACCTTTATTTGCGCGAAAACCAAATGCGCGCCGATAAAGTCCTTGACAATCCCACGATTGGAACTCCAAGCCGCAGTGTTGGGCACCAGACTGATGACGTGTATACGCGACGAGCATGCTGTGACATTTGACGACTGTATTATTTGAAGCGATTCCAAGACGGTGATCCAGTAGCTTCGTAGTGAGCACCGGCGCTACAAGCCGTTCGTGCAACATCGGATAGCCGAAATATTAGCCAATATGACTATCGAAAATTGGAGGTGGTTACCTACCAGCCACAATGTCGCTGACGAAGCCACCCGTTCCCACAGTCATATAGACTTCAGTTCTACATCTCGCTGGGTTTGCGGTCCAGCCTTTCTTTTGCAAGATGAGCGCACCTGGCCAATAGAAATGGAAACATCAAACCGCCAAGAATCGGATGAAGAACTTCGTCCAAAATACGCGTTGGTTGTGGTAAATTGTAACTTTTTAAATTTTCAAAGATTTTATTCCTTTAGTAAACTGGTAAGAACAATGGCATGGATACTAAGGTTCATTGATATTTGTCGCCGTCGCAAACAGCCAGATCGGTGCCATGGTCTTACAGCCAACGAACAAAAGTCTGCGCAACTTCGTTTATATCGCTTAATCCAACGTGAAGAATTCTCTGCGGAAATTCAGCAAATCGAAAAAGGTCAGAACCTAGAGCGCTCCAGTTCCATAATCCAGCTTTCGCCCTATATTGATGAAGATGGTGTGCTTCGTGTGAGTGGACGCATAGATGCTGCCAGTTGGCTTCCAATCAGTTCCAGACGTCCGATTATTTTGCCGCCAAGCCATATTGTAACGAAATTGATTGTGATGCACCACCACGACAAGATGCGTCACCAAAACTCCGAAGCAACCATTGCTCAGATTCGCAGCAGTTATTGGGTGCCGCGACTGAGAAGCTTGCTGCACAGTGTAATAGCCGACTGCGCCGTTTGCCGCATAAACAAAGCCAGCGCTGTGCCGCCGTTGATGGGCCCGCTTCCGATTGATAGACTAACTCCTTTTGTGCGACCTTTCACATATACGGGTCTCGATTACTTCGGCCCGGTAACAGTAACTGTACGACGTAGCACCGAAAAGCGATGGGTGGCGCTATTTATCTGCTTGACGGTCAGGGCAGTGCATTTGGAGCTGGCGCACGATTTAAGCACTGACTCGTGCATAGTTTCCATACGAAATTTTGTGAACCGTCGCGGCGTTCCATCTCGCATAAGGTCCGATAATGGGACAAATTTTGTTGGTGCTAATATGGAAGCGAAGCGGTTCAATGATGTATTTGACTGCGCGCGCATTCAAAGCGAGCTATCGCAAAAGGGAATACAGTGGGTATTTAATTCGCCAATGAATCCGGCGGAAGGAGGCGTTTGGGAAAGACTGGTGCAGTGCGTCAAGCGGGTTCTCCGCCAGAGTTTGAAAGAATCGTCGCCACGGGAGCACACGCTTAACTGCTTCCTTATCGAGGCGGAAAACATTGTGAATTCCCGACCGTTGACGCACTAGTCCATCGAATCCGACCAGGAGCAGCCACTTACCTCAAACGATTTCCTGATTGGTGAGACTAACACGCCGGAAACACCGATTGTTGACGAGATTACAGAAAAATTGTACCCCTTGCGGCAACAGTGGCGCATTGCAAGGCAACTGCGAAATCATTTTTGGAAATGGTGGGTGGCTGAGTACCTGCCCACTTTGACACGCAGAGTCAAGTGGTGCCAACGAACAAAACCAGCGCAAGTGGGAGATCTCGTTTTTGTATGTGACCCCAATATACTGCGTCGAGAATGGCAAAGAGGCAGAATAGAAGGCGTACATCCTGGTGCAGATGGCGAAGTTAGACGAGTAGACGTACGCACTTCCACTGGCATTAAGCAACGTGCTGTATCCAAGTTGGCAATTCTCGATATTGATGGTGGTGAATCTGGTTGATTCACGGGGGTGGGGATGTTGCGGATTCAACTTTATAATTTGACTTATATGTTTGTAATCGAATTTTAATCATATGTATGTTTTACTTGTATTTCTCAGTTCAGTTAATATGTACCTAATTATGTTCTATGTTAAGTGATATTCAGCCTAAATGTTAGCTGGGATGCAACAAACTCATCTGCATACATACATACATATGTGCATACAAATGTACATGCCTGCCTACGTAAATATGTTCTGTTTTTTGGATATGTACTTATTGGTTCATGGACTTGTAACGGGCCATGCAGTATTGTCTAATCTTCTTTGTTCGCCGTTTTTTCTACATATATACATATGTACACATGTATGTATGTAAAACGCCTGAGTTATTTGCCGGCTAGTATATAATCCCTGTTATTGCGGTCTGCGCATTTATGTACATACATATATGCAGTGGGCCGATCGCTCAATCTCTTTTGTACTTACATACATTTGTTATAATTTAGCTCGCATATTTTAGCTAATGGTTGAAATTAAGTTAAAGTAAAATTCAGTCGTCGACCAAAAGAGAACGAGTGAAAGACACACTGCGAAATAGACCAAGACCAAGATCCATTTGCAATATCTAACCACCAAGATCCATTTCCAAGATTCAATTGCCCAAGATTCCAAGATACAACCAAGATTCAAGGATACCAAGATTGAACTCCAAGAATTATTCCAGGTTGCTTATTTAGGTCTTGCGTTAAATTCGCCAGCGGGTCGGCGACTAATCATTTGGTCATTTGCCATAATATTTTACACACCAAAATCTATTAGGTCGGGAGTTTTGCTTCTATCAGTAGGCCAATATGTTGGCTGACCAGTGGGAATAATGTCTAGGTCATTGCTTAAAATTGCTTTGAATAGGTTTCTTCCCTTTGGTGTTATCAGTCTGGAACCCCAAAATTTAGCGTTATAATCACCCGCTGCAAGAAACCGTGGGCCCAACTTGTTAAAGAATTCAGTAAATTGGGATTCTGTTATATTGAAACGGGGAGGATAGTATATTGCAGTTACAGTGAGCCCACCAGAGCTATCTTCTACGTGCACTGATGTTGAGTGTATATAATTCCTGCAATAATCTCCCAGTAGATGATGCTTAATCCGTTTTCTAATAAGTATTCCGGTTCCACCTCTAGCTTTACCTTCTGGGTGCTTGGTGTCGTAGAACGCAAAGCCGTCAATACTAAAATTATTAAAGGCCGTCAAATGAGTTTCAGAGATTAGCATTATGTCTATCTGCTGTCTTTCTAGAAAAATTTGGAGTTCGTTCCGGTGTAGGCTTAGGCAGTTACCATTCCAAAAACCTATATTGAGTGAGTTCATGGTCTTGTTAAGATTGTTTGTAATAGGGGGTTTTGGTTTCTAATTAATTTTGCATCATATTTTGCATTGATTTCATGTGATCTTGCATCATTTGCACAAAACTGTTTAAAGTTTTTTCCAAGTTTGTAGATGGAGTGGGAGTCTCCTGCGTTTCAGGCTCCGCTATACCTTTGAGGGCTTGGGAATATGTCCTGATATGGTTCTGACGAACTTTATTATTGTCCGTGTTTGGAACATTTTGGGGTTTTGGAACTAGTTGGGGCTTTGGAGTCAAGGCGGCGCTAGTGGTTTTCTTAGTACCCTTTTCCTTTAAGGAGGTATACACCGGGCAGCCCCTGTAATTTGCCGTGTGATTTTCTCCGCAATTGCTACATTTCTTTAATTGTGAGTTGTCATCTCCCTTCTTTAAGAGTTGGAACTCTGGATCTATTTCTACTCGTAACATTGGCTGTGGTATGTTCGATTTGTTTTTTATATTATGTACATATCGTACTTTAAACCCTTCTTCTTTTAGAGCATTCTCAATTTCAGTTGGACTTACGGAACTTTGTATTCCTTCAACACAACAGACAAGCCGCGGCTACTCTTCAGCTGGAATGTATAGAAAGACTTTTTCTTTTCAAAGTCGTTGGTTACTTTACGGAAGTATTCCTCGCCGTACGTTTGGATTTTGACTTCCTGGATATTTCCTTTTTAATTGGTACAATGTGGAAATTCTTCTCCCCTATCAACGCTATCAATTTGTTTACAAGTAAGCCAGAACTTGGTTCTCTCAAGTAGATTGGTGGAGGTTTGGATTTTTTTTTGCGGTATTTCCGGAGTATTATCATCCTTTTGCGCAAGGAGGCTAAATCTGTTATTAGCTAATGCTACTTGGGGTGCATCATTTGGTGGTTCTTTCACCGTGGAATTTTTTAAAACTTTATTAGGTTTACCACTTTTTTCCGGGGACCGCTTTCTTTTAACTACTGATATATAGCGGTCCATTCCGGTTTGAACCTTTTCGCCCACTTTTTGCATTTCACTACTCGTTTTTGAGTTAGAAGCAGCTTTGTGTTGTTTGAATTCCCTAAGGATTGGGATGGAGGAAATTACGGAATATTTCCTGGAATAGCGGGAGAGCAGGATCGTGCTCTTTGATCGTATGTTTTATCTGTATGTACCTTCAGGTTGGTTTCATTGGTACTGCACCTCAGTGTGAAATACCCATTGTTCCTCAATATGTTATTGTTAGAGTGAGTGCCTGGAGCACTCATGTATTTTATTTTATTTTAATCTATTTTATTTTGTTGTATATTATTTTATTTTATTTATTTTATTTTATTTTATTTTATTTTATTTTATTTTATTTTATTTTATTTTATTTTATTTTATTTTATTTTATTTTATTTTATTTTATTTTATTGTGTTTTATTTTATTTTATTTTATTGGCATATATAAGTGAAAAATCCAACAGCTCAGCAGGACCATCGGTAGCCGCAGTGCTTAGCGTTTCGCTAATATTCAACTACTGATGGTTAGACCGGGCGATAATAAACCGGTCTTCTCTGTAACCGTGGTGCCCCTGCCGCTAGTCGAAACTTATTATTCTTCCACTTTTTCGATTTTATTATTTTCTACGTATTTTAAGTAACCCATTTTTAAACGTCAATATTTGTAGTTTTAAGATAGTTATCAAAGAAACCAACATGGATTCGAGTGCTTCAGGTAAATATCATTATTTATTGAAGAAATCGTCAACCTAGCATAATAAAAGACCCAACATTTTGGAGCATTTAAGCATATTGCGTTTTCTTGAAAAAATATTGTTCATTTTTTAATTCAAAAGCATTTTAGTTATATTATCGCCTCCGATCGCCTCAAAATTTTTATGCATTTTAATAGTGGGTAGTCTTTTCTTATGGTTCTGATGAAAATCAGATGCGGACAGGTGCGGCTGGGGTAAAAAAAGATAGATTTGAAAAAATGTCCAAACAGTTTTTTTTTTCATTTTCATCGAAGATTCTCATGGTTTATCTGGAAAAAAATAGTTACCCGTCAATTTCTCTACGGAAAAATGCAAAGCCAGAAATTATCAACAATGGATGAAAAATTGGCCTATTCGGAAAATTACCTGCTTTCGTATTTTTAGTATTTCTAATTTTTCAAAGTCAAAGTCAAAGTCAAAAAAATACTTATCATAAAAAGGGGCTAAGAATCCTAAAGCTACATTTTTTAGAAGAGTTTTGAGTATGCAATTTTGCAGCTCATTCAATTATAATATATTAATATGCAACATTCAACTTTTTGAAAATTTTCATTGGCTTTTCGGAAATTTTAATTGGAACGGTCTCACGTACATATAAGGCAAACACCCTACAGAAAAAAACTTCTGAAATCGACGGAATTTTTTACAGCATTGAGAATTTCACTTTTTACACTAAAATTGGTTGGATACATAACAGTATACTTAGAAATCTCCTCAAAATCTTCTATAAATTCTGGTCTCAATTTGAAATTTTTAATCCACTTTCAGAAATTTCTACCATTTTTCGGATTTTTTCCATAAGCTCAGAAATCCTGCTTAAAACGATTTGAAAAATTGCCTATATTTTTAAATTAAAATAAGAAAGTAAAATTTTCTACAGAACTCTTTGAAATAAATTTAAAAACTCTGGCGTATGATTTTTTTTTTGAGTCACTGTATATATTTTTCAATAAAATCGACTTTTAACACAATTTATTAAAATTTTGCATTAAACAAGCAATTTGGAATAGATGTAGACAATAAAATATTTTTGGCCGCATAAAACTTGAAAATCTACCTATGTGGTCGGTGGTCGCGTTATTTCCCTTAGTCTACCTAAAAAGGCTTCACCCATTTGTTAATTTAAAAAACGTACTGCGGATGCAGAAGGCATAACTCCTGTACGTATCCGTAACGGATGCAGGAGGCTTAACTCCTGTGCGTATCCGCAACGGATGCAGGAGGCCGAGTTCCTGTACGTATCCGTTCCACTCTAGGTGGTCAATTTAAGTGGTCTGATCGATAGTGGATGCAGGAGGCTTGACTCCTGTACGTATCCGCAACGGATGCAAGAGGCCGAGCTCCTGTACGTATCCGTTCCACTCGAAGTGGTCAATGTTATGTAGTCTGCGCGATGACGGATGCAGAAGGCCGAGCTCCTGTACGTATCCGTTCCACTCGAAGTGGTCAATGTTAGTTGCTCTGCGGAGACGAAAGCTCTGCACCGCAAGATATGACGGATGCAGGAGGCTGAACTCCTGTACTTATCCGTTTCACGCAAGTATCTGTGATTACCAGAATAATCTGACATACCGCCGGTATATTTTTAATCGCTGCTGGTGCGTCGTAATCTCTCTAGGCTCCTCAGTGTTTTCATCGTGCCTGCTATTATGTCACCCGCTGCAATCCACTTTGAACTGCTTTCTAACATGTGCTTTACGAGCGACTCAGGTGAATAGTCACTTCCACATATTCTGCGGAGCTTACTTCCAGTTTCGTAGAATCTTGGACACTAAAAGAAAACGTGATACACATCCTCAACTGCTTGCCCTCCACAGTGGTCACATGTTGGATTTAACTCGTGCTTAAAACGGTACAGATAAGCTTTGAAGCAGCCGTGCCCAGTTAAGAACTGAGTAAAGTAAAAATCGACTTCTCCATGAGCTCTTAGCAGCCAGCATCTGAAGTCTGGTATACATCTATGTGTCCAGCGTCCTTTCGTGGTGTTTCACCTAAGCTGCCAACTTTGTATACTGGCCTCACGCGCCCCTGACCGTTCGACTCCGTTTTGTGCGATCATTGCAGCTTCTGCCAGTATGTCTATGGGGTATAGCCCAGAAATAACTAGCGCAGTCTCATCGGATACGGTTTTAAACGCGCAGCACACTCTCAGTGCACACAGGCGGTAAGTGGAGTTAATGCCCCGGAAGTATGATTGACGCTCTGTGGCGTGGTACCACACGGGAGCGCCGTAGAGGATTTGACTCCTTACAACGCTCGCAAGAAGCTGTCATCGTTGCTGCTTTGGTCCACGCGAATTCAGCATTATGCGCGTTAGTGCTGTTACTGTTGTTGAGGCCTTCACGGTTGCATACTCAAGGTGGTTTTTAAATGATAGTCTCCTATCCAACATAATCCCGAGGTACTTGATGGCTGGAAGAGTGGCGATGTCGTGGCTTCCAATTTTTATTGTAGTGTGTTCTACTTTTTTCCTACTTGATATGAGTACTGGCTCCGTTTTTTGCTCTTCAAACTGTAAGCCATTTTTATTTAGCCACTTTTGAATGTAGATTATACTTTCTTCCGCTTTTGCACGTACATCGTCTATTTGTTTAGCCGTAACTACCAGCGCAATGTCGTCAGCATATCCGAATATATTCACGCATTCGGGAAATGTTAGGCGTAAAACACCGTCGTACATGATGTTCCACAACAAGGGTCCAAGAACTGAGCCTTGTGGAACGCCGCTGGTAACCTCTATTTTCTGTGAATTTAAATGAGCTATTGGCCATTTTTTAATGAAGAAAAATTGAAAAAATTTTTTGGTAGAAGTTATGGATCCATTTCGGAGATCACCACATCCCCTCATCAGACTTCTTCAAGCGGCCTCAACCGAGAATCGAACTTAAGTCGTTCGATTGGTAGTCCATTGTCTATACCATTGAGCTACCACCGCCGTCAGCTTTGTTTCGCTTAAATTTCAATTTTCCTTCCATTACAATCCACATACCAACAACAGTAGCTTAATGACACTCTGCCTTTTCTACCTAGTATGTTGGTGCGATTGTGCGTTTGGTTTGTACAAAGTTCTAAAGCTATTAACAAGCAAAGCTTTTGTACAGGCAATGCTTGTTATTGTTTTCAGACTTTTTTGTTTTTCGGCAGGCTCTCCGATATACATATTTATGTTTGTATTTATATGGCCGTTTTAATTCTAATAATTATTTTATGTGAATTTAAATGAGCTATTGGCCATTTTTTAATGAAGAAAAATTGAAAAAATTTTTTGGTAGAAGTTATGGATCCATTTCGGAGATCACCACATCCCCTCATCAGACTTCTTCAAGCGGCCTCAACCGAGAATCGAACTTAAGTCGTTCGATTGGTAGTCCATTGTCTATACCATTGAGCTACCACCGCCGTCAGCTTTGTTTCGCTTAAATTTCAATTTTCCTTCCATTACAATCCACATACCAACAACAGTAGCTTAATGACACTCTGCCTTTGCTACCTAGTATGTTGGTGCGATTGTGCGTTTGGTTTGTACAAAGTTCTAAAGCTATTAACAAGCAAAGCTTTTGTACAGGCAATGCTTGTTATTGTTTTCAGACTTTTTTGTTTTTCGGCAGGCTCTCCGATATACATATTTATGTTTGTATTTATATGGCCGTTTTAATTCTAATAATTATTTTATGTGAATTTAAATGAGCTATTGGCCATTTTTTAATGAAGAAAAATTGAAAAAATTTTTTGGTAGAAGTTATGGATCCATTTCGGAGATCACCACATCCCCTCATCAGACTTCTTCAAGCGGCCTCAACCGAGAATCGAACTTAAGTCGTTCGATTGGTAGTCCATTGTCTATACCATTGAGCTACCACCGCCGTCAGCTTTGTTTCGCTTAAATTTCAATTTTCCTTCCATTACAATCCACATACCAACAACAGTAGCTTAATGACACTCTGCCTTTGCTACCTAGTATGTTGGTGCGATTGTGCGTTTGGTTTGTACAAAGTTCTAAAGCTATTAACAAGCAAAGCTTTTGTACAGGCAATGCTTGTTATTGTTTTCAGACTTTTTTGTTTTTCGGCAGGCTCTCCGATATACATATTTATGTTTGTATTTATATGGCCGTTTTAATTCTAATAATTATTTTATGTGAATTTAAATGAGCTATTGGCCATTTTTTAATGAAGAAAAATTGAAAAAATTTTTTGGTAGAAGTTATGGATCCATTTCGGAGATCACCACATCCCCTCATCAGACTTCTTCAAGCGGCCTCAACCGAGAATCGAACTTAAGTCGTTCGATTGGTAGTCCATTGTCTATACCATTGAGCTACCACCGCCGTCAGCTTTGTTTCGCTTAAATTTCAATTTTCCTTCCATTACAATCCACATACCAACAACAGTAGCTTAATGACACTCTGCCTTTGCTACCTAGTATGTTGGTGCGATTGTGCGTTTGGTTTGTACAAAGTTCTAAAGCTATTAACAAGCAAAGCTTTTGTACAGGCAATGCTTGTTATTGTTTTCAGACTTTTTTGTTTTTCGGCAGGCTCTCCGATATACATATTTATGTTTGTATTTATATGGCCGTTTTAATTCTAATAATTATTTTATGTGAATTTAAATGAGCTATTGGCCATTTTTTGTTAATAGCTTTAGAACTTTGTACAAACCAAACGCACAATCGCACCAACATACTAGGTAGCAAAGGCAGAGTGTCATTAAGCTACTGTTGTTGGTATGTGGATTGTAATGGAAGGAAAATTGAAATTTAAGCGAAACAAAGCTGACGGCGGTGGTAGCTCAATGGTATAGACAATGGACTACCAATCGAACGACTTAAGTTCGATTCTCGGTTGAGGCCGCTTGAAGAAGTCTGATGAGGGGATGTGGTGATCTCCGAAATGGATCCATAACTTCTACCAAAAAATTTTTTCAATTTTTCTTCATTAAAAAAATGGCCAATAGCTCATTTAAATTCACATAAAATAATTATTAGAATTAAAACGGCCATATAAATACAAACCTCTATTTTCTTTGTACCAGCTGACGTTTCGTACTCTAAAGTCCGGTTTTCAAAGTAACTTCGTACGACCCTTCTCAAATAATATGAGATCCCAATGCGGTCCAGGGCATCCAGGATCTTCGCCCAATTGGCAGTGTTGAACGCATTTTTGATATCCAAAGTGAGTATTAGACAGTATTATTTTGTACCTGCCAGCCACCGTGAGCTACTTATAGTGTCTTGAGCTACTTCTTTTACAGCGTTTACAGCGTGTACGGTGAATCTTCCCTTCCTAAAACCGAACTGGTTTACAGATACGCCTCCTACCGCTAGAACCTCCTTTTCGAGGCGATTGTATATAACTCTTTCTAATATTTTTCCAGCCGAGTCAAGCAAGCCCATATGCATGTAGCTCGACGGTAGTGCAGGATCCTTACCAGGATCCATATCCATGGAAACGTCCCTTCTGATAGACATTTATTAAATAACTTTGTGAAGTCTGATGTTGCATTATTGAAGGCTACTTTCAGTACTTTATTAGGCACTGCGTCTGGACCAGGAGACTTGCGTTCTTTCAGTCCTTTTGCTGCTTGCAGAACCTCTTCATCCGTTATATCTTCGAAGGAGTTGAGTAAGGTATTTGAGATTGGGGAAACTAGTTTCCTTTGGGTGGGAAAGAGGGTAGTTACTATCTCTTCCAGGAATATAGGACATGTTGGTGTTGATTGCTTGCTGTTTTTTAGCTTTTTAGTTACGATCTTATACGCTGTTCCCCAGGGGTTATTATCTGCATCATCGCAAAGTTCTAGGAAGCATTGACGCTTCTTTCCTTTATTGCATTTGTAGGATTACGTCGGGCTAATTTGAATTTATCTCTCAGTTCCTCGAAGTTACCTCTACCTCTTGAACGTTGAAACCGTCTTCCTGATTGAATGCACTCGTTCCGTAGTGAATTTACCCTTTCGTTCCACCAGTAGCTAGCGAATAGTGATCTGGGCTTAAATTTCCGCGACATTGATGCATCGCAGCCCGCTCGTAAGTCATTCATTATTACGGTAGCCATGTCATTTGCTCGACCACTGTATCCGTTTTTTGGGAACATTTCCTTAAATACTTCGGAGTCGAAAGTGCTGACTTTCCAGCCTTGTTGCTTTAGACTAGACAGCTTGTTCAGCGGTTCCTCTGCACGTATTGTAACGTCGATCAATATCGCCGAGTGGTCGCTCTGCGTATAGCATTCGTTGAGGTGTTCTCAGTGCCCGTATTTAGCAAAACTGCATCTAGACAGGCAAATGCTTCGAGCAGAGCTTTGCCTCTTGGTGAAGTTTTCAGTTGCCCAGGCATTAAAATCGGCTGCGATTATGAAGCGTTGTCGATTTGTTGCATCCATGGCTATTTTTGCAACGATTTCTTCGAAAATATTCAGTGGTGTGCTTGGCGGTATGGAACAGCTGTACAGGTATATGCCGCCGACCTTCCCACATAAAAATCCGTTTTCTTTCAACACAGCTTCTATATATAATGGATTCTGTCCGCAGGACCAAATTGCAGTCTTGCTGCAAGCACTTTTAATCCAATTTTCCGATCTCTGCTTGTACGGCTCGCTGAGTAGGGAAATGTCTGCTTTCAGTTCTAAAACCGTTTGCGTTAGGAGATCTTGCGCAGCTTCGCAATGATTTAAATTAAGTTGGAGTAATCTCATCGCAGGGTCAGCTTCTGAAGTGCCTCCTTGTAGATGGGACATTGATTTCCCCTACTTTAATTTAACGGCACAGATATGTATACCCAATAAACATTTTTCATTTTCAATTTGAGGTTCATTTGAGAAGTAACCCTATTGTCAAATATCAAACATTTGTTATCAAATGCACCTCAAATTTCCCCTGATAGCGTTCTCAAACAAAAAGGCTCATTTTTAGTATGGGATTTACAAGAAAAAAAACAATTTCGGCGGAATTTCGCGGGATCAGAAAAAAAATTAGTTGAATAACAGCTACGTTAAATATACGTCGTGACGTAACTTCTTTGTTTATTAATTTAATTTTGAAGCACTTTCATTTGGCAAAACAAAGTGGATAATTCATGGACATACAAATAACTTAGCTGACCCAACTATGTGAAAACGACATCAGAGCTCAAAAGAGCATTGGAAGGAAGTGTAGAGCTGTAAAATACGAAAATAATGACGTATCAATTTTAAAAATCGAATGAAAAATAACAAAATTACAATAAAAAAAACGATTTCGGCGGTATTTCGCGGGATCAAACAAAATTTTGTTTGTGTCCCTTAACCCTCTGAACATAAGCTTCAAATTTAGGGGCGGACTTTTACAACTTTTTTTTTCGTATGGGGATCAACCCTATCTACTAGACATACTCCCCAGTCTGGGTAAGAATGTGGACCAAGATGATTCCGGAATGTTTTTGAACGATATTGGTATGAAATTAAAGATATTGAGCAGGGCTTTAACACAGACCTATTTTCATTGTGATTTCCATGCCGGGTCTCCTGATATGGGTCAAAAGGTGGATCTGGATGACGTCGGGATGTGTCTCAGCGATATTGGTATCGAATGAAAGGTCTTGATCTGGACTTCAATATAGAGCTATTTTAATAGTGATGCCTAGGCCGGGTCTCCAGATAAGGGTCAACAGGTGGACCGGATGACCAAATGAAAGGTCTTGATAAGCACTTCGACGTAGAATTATGTTATTTGTAATGCCTGGGCCGGGTCCCCAAATATGGGTCAAAATGTGACCCCGGATTAACCCGGAATGTTTCGGAGCAATATTGGTATGAAATTAAAGGGTTTGAACAAGGCTTTTACATGGAGTTCTATTCATAATGATTCCTAGGTGGGGTCCCCAGTAGGGATTCCAATCCCGGGATCCCGGGATCCCGGGATCCCGCCCTTTTTGACACCCCGAAAATCCCGGGATCGCTAGAATTTTATCCCGGGATTTTCGGGATAAGATAAAGAGAGAATATTCCGCTATTATAGCAAAGAAAAGTTATATTTTATATAATTTTTATTGGTCTCAGATCTGTATACTAATAGCTATTCTGAATGAAAATGTTGCATTATTACATTGCAGCATTATGAACATGTGTCATGTGCCCTATTAAAGTGTTGAATTTTTCATGTGATTAATGAAACAAAAATAATGCAACCTTTTACTTGTGCTAAGAGCAGAAAATGTTGCCCGTAGTCGGGCCAGTTTTATATTTTGTCAATAGAACAAACATCCCCAAAAAAGTGTTGTGTCTGTGTAGAAGAGAACAAAAAAATGTGACAGCCGGAAGAAAGTGCGACATTTTTTCTAGAATAAAAAAGTCCATTAGTTAAAGTAAGGATTAAAATTTTTGATTTTTTTTTTAATAATTAAATTTTTTTGTATTGAAGTACGCGTTGTAAGGAAACGTACGTTAGGTATTTTTAAAGCTTTTAGCTTGTGGCAAAATTCATTCGATAATTTCTATTTCCTGATTTTTGGTCATTTATTTCTCAAATGTTTTTTGGAATTTTCCCACATGGAAAGTAAATAATGGAAGAAAATGGAAACAAAATTTTAATTAGACTTGATAGTCTTACAACACTGTACTAAATAAAATACGCAGCTGCATACTCGGAATTCATATCAAAATTTTGCCTCCGATATTTATCTATTCAGAAGTTGCATTAATTTTCTGAATTTTTCGGCAAGCTTGGAAATATCAATAATTTTTCTTTGCACTTTAAAGTTGTAGCGTTCCTCGAAATATATATTTCCTTTTTTCAACCCCAAATGTGGGAAAATAATACTGGTCGAAAAATGTTTGTAACAGAAATAAAATTCTACGTTTCAAAAGGATTTCGGTGTAGTTTTTGAGACATTCATGTCCAAAAAGGCGAAAAACGCAGTTTGTGGCCATATTCACTCCTCAATATTTTTAAAACTACTCACTTTCATTAAAAACTGATTACATCTATTGAAAGCACGATCATTTCTTTTGAAGACAACGTAGATATCCGAATAAGATACCCGAAAAAGGAAAGCGCTGTTTTCAAGAGAAATGATCGTTCTTTCAATAGCTGCAATCATCTTTTAATGAAAGTAAATAATTTAACAGATTGAGCAGTGAATATAGCAAAAAATCGCATTTTTCATCTCTTTGGACACGAATATCTCAAAACCTAAACGCATTACCGAAAATCCGACTTCAAATTCAGAATCAGCGCACCGAAATCCTTTAGAAAAGTAGAATTTTATTTGAGTTAGAAAATTTTTTGGAAATATTGTCGGCCTGTGTAATTAAAGTCCAAATTCCGGGATAAATCCCGGGATCCCGGGATTTAAAAAATAAATCCCGAAAATCCCGGGATCGTAAAAATCGGAAAAATTGGAATCCCTAGTCCCCAGATATGGGTCAAAATGCGGACCCGGATGTTTTTGAGCGATATTGGTATCAAATGAAAAGTGTTGGGAACGGCTTCAACATAGAGCTGTAGGCCATCAACCGGACCCAGATAACCCCGGAATAACTTGACTTTACTTGAATTGACTTGACTTGACTTGACTTGACTTGACTTGACTTGACTTGACTTGACTTGACTTGACTTGACTCGACTTGACTTGACTTGACTTGACATGACTTGATTTGAATTGATTTGACTTGACTTGATTTGAGTTGAGTTGACTTGACTTGACTTTGATTAACTATTATTCCTCATTGCGAAGAAACGGGTATTTGCTAGTGAAATATATAAGTAACTCACCGAGGTTGTGTCTCGTCCGACTTATTTTCAGCGAATGGCAAGAAACGACCACGGCTTAGAACCATACATACATACATACATACGAATAATTCACAATGGACAAGATAACGAATACATATTTTTACAGAGTCGCATGCGGCAGTGCTGCCACAGCCGATATGAAAAGGGTTGCTATAATTCAGCATTTTAAAAAGAACTCCATACCTTTTAAAAATTGTAGAATTCAATTTATGTTTACCGGGTTCAAATGCCCCAACCGAAAGGATATTTTCAATGTTAAAAAACATGTTTCAACAACTCTCTATTTCAGAATTTTCTTTAATAACACCCTATTTCAAAAGTTGATTCAAAAACGCCCTATTTCAGAAAAAGTTGTATAAAATTCCCTTAACTGAGGTGTTTTCGAATACAATAGCGAAATAGGGTGTTATTGAAACAAATTTTGATATAGGGCGTTATTGAAGAAAATTCTGAAAGACGGCGTTTTTGAAACAAATTTTTAAATAGGTCGATCTTTTACTTAGGTCAATATGTATAGAATTTAGTGAATATTTAAAACACGAGGAAAATATGTATACTTAAAAAATTTATGCGTCAGAAAAATATCAATGAATTGATGCATTTGTACCTAATTCTTTTCAATATACACAAAAGCGAGGATGGTATCGTAGCGAATTCGAGATGAATTCGCGGAGGTGAATGTTATTTTTCGGATTCGTGTCGAGTTCGAGATGGAATCGAGAAAAAACAATTCTCACAGTAGCATTTATTAATTTTGTTAAATCTTGGTTTGTACGAAAAAATTCCTTCTAGGGCTTAAATTTACCATTTAAAACTCTACTCAAGAAATTGAAAAGATAGAATGATGTCATGGCGAATTCGAGGGAGATTCGCAAAAGATTTTACAGAATAGATTAGCCAATGAGCCTTAATCTCGAATCGCCAACGATCTGAGAATATAAAAATGCGCGAATCGCTTAAGATAAGTGACTCGACTGAGAATTCGGATTCGCCGATCTATCGTCGCAAAGTATCGCCGCAATAATATAATAAGAGAAGCGAAATTGAAAACAAAGCCAATGAAATGTGATTCTTGTTGGTGAATATAAATGGTCTGTTTTTTTCATTATAAATTTATGGTCACCGTAATTA
This sequence comes from Urophora cardui, assembly GCA_960531455.1. Classification (NCBI taxonomy): domain Eukaryota; kingdom Metazoa; phylum Arthropoda; class Insecta; order Diptera; family Tephritidae; genus Urophora; species Urophora cardui. The sequence goes on from OY482674.1 coordinate 69,137,071, forward strand.
TATTAGTTATGATAAAATGGTAAAATTAATTATGTAATTCGGTGCATAACATCTTAAGTTGAGTAAAGTCAAAATCTGGTTTAGCCATATCCAAGATTTTGTTATTACGCTCCATATTTCTGTCTAGTCGATTTTCGAAAATTATACTTCTTTGACAAGTTCTCTCAGCCGATAAAAATATCTGCGCTCGACGACTTAAATCGCTTTTGTTAGTACGCATGTATGTATCTCTGTAGTTTACTTTTAAGTTTATTACTATTTCTCCCTATTCTTTTATCTCACCTTTCTTCAGTTCAATCTTTTATTTTGAATATGGACAATTCAAGTGCTGTTTAAATGCTTTCTCTTGAACCGTGGTACGGAATCGCACGACATTAAGTACGCTTATTTACTATAATACTGTGAAGCCGTAAGACATAATCTAGCCATCATCGGAAATGTGGGAGTGGTACCTCCCATACTAACTAATGCTTTCAATTTAGGAGTATGTTGAGAACGAAAGACGTGTTATATTTTGCTCCTTTTGAAATTGAAAAAAAGATCAAAAAGATAAATAGTGATTGTGGCCAGAAGTTGGTAAAAATAAATAAAGAATCATCTCTTTATACAAAAAGCAAAGATATAAAATATTTTGCGAAATCACAGTCAGTGTATTACACACAAACCTATACATATATCCGTATACATAAAAACGAAATCAACAAAGCATAAACAGCAGGTAATAAGTAATAAAAAAAATAAAAAAAAAAAAAATAAATAAATAAAATGACAAAGGAGGAGTTGAACACAACCAGAATAAACTGCGATGAGTGCAAAAAGTCAGTGCCAATTAGCGGGGACTATGCCCTGTGCTTCTATTGCAGCAATAAATACCACTTGGGACATGCACAACAATTTCTGATAGCACTTATGCCACGATGAACATGGATCGTCGCAAAAATTGGAGATGTCATAGATGCCGCCAAAAACCGAAATCATCTACGCAATCAGATGCAGCAACGAAGCAGCTACCACAACAGAAACAAAGAACACCTTCGACACCTCAACGTAGCACTAATCAACAGAAGGCCGATGATCACACTACTAATAATTTATTTATTTATTTATGTCTACAACAGGGTTAACATGTTTCCACAGACATATCAGCAAAGTTATAATAAAATGTAATCAATTACCTATAAGGTGTAGAAATTAAATAAATAAAGCCATATAGGTTAAAATATATAACATATAAACATAATAAATAATACAATTGATAATGAACTTAAGTTCGAGCAAAATATGTTTTAAATTCTAAAGCAGTCTTTATTGGATCAGAAATGTCCAGGTCTAGGAAATTTGAGAAATAGTTAAACTCAGTCAGGGTTCTGTTTAAAGGCGCATTAGCATTATAAACCGTTCTACTAAAGCCAACTTTGAAAACACTGAAACTACGAAAGTTTCTGCTAGGGGTATAAAATTGTATTCTCTCAAGAATAGAGGGACAGTCAATTCTCCCCGTAACTAATAACCTGTCTTCATTTTATGTTAACAAAATGATAGCAATAACAACGTATTCCGCAGTAATTTCGCTGTTTGTAAACATTTTTCAAAGATAAATTGTAAATTCAATAATTTTTTTTTCTTACATTTCTATATACGTATGTGGTCTGCTCAATAGTATAAACAAAAGGAAATTTATAATGCTTTTGCGATTGCGATTCACATAGGTGAACTGCTTACTTGGTACATCGATAGCAGTTCCCAATAAGTAGTGAACTGCTTTTTTGAAAAAGTGATCGCAATTGCGATTTGCGATTTTTTATTCACAGTGAAAAAATCACCGTTTGTGATATATCGCTCATCACTAGTAATTATACCCATTAAAAACGAGATAGCCTGAGTAATTGCCCTATTACGCAAAGAAGGTAAACTAATTAGCTGACATCGCGAAGCATGAGGTGGTAAGGGTTCTTCAAAATTTAGAGAGCGCAAAGCAAAACGTACAAATGTCTTCTGAACCCTTTCCAGACGATTTATGTGGACAAAATGAATAGGCCTCCAGATAAAGGCCGCATAATCTAGCTTAGATCGTACAAAAGCTGAATATAACATCTTATGTGTATAAGGATCCGAGAAATTTGTAGAATGTCTTCCTACAAAAGCAAGCGTAGCAAATGCGTCCGCTATGGTCTTATTCAAATGTGTGACAAAAGTGAGTTTAGAGTCGAAATGCACACTTAAATCCTTAATCTCACTAACCGACACCAGACAGATATTATTGATGACATATGATGTAACTATAGGATTTTTCAACTTAGGAAACGTAATTTTGTGGCATTTTTTAATATTAAGAAAGAGTTTATTTGCTAAACACCAAGTATAAAATTTATTGAGCTCAGATTGCAGCAATAATGAATCATCAGAATGTTTAATTTCTGAATAAATTTTTAAATCATCGGCGTAAAGAAGAAAGCGGGCATTTGTAAAGCAAGAGCTAATATCGTTAATAAAAAGAACGAAAAACAATGGACCATAATAGTCCAACCAGTCAACGACGCACGCACGTAGCCCGTGTCAGCTGACACAACCTGTCTTATGGAGTTGTAGTGTAAATGCCCAGTCACCAACGCATGACGACGGCTCTCTTGACGCACGTATCGTAGAAACCTAGCTCAGTTTGATTTTTAACGTAATAACGTGTCAGCTGATGCTCTCATGATTGCTCACTTTGCATCAGGGTTGCCGGAGCGATCATTTTGTATTAAATTAGTACGAATCTTTCAATATGCTCCCAAAGTACCTCAATAACTATTCCGAATGTTGCCGATTATAAAATTATGTTAACATAAGTGTATTTTTTTTTAAATATGGAGATAAAAATGTAATAAAAAAATTTAAGTTTTTTCTTGCGTTTTTTTTTACTAAACTTGACTATTGCCGCAATCGTTTTTTTACACGGAAATAAAAATGTAAATAGAGAAAATGAAGGTTTTTTGGGGGTTTTTTTACTAAATTGTACTACATATTGTATCAATCGTTTTTATTTGTTTTTATATGGAGATAAAAATTTAAATAGAAGAAAATGAAGTTTTTTCTGCTGTGTATTCTTTACTAAATTTGACTATTGTGGATATTTTTATACTCAGCTGTACTAGTACACAGAGTATTATAGTTTTGATTTCCTAACGGTGGATTGTAACAGAATGAAATAATCGAGATAGATATAGACTTATATATATCAAAATGATCAGGGTGAAAAGAGAAATCGATTGAGCCATGTCCGTCCGTCTGTCCGTCTGTCCGTCTGTGCGCACGATAACTCGCGCAAAAATTGAGATATTTTGATGAAATTTGAATTGTAAGTTGGTATCAAGACAGGAACGGATGATATTGAAAATGGGCGAAATCGGACCATGACCACGCCCACCTCCCCTATATAGTAAAAATCCGAAATTTTGTATCTCAGTCACTAATAGAGCTAGAGTGATAAAATTTCACACACGTATTGAGCTCAGGCCCTTATGAAGAAATATGATGAAATTTTGGAAAACGGGCGGTGCCACGCCCACTTATTAAGGGTCAAACATTGCAAGTTTTATATGTCATAACTCAGAAACCGTTGAAGGTATATCGATGAAATTTGGCACGCTTGATTTGCTTACTTAGGCAAACGTTTGGATGGAAAATTGTTAAAATCTGTTGTCGGCCACGCCCACTTTTATATGTGTGTATTATAAAATGACCTAATAAAAACATTTTAAGCGTGATCTCTGTCAAATATAAAGATATATCATTGAAATTTCATGGCAGGAGTCCACCTGCGGACATAAAACGAAAAACACAAAAAATTTTGGAAAATGGGCGTGGCACCGCCTCTTTTTAGAAGCAGGAATATACGAGATTTCTGAGCCCATAACCCGACTAATAATTTATACATAATGACGAAACTTGGTGTGTACACTTTTATTACTTGTGGTAATACATTTTGAAAATTTTAGCGAGATCGGTTGACGACCACGCCCACTTTTATATATGGGTATTATAAAGTGGCCTAATAGCAACGTTTTAAACGATATCTTTGTCAAACATAAAGATTATTCATTGAAATTTTGTGGCATAAGTTGCACAATAGACCGGAAAACAAAAAATAGAAAAATTTTGGAAAATGGGCGTGGCACCCCCTCTTTTTAGACAAAGGAATATACGAGATTTCGGAGCCCAAAACTCGACAAATAATTGAGATATTATGAAGAAACTTCGTTTATACACTTTTATAACTTGTGTTAATAGACACGCAAAAAATTATTGAATTCGGTTTATGACCACGCCTACTTTTTAACAAAGATATTTCTGGAACACCCTTTGGGAATTTGTAACGTGACATCTTTGTAACTCATAAAGGGATGAAATTTTGCACAAAGAATAATATTCATAAGCTTAGTTGGATGACTGATAAAAATTTAGAAAATGGGCGTGGCTACGCCCACTTTATGCAGCACTCGATTTATATAAAATACCTACACCGTGTTTCCATCAAACACAAACAAACAATGAAAGCATACAGCTGAGTATCTAATGTTCGATTCCACTCGAACTTAGGCTTCCTTACTTGTTGACTGTTGCATTTAATATATTTGACTATTGTGAATATTTTTGACTGTTCAATTTAGCAAAATTACCCCGGATAGCAAATTTTTAAAAGCTGTCAGGTGAATAATAAGTCTGTTCGGCACAAAAATTTGCAAGCAACATAAGCAAAGAGAGAATTATGTCAAACTCTCTCTAAAATTGAAACGTACAAAGTTTCCGCCGAACATGACTTTGTCAATATTTGCAAGCAAAACATATGTTATGTAATACTTATGTAGTTTAAAACATATTGGGTCGGCTTCGGTATAATGCGCCCGCCGTATTTATTGCGAAGAACAGAGAATTTTTCATTTAAACTTTTAGGAAGTGTTCTGTGGATGTTAATTTTACTAATTTCAAGACTCCGGACTACGCAAAAACACTGTAGACCGCTCCACGGCTGAGGGTTATTTTCTTAAAGCGCGGCCGAAGGCCACCAATGCATAAGAGTGGTCTACGCTAAAATACTGTATTATTAATAAATTATAAGTTTCAACAAGATTTGGTTTCCATTTTAGTGATCCATATGAACCCCCTACCACCCAAACAATCATAAAATTCCCAGGTCGGTGCATTATATCGAAATTTCATACAAATATTTAAAAAATAATGAAGTTTTACAAAAATTTAAAATTGTTTTCCAGACTGAAAATTCTTTGTCAAGATCAGCTGTTTTCAACTTGCAAATCTTTACTGAGTCCAACAGACTCCGTAAAAACTTGTAACTTTCTCTCCAAATGAAATGTCAAAATCCGCTCTAAGCTTGCAAAGTTTGTGGAGTGCCGAACAGGATTCGACAAAATTTCAGGAAAATTTGTACAAATAATAATAACTAATATTTGGTGAGCCGGCAAGACTCGTGAATTTGACAACAAGCATAAACAACAAAAAGACCGAAATACGTACATATGCAATACATAAATTAAAAAATAACCGCGGTGAATATTATTACTAAAAATTAAAACAAAAATAGTATCTGTATATAATTGCTGCATTTTATTAATTGCAAAAATTAGGTTTCTTAGTGCACATACATATGTACATTAAGGTGGAGTGAAAACATATGGAGATTTTTTTTTTTGTTCTTTTTTTGAACGTACCAGCAATGAAAAGTTGCCTTTATACGAGTTAATGTATATCAAATTAAAGGGAATCAAAATGCCTATCGAATGGTATAAAAATGTTCAAAATCGGTTCAATGGTTTTAAAGTAATTGCAATTTAAAAAATGCATAATATATACTTTGATCTTTAATAACTTTTGTTGTTGGTATTTCCAAAAAAAATAAATTCACTTTAATACTCAGCTTGGCTATCTTTATCAATCTTCATACTTCGTTTTTTGATTTTATAATTTTAGAAATTTTACATTTGTACCAGATCGTGCTATTTTTTTTCAACTTTGTGGGGCTGGGGGCACCTCTAAACATGCGAGTAGGTCAATAAAATTTTACAGGCTTATTTCTGGGCTACAAAGGTGCCGTTCTGGCTTTGGAACAAATTGAATTTCCAAAAAAAAATTTTCACTCCACCTTAATGTACATATTCTTAAAAGCCTTTAAGAAATAGTAGTAGAAAATGTAGAAGCACGGAGTCGGAAGTAAACAAAACTGCAATTAATATTTGGTTTTAAATTATCATGATACAACATTTTCAATTTAAAAATTTATTTATTAATAAATTCTATGAATAATACGATTTTCAAGAAAAATTACTACGAAACCAAACACAAGTTACTACGAAATCAAAAACTGCATGTATACTTTGCTGTACAATGGTAACGCTGTTATTCAACTCATTCCAAACAAACCAAAAACAATGCAGAATGTAAACAAAGGAAAACAACTGATTCTTGCGTTGGGTATGCGTGCGTTTACGTGCGTGAATGGTGTCGATTTTGAACTATTGCGTGAGGTAACTGAGAGGTATGACGCCGTCGGTCAGTGGTTGGACTATTAAGGCAGTTATAATAATGCGTTAACTGCCGTCTTTGACATTTGCCACAGCTGTAAATATTGTGCTTTATTTACCAATTTAAAACAGAAAACTTTCAATTTGTTGGTGATTTCATGACGACGCACGCCGTTATTAAGTCTTTCCTCAAATTCGGTCATTTTTATTTTATAAAATGTTTAAATAAATTGTTTGATAACATACCGTCTGTTTGTCACAGCAAAGAGAACTGTCAAATTGCCGTAAGAATACGGAAGAAATCTAAAATCAACAGATGCTTACGGTTCTCGCCGTTTTCTACCGTTCATTGTAATCAATCACATGCCTTTCACATACAATAGATATAAAAGTGACAGCTCCATCCGTTGCGTTACGGCTATTATAACCAGCGAGTAAGATCTATGAAACGCCGGGGTATGAATGTACATATTTATAATATTTTAAAAAGCCTTAGCTCTCATAGCGATAGGTATGTATGTATATGTATGTAGGTACCCTGCAAAAATTGTTGGACCACTTGGTACATTTGTGCCACAGTCAACTAGCTACGAACTTGTCACATGTAGCCAACCATTGGGCCAGTTCACGTATATGATACATTTGTGCCACAATCAACTAGCTACGAACTTGTCACATGCAGCCAATAATTGGGTCAGTTCATATATATGTATGTATGTAGATTCGTGTTTGAAGTTCTATTTTAACGATCATAACCGCTGCACGATGTTTATTAACAGTCTTGCCAATAATAATAATAATAATAATAATAATAATAATAATAATAATAATAATAATAATAATAATACCCAACGGTTTACCCTCCATATCCCGCCCGACCGACGCGAGGGGCGCCAATCCGCATGACGCACGGATATGTTTTTTTTTGTTTTTTTTTTTTTTTTTGTGCCGAGTCGTACAGGAAGGGGTTTGTTAGGTGTCGAGATCTAAAACTATTCAGCTACAGAACAAAATTCATCAGCTGATTGTATATCATTTATTAAGTGAGGCTAGAACTATTTTTTTTATAATAAAAAGCGAGTCTGAAGTGTCAAACGTGCTGGAGTGATTATTAAAGTCATGGCATAAGCGGCGGAATGGTTCATTTAATTCGAAATTTGTTTTGCAAGGTTTCACAAATAGTGGCTTGAAATGCCTCGATACTCTACATGGAACGTTAAAATATAACTCACTTAGAAGGCATGGGCTATTTATAAGTCCAGTGATTAATTTAACCATAAAAACTATACCAAGCATCTCTCTACGACTAGAAAGTGAAGGCAAATTAATGAGTTTTAAACGAGAAGTGTAAGGTGGAAGAATGTAATCTGAGTCCCAACGAAAGTTCCGCAAAGCAAAAAGCAGGAACTGCTTTTGGACAGATTCTATTTTATCTGAAAAACACTGGTAGTGGGGATTCCAAATAATAGATGCGTATTCCAAGATAGGTCTAACTAAGCTTGTAAATAGAGCTTTTGTGACGTAAGGATCATTGAACTCCTTAGACCATCGCTTTATAAATGCAAAGACAGCTTTAGCTTTGTTGACAGTGGAGTTTATATGGAGGTTAAAGGTGAGTTTGGAGTCCATTGTGACGCCAAGATCGATAAAATTAGTTACCTGATCTAGATTATGCTGTGATATTTTATAAGAAGCTGGTTGTACTGTTCTACGAGAAAAGCACATAACTTTACATTTTTTTAAGTTTAGCGGCATGTAGTTTGCTTTACACCAATGAACAAGGTTGTTAAGATCTGCTTGTAAGAAAGATCTATCTTCTATAGAGGAAAATGATTTAAATAGTTTTACATCATCAGCATATAATAAGATCTTAGAATGTTTTATTACAGACGAAATATCATCAATGAATAGCAGGAACAGAATTGGCCCAAGGTGGCTTCCTTGGGGAACGCCCGAAGGAACGAAAATGACATCGGAAGAACAATTTTTGAAAATAACTTTTTGAGTTCTACCATGTAGGTATGAAGATATCCATCGAATAAAACTGGGTTGAAGACCTATTAGACCTAGTTTACGGATGAGCAATGAATGACATACTTTGTCAAAAGCTTTACTAAAATCCGTGTAAATTACATCTGTGTGAGCATTTTCTCTAAATCCATTTGAAACATAAGTTGTGAACTGCAATAAATTAGTTGTGGTAGATTTTCCAGTAGAAAACCCATGTTGAGATGGCGATATTGAGGAAATAGAGTACTTCAGATAATTAACAATGATTGCTTCAAATAATTTTGGAACCGCTGACAGCTTGGCTATGCCTCGATAATTTTCAATAGAAGACCTACTGCCATTTTTGTGTAGGGGTATTATAAAAGATTCCTTCCAAACTAATGGGAAAACACCTTTTTTTAGAGACAAGTTAAATAAGGATGTTAGGGGCTTGTAAATATTTACAGCACACTTTTTAAGAAAGCAAGCCGGAATGAAATCCGGTCCAGATCTAAATGAATCTTTTAAGGTTTTTAATGAATTTAAGACTACTTCCGGAGATATAACTGAGACATGAGTTAAATTGGATGGGGTAAGTCTAAACGGATAATCAGTACTTTTAGGAGAGTCCATAGAATAATTCGAACTAAAAAATTTTGCGAACATGTTAGCAATAAGTTGGCTATCAGAAGACGCAGTGTTATTATAATTCATGTATATCAAATTAAAGGGAATCAAAATGCCTATCGAATGGTATAAAAATGTTCAAAATCGGTTCAATGGTTTTAAAGTAATTGCAATTTAAAAAATGCATAATATATACTTTGATCTTTAATAACTTTTGTTGTTGGTATTTCCAAAAAAAATAAATTCACTTTAATACTCAGCTTGGCTATCTTTATCAATCTTCATACTTCGTTTTTTGATTTTATAATTTTAGAAATTTTACATTTGTACCAGATCGTGCTATTTTTTTTCAACTTTGTGGGGCTGGGGGCACCTCTAAACATGCGAGTAGGTCAATAAAATTTTACAGGCTTATTTCTGGGCTACAAAGGTGCCGTTCTGGCTTTGGAACAAATTGAATTTCCAAAAAAAAATTTTCACTCCACCTTAATGTACATATTCTTAAAAGCCTTTAAGAAATAGTAGTAGAAAATGTAGAAGCACGGAGTCGGAAGTAAACAAAACTGCAATTAATATTTGGTTTTAAATTATCATGATACAACATTTTCAATTTAAAAATTTATTTATTAATAAATTCTATGAATAATACGATTTTCAAGAAAAATTACTACGAAACCAAACACAAGTTACTACGAAATCAAAAACTGCATGTATACTTTGCTGTACAATGGTAACGCTGTTATTCAACTCATTCCAAACAAACCAAAAACAATGCAGAATGTAAACAAAGGAAAACAACTGATTCTTGCGTTGGGTATGCGTGCGTTTACGTGCGTGAATGGTGTCGATTTTGAACTATTGCGTGAGGTAACTGAGAGGTATGACGCCGTCGGTCAGTGGTTGGACTATTAAGGCAGTTATAATAATGCGTTAACTGTCGTCTTTGACATTTGCCACAGCTGTAAATATTGTGCTTTATTTACCAATTTAAAACAGAAAACTTTCAATTTGTTGGTGATTTCATGACGACGCACGCCGTTATTAAGTCTTTCCTCAAATTCGGTCATTTTTATTTTATAAAATGTTTAAATAAATTGTTTGATAACATACCGTCTGTTTGTCACAGCAAAGAGAACTGTCAAATTGCCGTAAGAATACGGAAGAAATCTAAAATCAACAGATGCTTACGGTTCTCGCCGTTTTCTACCGTTCATTGTAATCAATCACATGCCTTTCACATACAATAGATATAAAAGTGACAGCTCCATCCGTTGCGTTACGGCTATTATAACCAGCGAGTAAGATCTATGAAACGCCGGGGTATGAATGTACATATTTATAATATTTTAAAAAGCCTTAGCTCTCATAGCGATAGGTATGTATGTATATGTATGTAGGTACCCTGCAAAAATTGTTGGACCACTTGGTACATTTGTGCCACAGTCAACTAGCTACGAACTTGTCACATGTAGCCAACCATTGGGCCAGTTCACGTATATGATACATTTGTGCCACAGTCAACTAGCTACGAACTTGTCACATGCAGCCAATAATTGGGTCAGTTCATATATATGTATGTATGTAGATTCGTGTTTGAAGTTCTATTTTAACGATCATAACCGCTGCACGATGTTTATTAACAGTCTTGCCAATAATAATAATAATAATAATAATAATAATAATAATAATAATAATAATAATAATAATAATAATAATAATAATAATAATAATAATAATAATAATAATAATAATACCCAACGGTTTACCCTCCATATCCCGCCCGACCGACGCGAAGGGCGCCAATCCGCATGACGCACGGATATGTTTTTTTTTGTTTTTTTTTTTTTTTTGTGCCGAGTCGTACAGGAAGGGGTTTGTTAGGTGTCGAGATCTAAAACTATTCAGCTACAGAACAAAATTCATCAGCTGATTGTATATCATTTATTAAGTGAGGCTAGAACTATTTTTTTTATAATAAAAAGCGAGTCTGAAGTGTCAAACGTGCTGGAGTGATTATTAAAGTCATGGCATAAGCGGCGGAATGGTTCATTTAATTCGAAATTTGTTTTGCAAGGTTTCACAAATAGTGGCTTGAAATGCCTCGATACTCTACATGGAACGTTAAAATATAACTCACTTAGAAGGCATGGGCTATTTATAAGTCCAGTGATTAATTTAACCATAAAAACTATACCAAGCATCTCTCTACGACTAGAAAGTGAAGGCAAATTAATGAGTTTTAAACGAGAAGTGTAAGGTGGAAGAATGTAATCTGAGTCCCAACGAAAGTTCCGCAAAGCAAAAAGCAGGAACTGCTTTTGGACAGATTCTATTTTATCTGAAAAACACTGGTAGTGGGGATTCCAAATAATAGATGCGTATTCCAAGATAGGTCTAACTAAGCTTGTAAATAGAGCTTTTGTGACGTAAGGATCATTGAACTCCTTAGACCATCGCTTTATAAATGCAAAGACAGCTTTAGCTTTGTTGACAGTGGAGTTTATATGGAGGTTAAAGGTGAGTTTGGAGTCCATTGTGACGCCAAGATCGATAAAATTAGTTACCTGATCTAGATTATGCTGTGATATTTTATAAGAAGCTGGTTGTACTGTTCTACGAGAAAAGCACATAACTTTACATTTTTTTAAGTTTAGCGGCATGTAGTTTGCTTTACACCAATGAACAAGGTTGTTAAGATCTGCTTGTAAGAAAGATCTATCTTCTATAGAGGAAAATGATTTAAATAGTTTTACATCATCAGCATATAATAAGATCTTAGAATGTTTTATTACAGACGAAATATCATCAATGAATAGCAGGAACAGAATTGGCCCAAGGTGGCTTCCTTGGGGAACGCCCGAAGGAACGAAAATGACATCGGAAGAACAATTTTTGAAAATAACTTTTTGAGTTCTACCATGTAGGTATGAAGATATCCATCGAATAAAACTGGGTTGAAGACCTATTAGACCTAGTTTACGGATGAGCAATGAATGACATACTTTGTCAAAAGCTTTACTAAAATCCGTGTAAATTACATCTGTGTGAGCATTTTCTCTAAATCCATTTGAAACATAAGTTGTGAACTGCAATAAATTAGTTGTGGTAGATTTTCCAGTAGAAAACCCATGTTGAGATGGCGATATTGATGAGGAAATAGAGTACTTCAGATAATTAACAATGATTGCTTCAAATAATTTTGGAACCGCTGACAGCTTGGCTATGCCTCGATAATTTTCAATAGAAGACCTACTGCCATTTTTGTGTAGGGGTATTATAAAAGATTCCTTCCAAACTAATGGGAAAACACCTTTTTTTAGAGACAAGTTAAATAAGGATGTTAGGGGCTTGTAAATATTTACAGCACACTTTTTAAGAAAGCAAGCCGGAATGAAATCCGGTCCAGATCTAAATGAATCTTTTAAGGTTTTTAATGAATTTAAGACTACTTCCGGAGATATAACTGAGACATGAGTTAAATTGGATGGGGTAAGTCTAAACGGATAATCAGTACTTTTAGGAGAGTCCATAGAATAATTCGAACTAAAAAATTTTGCGAACATGTTAGCAATAAGTTGGCTATCAGAAGACGCAGTGTTATTATAATTCATGGCGGACGGAAAACTATGAACTCTACGTTTTGAGTTGACGAAGTTATAGAATGATTTGGGATCGTGAACCAGTTTTTTCTTCATTTTGCATAAGTATGATTTGTAACATTTTTTGTTTAATGCCATGTATCTATGCCGCAAGACTGAGTACTTGACGTAATCTCTATGAAGACCAGATTTTTTGTATAGCTTAAAAAAGCGTGACTTTTTATTTTTTAATTTTTTAAGCTCTTTGGTGAACCATAACTGTGTTTGTTCTTCATTGACCCTGCGTTTAGGAACATACTTTAGAAATAGGTTATAGATGGTGTTATTGAAATGTTCAACACAAAGGTCAATATCATCTACATAGTTTGGCCAGGGAAAGCGCGACAACTCTTTATTTATTTTCTTGAAGTTCGCCTTTGCAAAAACAAATTGATCACTAAAACTGAAATAATTTTTAGTTCCATTTTCGTTAATAACTTCATAAGAGAACTCAATAGCAGGATGATAAACATCCTCCGGAAGAACTAGAGGGTCACACCGATTTAGGGAGAAGTTCGGAATATCATTAACGTATACTAGGTCTAATATCCTGCCAAATTTATTTGAATTCAAGTTTATTTGGTTGAGGCAGAGTTCAGCCATTTCTTCAAGGAAAAAAATGTGATTATCTTTAGAAGAAACAGGTACAATATCCGAGTCATTAACGTTCCAATATATGCTCGGGAGGTTAAAATCACCAAGTACTACCAGAGTATCAGAAAGTGTCATCCTAGAGTTTATAGATTTAAGTGTTAACAGAAGCTCATTGTAAATTGACGTGTTGGAATTTGGTGGGATATAGCAAAGGGTTAGATACATATATCCTTTACCAATCAACACACGTATGCATTTGAGCTCAAAGTAAGCATTGGATGAAACACTAACATCCTCAGATGGCAACGATGTGTGCACTGCAATTAGAACACCACCGCCAATTCTATTTACGCGGTCATTTCTGTAGATTTCATATTGATTCGGAAGAACTTCTGAGTTCAAGACGTGAGGTTTGAGCCATGTTTCAGTCAAACAAATAATTTTGTAATTACAGCAAAATCCATTTAAGTACAGATCAGTTAATTTGGTATTCAAACCTCTAACGTTTTGGTAGTAAAAGCTTGCCAAGAAGCATTAATCTAAATATTTAAAAAAAAAAAAAGAAAATAAATTGTCTTGAGAGCTCAAGAATGAAATATTTATGAAAATAAAAACGACCAAAAAACCAAAAGTAAAATTTAACCGGATGAGCCAGCCGATAAACAAGCTCTACTAATTAGCACAAAGCATTGCTTGTGCTAAAAATAGAATTTGTACAAACCAAACAAACACACAACCACACCAACATACAGGAGACAAATGCCGAGAACGTCGGCAAGGTCACTGTTGCCGGATGGTGGGTTGTAAAAAGGAAAAATCAAAAGAAAAATTAATACAAGCAAAATGCAAGGCGGCGCACACTGGGGCCGAGCGTGCTCAAAATTCAGTTTTTAAATAATGAGTTTTTCAAAAAAATAAAAACGCAGTATTGTTCCCTATAAAATTCTACACTTCTGGCCCAATCTTCAGCTTTCTATCGTTTTTCAGTTGGGAGTTATCCATACACAAACATGGCAAATTTTCCAAAAAATAATTTTTTTTCTAAGTGAGAAATTTTAATGTGTATTTGAAATAGTTGGTGTAAGAGAAGGATATAAAATTTTATTATTCTGCTTTTTCCATAACATTAAGTGAAGCTTATATAATCGATGAGTGTTTTTGTTTTGGAACTAGATGTTTTAAAAAATTAATTTTTAGTACAAAACTAAACGTACCTCTTCTATTTAAATATTTTTTTTCAAAATGGATTTTTTTTAATTTGCGCAAAAAAGTAGCAAAAGTAAAAATGCAACAGTAAAATATGGTCCTTTGTGACAAAGAATCCGAGTTCAGAACCAAAAGCAAAGTGCGCATTTTAAAAAAAAGTGAATTTAAAAATTGCATTCCAATTTTAGTTAAAAAAAAATACCTATATCTGGTTGAATTTGATTCTGTTCTATCTTAAATTTAGTTGATCCATTATTTACTGGTTACTTTAATTACAAATTGTGGTTAAGGTTACTTGTCAAGCCAGGGCCCTCACTCTGTAGTTCGATTCGAAAGAAAATTCGTTCGTTTTCGAATTCTATTCCATATATTCTATACAGTACGAATGTACTTTCGAATCGAATTTCGCTTTCGAATCGAACTACAGAGTGAGGGCCCTGGTTTCTTTAATTTAGACTTGTAAGTTGGATTATAATATGAGTTCTTTGAAGCACAAGTTGTGTTACTCCAATTTTGTTTTTTTTTTTATGTTAGCCACGAAAATGTGGGGGGAAATACGTGTTCAGCTTAAAACGCTAACGGTAAAACTCCTAATTCCCATATAAACATACTTGTGACAACAGAAAACTTTTAATATCTCGAAGCAAAAAATTGGAGAAAACCATTTTTGTATACATACATATGTACCTGCATCTGCATAATTCATCAATGGGTTAATAAATAGCCGCTAATGGGTTAATATAATACACATTGGCTATTTTTGTACAGACATACTAATATAATAATAATATAACACAATGGCGCTATTATAACTCTGACGACTTTTATGGCCGAGCTTCTGTCCCAATTCGAGATGTGCTCCTTTTTTTTTCCTACCTATTGGGTGGACATACAGTTTTATGCCGGCTCCGAACGGTGAATGCATTTTTTGTGAGAAGCTTTTTCATTGCAGAAATACACTCGGAGGGTATGCCGCCCACTGCCGCGAGGTGACCGCTGCTCTTAAAAATCCAATAATTGGATTTTTACTAATTAGAAAAATTTGTTTGTTGTTTGCTCGGACTGGGGTTTGATCCCGAGACCTCTGGCATAGCAGGCGAGCACTCTACCCACCGCACCACAGCGGCCACCATACCACAGACGTACTAATTGTGATTTAAATAATTTGTGTACAGATCTTAATAAAAACTGGTCACCAATGGGTTAATTCATGACCGTCAATGGGTTAAGATTCCAAAGATTACTGGTTTTAATGTAGATACAACAAATATTATTTAAATATTTTGGTCTTAGAATTAAGTGAAAAAATTTGGTTAAAAATGGGTTAATGCGTGGTCGTTAAGGGGTTAAAATTCTTGGGATTTACTATTTTAGTATCGATATACCGATTCTGATTCAAGAAAATTAAACTCGAAACTAAAATAAAAAACATAGATCACCAACGGGTTAACTCATGACCGTCAATGGGTTAAGATGCTATAGGATAACTGCTTTAGTGCAGATAAAGCGATTCTGATGTAAAAAAGTTGATTTCAGAATTTTGAGCGTCCTCATATATATAAGTGGCCCCAGTGTGCGGCGGTAGCATAGTGGTGATGCCATTAGATTACCAACCGGAAAATCCGAGGTTCGATCAGTGATGCCAATATTCTTGGACCAAAATTCCCTACGGTATGCCAAAAAAATCCCTACTTTTCCCTTCGCTAACAATATTTTTCCCTACAAATTTCCCTACGCCGTATTTTCTCTATATTAAAATAAACACACACAAAATTGATGCAAAATAAAGTTTTTGTTCAAAAAGCCACGTATGAATACACATAAATTTTTATGTTTATTTATGTTTATATAATATAAATATATATATTTATAACTATATAAATGAAATTTAGTTCTTCTTAATAACATTGTACATCTTTCATAAAAAATTATAATTGTAACTTTTTTTTTATTATAAATGAACATTTTTAAATAAAGAATGTATACATGTATTTATGGAGATATTTTCATATAAAACTTATATGGTACACATTTCCCATTGAAAATTATCATATACACCTCTATAGTGTTTCATATTTTTGAAATCGTATTCGTTCAATTTAAAAGAAAAGCAATTTTGATTTTTCGCTTGTAGAAAAGGCCGAATTATGCATATTGAACTGAGGCTATCGTGACTGAATTTATTCCTTTTTTAAAAATTCGTTCTGCGTCTGCATTAGCGAGAGGCAATACTAAACAATATTTAGCTCATTTTGATAAATTGGGAAACATTCGTTTGTCGTTAAAATTTAGAAGGTTTTAAATTTTAAGCCAACATTTTTCAACATCTATATTTTCCAGAACTTTCTTTTCATGTTCAAGGAAATGATATTCAATAAAACTCCACTCAATCAGCAAGTCATTTCTATTAAATTTAAATTACTCACAAATTAAATTCTTAATAATATAATAATATAATAATATAATACAATGGCGCGATTATAACTCTGACGAGTTTTATGGCCGAGCTTCTCTCCCAATTCGAGGTGTGCTCCTTTTTGTTTTTCCTACTAATTGGGTGGACCTACAGTTTTATGCCGGCTCCGAACGGCGAATGCATATTTTGTGAGAAGCTTTTTCATGGCAGAAATACTCTCGGAGGGTATGCCGCCTACTGCCGAGAGGTGACCGCTGCTCTTAAAAAACCCAATAATTGGATTTTTACTAATTAGAAGAATTGTTTGGCTCGGACCGTGGTTTGAACCCGAGACCTCTGGCACAGCAGGCGAGCACTCTACCCACTGCACCACAGCGGTGCAGTTCGACTCCTGTCGAATTCAGTATGTCCCCCAGTACAATCTTGGGATTAAGAAAGCATATGTCTTTGACATAGGAGTTAAGGTTCAGACATTGGTGACTTATAAGTGTCGTAAACCTTATAGTATCTTTATCGCTATCCATGTGAGCTGTTAGTGGTGCCGTAAATCTGTAATCAGCTGACACTTGTCGAGGCAGATCTTGGAAGGTAGGCGCATAGGCGAATTCAGAAATTTCCCATGTATTTTGTTATTGTAATTGGTAGATTGTAATGTCAAAATAATATTTCTCCTTGTTAAAATCTGAATTCGCTAGGGACTCGCCCATTGCTATTGGCCATGATGTGAATTCGCTTTGATTTTGATATTATAATCTACCTTTGTGAATTAAAAAGAAGTTTCTGAATTCGCCTGTGCGCCTACCTTCCTATATCTGCTTCCACAAGTGTCAGCTGTTTACGGATTTAGGGTTGCTAACCAAAATCCAATAGTTTAATGAGTTAACGATACAGCTACAGAATTACGATAAGGCACCAGTGACTAGTAACACAGCTTGTCGTAAGGCTGGCCGAATCAGCTGTTTATAAGGTTACAGATAAGTCAACAATGTCTGCACTTTTACTCTGTAGAGGCAATCTTTGCTGTATTTCTTCCAAAAGCATTGCTATAAGAAGATAGGCAATATAATCTTATTCTGAAGGTGATTTCGGAAGAGTATTTAGAAGCTCGAGATATTCAGATACAATATATATATGTATATCATCAGCTGGCAATGTTACGTGAGGTGACCTAACGTTACAATCATTCCTTATTTAGTTTTATTTTTTAAATAAAATTTTGAGCCAGCTTATAAAATATTTTAGTTGACTCCAAATAAATTTGATGTATTAACGGCTTTTTATACTGGTTTAGTAAGAAAAGCCCACAAACGCATCTCTGACCACCACAACAAAAAAATGGAAGCGAAATTTGGTGCTAAGATCGGATCCAGAGCTAAAGCAAAAAATTTTAGGAGCGGACCAGGAGCGAAAAAAACTTTTTCTCCGAGGCCCTGTAAGCAGGTCGAAGAATACATTGCCAGATCAGAACAAAGTACAATTTTGAACTATTGCATACTGGCACAAAGAAACATTTTGTTTGTAGTTATTAAAAATTTTAGGTTAGAAAAAATTAACGAACGAAAATTTTTGACTTCAAAAATTCCCTACATTTAACTAATTTTTAAAAATCTGTCCTTTTTTCCCTACACTGCAAATTTAAGAACGAATTTCCCTACATGTAGCCTCTTTTCCCTACACTTGGCATCACTGGGTTCGATCTCGGCGGACGCCAGAGAATAAAAATGTTAAAAAGAAGTCTGATAAAGAGATGTTGTGGTCCCCGAAAGGGATCTATAACTTCTACGAAAAAATATTAATTTTTCACACCAAATTTTCCTTAAAAAAAAATTGGTATTGAGAGCTGAAGAATGAAGTAGTTATGGAAATATTTTACATTTTTAACTCCTTAGAGTAGTTTAAAAAGTAACCTCTTGTAGGTGGTTTGCAAAGTAGCTACGGCAAGTTACTTCTTAAACTAGTTTGATGCGATCGAGCGATGGACCATGTGGTCCTGTGCTAGGACATTGCAATGTTAATTGGACCAGTATTTTTATACGGAATGTGGCAGGTTTTGGGCTAGTTGATTGCCACAAGCGGCTGGTTTGTACATGCATGTATGAACTAGTTCCGTTTTCTGCAGGGTATATCGAGTTTAAATTTTATTATGTATTTATTCAAACTAATTAAATTATTCAATTTATTTAAATTAATATTTATAAAAATTTATATTTACATACCGATGTACCTACATATATATTTATGTACATTTGTAGTCTATATGTATGAGTTAAGGGTTCCCTGCAGTAAAAATCCGCAATGAATCCATAATGAATCGCTGATGCAATTCACCTATGACGAGGAATCATCAGTGAATACTTTCATATAAAGACTGATGAATTTTTCATATACATAGGTAAATGGTTTGCTTTCCTCAGAAAAAAAAACAAAAACAAATAAAAATATACTGAGTTATGACGACAGTGATGAATATTCAACAAAGAATCATCACCGATCCTTCAGCAGTGAAACAAATTTACTGCAGGATTGTTAAATATTTTATTTAACATAAATACCTACATATACATGTATGTATTTAATTCTTACTTGAAAACTAGAATACAACAATTGACCATTAAAAAAACAAGTTCGCATTTTATTTATTTGTACACATGTATGTAGGTACTATGTATATACATTCGAAATGGAAAATATCATTACCCGCATTCCATTATTGAATAGACATACATATGTGCATGCATTAATATTATATACATACATACATACATACATATGTACAATTTAATAAAATCCGAACTTGTATTTTGAACGTACGCTCAGTTGTTCAATTCCAGTTTTAAAGTAAAATCTAAAGATGTAGGTACCTATGTTAAATAAAATATTTACATATATACCTAGACTACATATCGACGGCTATTTCAAAAATTGTTTGAAAAACGTCTTATTTCAGAATTTTTTTCAATAACGTCCTATTTCATATGCATATACATACATATGTATGTATGTGTCAAATGAATACAAATATGTATGTAAACTCATACATATATAAACTTTTTATTAGATTGAATAAATACATAATAAAATTGTTAAAGTGCAACTTCAATATACATATGTACATATATATCGCTATAAGACCTAAGGCTTTTTAAAATATTATAATATATACAAACATATGTACATACATACATATATACGTACACAAATGCATTCATATGTATGTACATACATGCATATATCATATTTATGATCTAATAAACGCACGCCATCATCCAAAAACTGCGCCTTCACGATGCCATTAGCTGCTTAAACCTCACAAAAAACCCTTGTGAACGCATAAAATGATAACTCAAAGAGTGATCAAAAAATGATAAACTCAAAAAATGATCGCTAGCGCAAAAAATTATAAAATAAACTCATAGAATGAATTTACCAGAGAAATTGTACGATAATTTATTTTTGAGTGAATTTATGCATTGAGTTTATTGCCACCGCTATGAGCGATCGATTGCTGTTGTGCGTTAGTTCGCTCACTATTTGAGTGTTTATACATTTTTCTTTGAATATTTGTTTGTGATATGAGTAGAATGTATTTTTGAGCGTTCATGAGTGAGTTTTTCCGTACCCTGCTTTCTTTATAGTAAAAAAATAAAGCGTCTTTCTTCGTTAAAGAATAAAGAGCCTTTACTTCGAAAAATATTTTTAATGCGTCTTTCTTTGAAAGAAAAAAAGTTTGCGTCTTTCTTCCTCAACAAAACAGTTTCCGTCTTTTTTCTTCTATAGCGACGATATGGTAAAAATTGTTGTTCTAGTCTGATAGATTACTTTATTGTCTCTGACCCTGAAATTGTCCTTAACTTTGACCAGATATTTTTCTTGTCAGATCATGACCTCTTATTTTACACTCTGGATGTTAACTTTTATCAATACAATATAAGCAGCACATACACCTTCAGAGATTATCGCTTACTTGATAATAATGCCTTATTTTCTGATTTGTCCAGTGTTCTTTGGTGTGAATGTTGGTATCTTCCAACTGTTAATGAGAAGCTAAAGTTTTTAAATAGCAAAGTCACTGAAGCCTACAATAAGCATGTTCCCGTACGCACTCGTGTGATAAAATCCCGAGCATGTCCTTGGTTTAACAACATGGTTTTAGCTGCTATTAAAGCACGGAATAAAGCGTATGGGAATTGGAAGAAGAGAAGACGGGATACTGACTGGTTCATTTACAAAAATGCAAGAAATTATGCTACAAAAATCTTAAGGAGGGAGAAGGTCAAATTTTTCTCTTCGCGTCTGGACCCGCTACTATGGCAGTATCTGAAGAGTATACGCGTATGTGGTAAAGTCCTTCCTGATTGTACTCTGAGCTCAGATGTTCTCAATGACGCATTTGTGAATAATTCTCCATGTAGTGTAAATCGCGTGAATGTTCTGCCTGGTGCATCATCTTGCAATTCGAGCGGTATGTTCGAATTTTCCGCTGTTTGTAAATCGGACGTTGTTAGACGCATCCGTAAAATAAAAACCAAGGCTGTAGGAGTGATGAAATTCCAATTAAATTCGTGAAAATTGTGTTGCCATTCATAATTAATACAATCACTCATATAGTAAATCACTCAGTGACCACATCGTGCTTTCCTGAAATATGGAAAGTGGCCAAGATCCTACCTCATCCCAAAAATAGGAATGCAAGCTCTCCTGGTGATTTTAGGCCAATAAGCATCTTGCCAGTTCTGTCTAAAGTTTTCGAAAGTTTATTAGCGGAGCAAATTAGTGCACATTTACACAAGCATAATTTAGTTTCACCGCTTCAGTCAGGCTTCAGAGCTTGGCACAGCTGCTCAACTGCCTTAATAAAAGTCCTTGAGGATATTGGCGTACATTTTGATAAGGGCCACCTAACGCTCCTTTGTCTACTTGACTTTTCGAAAGCGTTTGATACTGTAAATCACACACTACTTTGCTATAAGCTGCAGCGGTACTTTGGCTTTGGTAATAATGCTCGGAACTTGATCGAAAGCTATTTGTCGCGTAGATCTCAATTTGTAAGCAATGGTCCAGATGCTTCGAAGCCAAAGAAAAATAGTGTTTTATTGGGCACTTCTCTGCTCGCTTATACTCGATTCTGCTCTCTTGGCTGACAGTTTCCATACAAAATGTTAGAGACTTTAAGATACCTTTAGAGAGTATGCCAGCTACTCATTAAACTGATCTTTACTGATTATGCCAATTATCTTTACTGATTATGCCAATTTTTTCTATTGTGAATAAGTGAAATGGTTTCAAATTTTTGCCAATAGATGTCTCCCCTATCTTCGAACTAAACGCAATACCGTTCGTTAGAAAATTTTCTCCAATTCCGTACCAAAGAACGTATATTTTACAACATACGTTCTTTGTCCGTACTTTAACGAACGGTGTTACATTGGGTCTTGGCTAGATTCAAAGATAGGGAGACATCTATCGATAAAATTTTTAAAAAAAATTGCATCAAATAATCACACCTTTTTTCCAATTCCTTTACTTTAACGAACGATCGTATAATTTTCACTTATTTTTATACCAGTGGTTGTTTTATCGCAAGTCTCTAACTCTTGCCGAAACGAATACGGCAAAAATTACGGCCGGTGTTCCCCAGGGGTCCATTCTGGGACCGTTGCTATTTAGTATCTTTGTTAATGATGTTTTCGGTGTATGTAAATTTGTGACCATGCATGCATATGCTGACGACATTCAACTATATTTGTCAAGTAGTTTTGGTGATATACATATGTGATTTGTGTTGTCAATTGAACAGTGATTTATCGTCCATACTATGCTGGGCGAATGAAAATGGCTCATGTCTCAACGCCGAAAAATCTTACATGTTACCCATTGCGAAAAAAGATGTCTCAAGGCTTAAAATACCTGATATTGTCATTGGAAGCTCTGTTGTAAAGGCCGTCAATAAAGTAAAAAATCTTGGAATCATTTTGAATTCAAGTCTTAATGCGAGCGATCATGTGAATAGTGTAGTGGGTAAAATATACGGAACTTTATGAAACCTGAGACAAACAGCACCTTATACTCCCCTCCAAATTAGGAAAAAACTTGCCCTACAACTCATTGTTTCCATCATAACGTATTCTTATCTTGCCTATAACAAACTTGACTCAATATCCGCCCACAAAATGGAGGTAGCGTTTAACCATGTCACTGACCATATCTCGGACTGACGGTCTCAGCTCTTAGGCTGCCACCTATCTGACTACCATAAAGCAAGGAGCTGCATGTTTCTCTTCAGCTTAATCTCTCTGAAATCGCCCCAATATTTATATGATAAGATTAAATTTAACAAATCCACTCGTTCTTGCACCTTAGTAGTACCCAGCTTTAACTATGTTGCCTCCACCAGGCTGTTCTTCGTCAACACCATACGTCTCTGGAATTCTATTCCAGCTGCTTTGAGAAACTCTCTAAACCAGAACAACTATAGGCGAATTCTTTACAGTTTCTTTTCCGATGAAAGCACCTAATTTGTCCATTTCAAATAATATTAAATTGCATATTGTTATTAACTCTTATTTATCCTATCTATTCTTTTCTTTTCTCCTAATTCTTTTCTAACTAAACTTACTCATTGTGTTCTTAAATCGCTTCGATAATTAAACATCTAATACATATGTTAGGGAACAGTCTGTATCATTTTAATAACTGTTAATATATATATATATATTTAAGTTAGGGAACGATGTGTACCAATCAGGGTTCGGATTTGCCTCATTTTGGCTCCTCACTCACACATGCTTCACTCATGAGGGTGCAGCTGCATGAGTGGCCTCTGAGCGTATAAACAACAGAGGCCACACATTAGCGTGAGCGCTCTGCGTGAGTGGCAGCAGAGTGTGCAGCCAAGATGAGGCACGCTAGTAACGTCGCCTCTCCTCAGCTGCGCCCTCATATGATACTCTGAGTGAGTGAGGAATATGAGCGACGCCTCATAGCTTGGCGATGACCAGGGTAGGAAGAAACTCAGAGTATGAGTGAGTGAGTGAGGAATTTCAGCCTCACGGCATGGTGATGCGTGGCCGTTTGCATTTCTCACTCATCTAGAAAGCAGAGTGAGAGTTTTTTTGTTTCTTCACTCATTTCGAATGAGTGATGAAGAAATGAGGCGCTCACGCTGCGTGTGAGGTGAGCCGTCGTAGGGTTTATCTTCTCTTTGTGTAATGCGTGTGAGCGTGTGGGTGAGTGCGCAGAAACTCAGTAAATATTACATACCCCCGGGTTTCATTTGAACTTCGATGTATTTCGATAAATTTATCGATAAGTGAGTTATCGGTCAAAATGCGATTGCCCAAAAACCTTAATATTACCCTACAATATGGGTATCAAACGAAAGGGGATGGCCCCAGGTTTCATTTTAACTTCGATATATTTCGATAAATTTATCGATAACTGAGTTATCGGTCAAAATGCGATTGCCCAAAAACCTTAATATTACCCTACAATATGGGTATCAAACGAAAGGGGATGGCCCCAGGTTTCATTTTAACTTCGATATATTTCGATAAATTTATCGATAACTGAGTTATCGGTCAAAATGCGATTGCCCAAAAACCTTAATATTACCCCACAATATGGGTATCAAACGAAAGGGGATGGCCCCAGGTTTCATTTTAACTTCGATATATTTTGATAAATTTATCGATAACTGAGTTATCGGTCAAAATGCGATTGCCCAAAAACCTTAATATTACCCTACAATATGGGTATCAAACGAAAGGGGATGACCCCAGGTTTCATTTGAACTTCGATATATTTCGATAAATTTATCGATAACTGAGTTATCGGTCAAAATGCGATTGCCCAAAAACCTTAATATTACCCTACAATATGGGTATCAAACGAAAGGGGATGGCCCCAGGTTTCATTTTAACTTCGATATATTTCGATAAATTTATCGATAACTGAGTTATCGGTCAAAATACGATTGCACAAAAACCTTAATATTACCCTACAATATGGGTATCAAACGAAAGGGGATGGCCCCAGGTTTCATTTGAACTTCGATGTATTTCGATAAATTTATCGATAACTGAGTTATCGGTCAAAATGCGATAGCCCAAAAACCTTAATATTACCTTACAATATGGGTATCAAATATGGGTACGGGACAGGGCTGGTCTACCATGATCCTTGGTTTATGCGAACCAGGAGCAATTTTTGGCAAATTATTTGTATTAGAAAAAAATAAAAAAGTAAATGTGGTAGCACTAATATCAAGTTTTATTCAAATAGAAAAAATATTAGAAATAAGGTTATTCCAAATGAACTAAAAATGCTGTAATGTAATTTTTTACATTGTATGTACGGGATAGATGGTATAAATATTTACAATTTACAGACAAGCCAAAAGGTTATCAAACAAAGTTTCTCGTACATCAATATTGTGTGGCTAATTTCTAAACAAAAGCAGAAGCTTGCATTTGAAAAACTGGTATATGTGTGAGAAATCAAAATGTTTGTACGGGACAAATTTACCATTTCGGATGGAATGCTCCTGAAAGGTGTTGAGCAGGGCTTTCACATAGGATGTACTGATTATTATTCCTAGGTCGGGTAACCAGCTTCGGGTCAAAGGTATACTATTTTTTGCGATTTTTCTGAAACCATCAGCTTTTTATTTGTATATTCATTTTGGTTTAAAAAATTTAATAAAAACAAAACAAAGTAACAAGCTGAGACGTCATTTTACTTCAGATTTTTTCGTTATACATAATTACTCTTATAGGCGAATTCTGTAACTCCGTCTCATCTAGTCACTAAATTTGAGATTTGAGACATGAGACATTTTTATTGACTTGAGCCAATTTTGGTATTCAGCAACCGGCAGTCACTAAAAATTTCACCAAAGGCTGTGGTGAAAATGTACTGACACTGTTTGAGATAACAAAATAATTTAAAGAATACCCACTAATCGATTACATACGAAAAGAGATTTTGGAAATGAATTTATGAGCAATATATTGCATTAAAAAAATAAAGCGTATCATTTCTACTTATCACTTATAAAAATAGTTATGAATATAATCAGCCCTATCATGAACTTTATGTGAAAAATTTCCCTCGAAAAATATAAAGCAAAACAATAACAATTTTTCACATTTTGTTTTTGTTTTGCTTTGTAATTTTTGGGAACATTTTGTTCACATGAAGTTCACGATAAGGCTGAATATTTTATGAGTGTTTTACCTGAACCGATTCGCAAAAAAAAATCATGTAACGTAAAACATTGAAATATCGATAAATGTCGTATCTCATCACCATTTACACTTGATGGAAATGGCGGAAAAAAGTAAGTTAGCAAAACCAGAAAAATTTTATTATTTTGCTAATTTCATACAAATAAGCTTGTTTTATTACAGAAAATAGCAAGCGAACAAGCAAAGAGCAAACAAATTGTAAGTTTTTATAAATTTTGATGCTTTATTTAGTTCACCTCAATATTTTATTTATTCTGTGACCTCCTCGCCACCAGGTGACTAATTAGTGACGTATTTTTTGAGACTTGAGACGTGAGCTCGCTTACAGAATACCAAATTGTCTCAAAATCAATCTCACCACGAAAAAGTCTCCAAAAGTCTCTATCAGTGACTAGAGATTGCTTACAGAATTCCGGTATTAATGTAATAAGTCAATTTCCATCTCGTGTACTGTGCTACATGCGGGTTTTTTTTCTCAGAACATATTTACAAAGATTATGATATTTCTGGCTGTATTATATAGGAAAGAGTTCAAATTAATATAGTACTGCTTTTTTGGCATAAAATGTGCTTAGTTTCTACAACAAAAGCATATAAAGTGGCACAAAAAATTTGGTCGATATATCGTGCAAAATTAGTTATCGATAAATTTATCGAAATATATCGAAGTCCAAATTAAACCTGGGGCCATACCCTTTCGTTTGATACCCATATTGTAAGGTAATATTAAGGTTTTTGGGCTATCGCATTTTGACCGATAACTCAGTTATCGATAAATTTATCGAAATACATCGAAGTTCAAATGAAACCTGGGGCCATCCCCTTTCGTTTGATACCCATATTGTAAGGTAATATTAAGGTTTTTGTGCAATCGCATTTTGACCGATAACTCAGTTATCGATAAATTTATCGAAATATATCGAAGTTCAAATGAAACCTGGGGCCATCCCCTTTCGTTTGATACCCATATTGTAAGGTAATATTAAGGTTTTTGTGCAATCGCATTTTGACCGATAACTCAGTTATCGATAAATTTATCGAAATATATCGAAGTTCAAATGAAGCCTGGGGCCATCCCCTTTCGTTTGATACCCATATTATAAGGTAGTATTAAGGTTTTTGTGCATTCGCATTTTGACCGATAACTCAGTTATCGATAAATTTATCGAAATATGTCGAAGTTCAAATGAAACCTGGGGCCATCCCCTTTCGTTTGATACCCATATTGTAAGGTAATATTAAGGTTTTTGTGAT
Source organism: Urophora cardui (assembly GCA_960531455.1). Lineage (NCBI taxonomy): Eukaryota > Metazoa > Arthropoda > Insecta > Diptera > Tephritidae > Urophora > Urophora cardui. Next base: position 69,164,561 of record OY482674.1, read on the forward strand.
ATCGCATTTTGACCGATAACTCAGTTATCGATAAATTTATCGAAATATATCGAAGTTCAAATGAAGCCTGGGGCCATCCCCTTTCGTTTGATACCCATATTGTAAGGTAATATTAAGGTTTTTGTGCATTCGCATTTTGACCGATAACTCAGTTATCGATAAATTTATCGAAATGTATCGAAGTTCAAATGAAGCCTGGGGCCATCCCCTTTTGTTTGATACCCATATTGTAAGGTAATATTAAGGTTTTTGTGCAATCGTATTTTGACCGATAACTCAGTTATCGATAAATTTATCGAAATATATCGAAGTTCAAATGAAGCCTGGGGCCATCCCCTTTCGTTTGATACCCATATTGTAAGGTAATATTAAGGTTTTTTGCAATCGTATTTTGACCGATAACTCAGTTATCGATAAATTTATCGAAATATATCGAAGTTCAAGTGAAGCCTGGGGCCATCCCCTTTCGTTTGATACCCATATTGTAAGGTAATATTAAGGTTTTTTTGCATTCGCATTTTGACCGATAACTCAGTTGTCGATAAATTTATCGAAATATATCGAAGTTCAAATGAAACCTGGGGCCATCCCCTTTCGTTTGATACCCATATTGTAGGGTAATATTAAAGTTTTTGTGCAATCAGATTTTGACCGATAACTCAGTTATCGATAAATTTATCGAAATGTATGGAAGTTAAAATTAAACCTGGGGCCATCCCCTTTCGTTTGATACCCATATTGTAAGGTAATATTAAGGTTTTTTGCAATCGTATTTTGACCGATAACTCAGTTATCGATAAATTTATCGAAATATATCGAAGTTCAAGTGAAGCCTGGGGCCATCCCCTTTCGTTTGATACCCATATTGTAAGGTAATATTAAGGTTTTTTTGCATTCGCATTTTGACCGATAACTCAGTTGTCGATAAATTTATCGAAATATATCGAAGTTCAAATGAAACCTGGGGCCATCCCCTTTCGTTTGATACCCATATTGTAGGGTAATATTAAAGTTTTTGTGCAATCAGATTTTGACCGATAACTCAGTTATCGATAAATTTATCGAAATGTATGGAAGTTAAAATTAAACCTGGGGCCATCCCCTTTCGTTTGATACCCATATTGTATATGCGTGCAGTTTGCACACTGCAGAGAATAAACAAATTTGTTGTACATACTACATACTTACTACAGACGCACAGTGGGGGCACCTCCATACAAACGCGGCCAAAAATAGTAATAATTAAGCTAGAATCTTGAAACTCGGAACTTAAGCTTTTTTTGTTGCAATTAGTAAACTGTGAAAATTTGAACAAAATCCACCCACAAATACGCCCACCTCCCATATAACGGTATTTTTGAAATTTCAGAATTTTCCTAACTATTATAGCTAAAATGCTCGATTTTGATTAGTGTATACATTTTTGAAATATAAATCAAATGCAGTAATCATTTTGGAAAAGGGGTAAAGCACTTCACCGTTTTTAAATTAGAAATATATGCACTTTTAAGTATTATATAAACATTTATCATAAAATTTTCATACAAAAAAATCGCATTTCAAAAAAATTTTATGCCATAAATGAAATTACACTTTTATAAAGGATTTCAGTGTGCTAAACCTGAATCTGGAGTCAGATTTTCCAAATTGGTTCTAGTTTTTGAGATATTCATGTCCAAATTGGCAAAAAACAGGTTTTTTGGCTCTACCCATTAAACATTTTCTGAGCGCTCATAATTTATGAGTCCGATATGAATCCTAAATATGTAATAAATATGAGCCTCATAAATATGATCAAAAAGGAGTCATATAAGAGTCCGATATGATGAAATGATGAGCTTAGAAAAAATACCAAGAAAAGCAACTTCAGAACATAAATTCATAATTTTTATGTGACATATTTTATTATACATATCAAATAGAAAAACTGCAGTTAGTGCAATAAAATTAAATTACTGATTTTGACAAAGATGGACAGACACCATTGAAGCAGCACACAGATGTTAAATTCAATATTGCACAACAAAGTGAAATGAATTATATGTAGCATGGAAGGCAAGAATTTAGTATTATCAAATTATGACTATGACATACAAGTAAGCGATAAGAATGCAAAATCGGAGGCACAATTTCAGACTCAGCCAAATTTTCAAAATTTAATTATATTAAGGCCAACAACTGTTACGCTGCCTAGTAAATCAACGATAGATGCGGAGGTGGAGTGTGTGGTGTGTCAAAGCATATTTAATTCAAGCAAAACGCACGCGCTACAGAGCTGAAGGAACATGAAACAGCTGCATCTGTGAGCTGCAATCCATATTCCGCTCAACAAGCTGTACTAAATGAAATGTTTACTTCAATTGATACCACGAAATCTGATGACATCCACGGCATCATCTATGATGACAGCAGCCGAACGACCAAAATTTACAAAAAATATTTATATAATTCATAACCTTTTCTCTAATATCTATTAACTTGCGGTTATACGTTAACGCTGTCATTTTATTAACTTAAATTTAAAAATTTATTTTAATCTTTGTTTGTTTTTTCCATAAGATTATGAAAACTGCAAGCTTTCATTAAAAAATTAAATAAACAATAAAACTTGTGTAATGGAATTAGTTGGATATACTTACAAAAGCTAAGTAAATAAATTAGAAAGGCTAAATAAAGAGGAGGCTGTTCGGAGCAAAATAGGAGTCCGAAATGTGCCTTATATGAGCCTAATAAGAGGCATAAATGACTCCGAAGACAAAGCTATAAAGGCGGATTCATCGTTCAAGTTCAGAACTTTTTTGCCATGTGGTTGTTGTTGTGTTTTCGGAGTGTGAGAGGAATTCCGAAAAGTTCTGAACTGTTTTTATTAGTTAACTCAAATTCAACTTTAGTTCTGAACTCGAACGATGAATCCGCCTTAAGAGTCTTTTAGGAGTCCAAACAATGCTCAGATAGGAGGTGAAATATGATCTGATTATGAGTCAAATTGGAGTCTTTTATGACTCTTATTATAGCTCATATGATATATGGAATTAGGCTCATATCGGGCGACCACCTTAAGAACAGAAATGCATACATTTCGGACTCCAAAATGAGCTCATAGTGAGTGTAAACGCTCCGGTTTAGGATCCCTTTCTGACTCTTTTATGACTCCGAATGTTTACTGGGTATTCACTGCTTAATATCTTTTATGTAATTACCTTCCACTCAAATTCGATTAAACCAGTTGAAAGCATAGTCATTACCCTTGAAAACAGCGTTTAGTTTCTTCGAATATCTTAATTAGAATTGAAAATATCGATATTTAAGTTTCACCATTTTGACGAATATTACCCATACAAAAAAATTTAAACTTTTTGAAGCATACTTCTGGGCATTTTGTATGGGAAAAATGTACCAAAACTCAAAAAACACCTTCCATAAAAATGTTCATAAAACAAAATGGAGCAAACCAATTTTTACGATTTTTTTTTCTGTTTATAAAAGACACTTAGGACTATGAAATATTAAAAACTTGAGGAGGTCATATTTTTTGTTTTTTTTAATTTCATTTTAAAGTTTTACCATTTTTACCAATTTTTTTTTTATATTCCAAAAGAAAAAAGCTGTCAAAGATATGAATTATCGCTGATGAAAAAAATTAGCTCATAATTTGAAAGTATGCACTATTTATTGCAGGACGATAAAGAAATATTCGATTATTCGCCTAAATATAAACGTTTTCCATAATGTCAAAATTAACATAATTAATGCGTTTACAAAAACGCAGTTTTAGGCAAATGGGAAAAAAATTATAAAAGCAAATGGAGCAAGTGGATTTTTAAAATGAAAATGCAGTTTGATTAAGAATATATTAATCCAAATCATAAACAAAATTTGAGGAGGTCATATTTTTTGTTTTTTTAATTTTTTTATTCAAAGTCGAGAAAAATTTTTTTCTTATCGATATTTTTTGTCAATTTTTGAAAATTCATATAAATTCAATAGAGAACGGTATTTACAACTGCGTTATAATTTCTGAAAGAGAAAATCATTATCTATGTAATGATGTATTACTCGAGCTCATATGTTAACAATTAAATGTGATAGAGCATTTTGTATGAGGTGTCTTCATTGAGAAAAAAAGAAGCTATTTTTTGCTCAACTTTGGGCACCCTGTACGGCTAAACGAAAAGAGACTCAAAAATTTTTATATAAGCTTTTTTATTACAATTTGATGTATCTGTCGATTTCTATTTAAAAAAATTGTTTTACTCATACTTTAATTTTGAATTTATTTTTGGCCGCTATCACCCATTGTGAGACGGTTGGCTGCGTCATCGCCAGGGTTCGGATTTGCCTCATTTTGGCTCCTCACTCACACATGCTTCACTCATGAGGGTGCAGCTGCATGAGTGGCCTCTGAGCGTATAAACAACAGAGGCCACACATTAGCGTGAGCGCTCTGCGTGAGTGGCAGCAGAGTGTGCAGCCAAGATGAGGCAGGCTAGTAACGTCGCCTCTCCTCAGCTGCGCCCTCATATGATACTCTGAGTGAGTGAGGAATATGAGCGACGCCTCATAGCTTGGCGATGACGCAGCCAACCGTCTGTAGTAAGTATGTAGTATGTACAACAAATTTCTTTATTCTCTGCAGTGTGCATACTGCACGCATATACAATATGGGTATCAAACAAAAGGGGATTGCCCCAGGCTTCATTTGAACTTCGATACATTTCGATAAATTTATCGATAACTGAGTTATCGGTCAAAATGCGATTTCCCAAAAACCTTAATATTAACTTACAATATGGGTATCAAACGAAAGGGGATGGCCCCAGGTTTCATTTTAACTTCGATATATTTCGATAAATTTATCGATAACTGAGTTATCGGTCAAAATGCGATTGCCCAAAAACCTTAATATTACCCCACAATATGGGTATCAAACGAAAGGGGATGGCCCCAGGTTTCATTTTAACTTCGATATATTTCGATAAATTTATCGATAACTGAGTTATCGGTCAAAATGCGATTGCCCAAAAACCTTAATATTACCCTACAATATGGGTATCAAACGAAAGGGGATGGCCCCAGGTTTCATTTTAACTTCGATATATTTCGATAAATTTATCGATAACTGAGTTATCGGTCAAAATGCGATTGCCCAAAAACCTTAATATTACCCTACAATATGGGTATCAAACGAAAGGGGATGACCCCAGGTTTCATTTGAACTTCGATATATTTCGATAAATTTATCGGTAACTGAGTTATCGGTCAAAATGCGATTGCCCAAAAACCTTAATATTACCCTACAATATGGGTATCAAACGAAAGGGGATGGCCCCAGGTTTCATTTTAACTTCGATATATTTCGATAAATTTATCGATAACTGAGTTATCGGTCAAAATACGATTGCACAAAAACCTTAATATTACCCTACAATATGGGTATCAAACGAACGGGGATGGCCCCAGGTTTCATTTGAACTTCGATGTATTTCGATAAATTTATCGATAACTGAGTTATCGGTCAAAATGCGATAGCCCAAAAACCTTAATATTACCTTACAATATGGGTATCAAACGAAAGGGTATGGCCCCAGGTTTAATTTGGACTTCGATATATTTCGATAAATTTATCGATAACTAATTTTGCACGATATATCGACCAAATTTTTTGTGTCACTTTATATGCTTTTGTTGTAGAAACTAAGCACATTTTATGCCAAAAAAGCAGTACTATATTAATTTGAACTCTTTCCTATATAATACAGCCAGAAATATCATAATCTTTGTAAATATGTTCTGAGAAAAAAAACCCGCATGTAGCACAGTACACGTGATGGAAATTGACTTATTACATTAATACCGGAATTCTGTAAGCAATCTCTAGTCACTGATACAGACTTTTGGAGACTTTTTCGTGGTGAGATTGATTTTGAGACAATTTGGTATTCTGTAAGCGAGCTCACGTGTCAAGTCTCAAAAAATACGTCACTAATTAGTCACCTGGTGGCGAGGAGGTCACAGAATAAATAAAATATTGAGGTGAACTAAATAAAGCATCAAAATTTATAAAAACTTACAATTTGTTTGCTCTTTGCTTGTTCGCTTGCTATTTTCTGTAATAAAACAAGCTTATTTGTATGAAATTAGCAAAATAATAAAATTTTTCTGGTTTTGCTAACTTACTTTTTTCCGCCATTTCCATCAAGTGTAAATGGTGATGAGATACGACATTTATCGATATTTCAATGTTTTACGTTACATGATTTTTTTTTGCGAATCGGTTCAGGTAAAACACTCATAAAATATTCAGCCTTATCGTGAACTTCATGTGAACAATATGTTCCTAAAAATTACAAAGCAAAACAAAAACAAAATGTGAAAAATTGTTATTGTTTTGCTTTATATTTTTCGAGGGAAATTTTTCACACAAAGTTCATGATAGGGCTGATTATATTCATAACTATTTTTATAAGTGATAAGTAGAAAAGATACGCTTTATTTTTTTAATGCAATATATTGCTCATAAATTCATTTCCAAAATCTCTTTTCGTATGTAATCGATTAGTGGGTATTCTTTAAATTATTTTGTTATCTCAAACAGTGTCAGTACATTTTCACCACAGTCTTTGGTGAAATTTTTAGTGACTGCCGGTTGCTGAATACCAAAATTGGCTCAAGTCAATAAAAATGTCTCATGTCTCAAATCTCAAATTTAGTGACTTTAGATGAGACGGAGTTACAGAATTCGCCTATAAGAGTAATTATGTATAACGAAAAAATCTGAAGTAAAATGACGTCTCAGCTTGTTACTTTGTTTTGTTTTTATTAAATTTTTTAAACCAAAATGAAGTAAGATATCCTATACAAATAAAAAGCTGATGGTTTCAGAAAAATAGCAAAAAATAGTATACCTTTGACCCGAAGCTGGTTACCCGACCTAGGAATAATAATCAGTACATCCTATGTGAAAGCCCTGCTCAACACCTTTCAGGAGCATTCCATCCGAAATGGTAAATTTGTCCCGTACAAACATTTTGATTTCTCACACATATACCAGTTTTTCAAATGCAAGCTTCTGCTTTTAGAAATTAGCCACACAATATTGATGTACCAGAAACTTTGTTTGATAACCTTTTGGCTTGTCTGTAAATTGTAAATATTTATATGTACCATCTATCCCGTACATACAATGTAAAAAATTACATTACAGCATTTTTAGTTCATTTGGAATAACCTTATTTCTAATATTTTTAATGTTTGAATAAAACTTGATATTAGTGCTACCACATTTACTTTTTTATTTTTTTCTAATACAAATAATTTGCCAAAAATTGCTCCTGGTTCGCATAAACCAAGGATCATGGTAGACCAGCCCTGTCCCGTACCCATATTTGATACCCATATTGTAAGGTAATATTAAGGTTTTTGGGCTATCGCATTTTGACCGATAACTCAGTTATCGATAAATTTATCGAAATACATCGAAGTTCAAATGAAACCTGGGGCCATCCCCTTTCGTTTGATACCCATATTGTAGGGTAATATTAAAGTTTTTGTGCAATCGTATTTTGACCGATAACTCAGTTATCGATAAATTTATCGAAATATATCGAAGCTCAAATGAAACCCGGGGCCATCCCCTTTCGTTTGATACCCATATTGTAAGGTAATATTAAGGTTTTTGTGCAATCAGATTTTGACCGATAAATCAGTTATCGATAAATTTATCGAAATATATCGAAGTTAAAATGAAACCTGGGGCCATCCCCTTTCGTTTGATATCCATATTGTAAGGTAATATTAAGGTTTTTGGGCAATCGCATTTTGACCGATAACTCAGTTATCGATAAATTTATCGATATATATCGAAGTTCAAATGAAACCTGGGGCCATCCCCTTTCGTTTGATACCCATATTGTAGGGTAATATTAAGGTTTTTGGGCAATCGCATTTTGACCGATAACTCAGTTATCGATAAATTTATCGAAATATATCGAAGTTCAAATGAAACCTGGGGTCATCCCCTTTCGTTTGATACCCATATTGTAGGGTAATATTAAGGTTTTTGGGCAATCGCATTTTGACCGATAACTCAGTTATCGATAAATTTATCGAAATATATCGAAGTTAAAATGAAACCTGGGGCCATCCCTTTCGTTTGATATCCATATTGTGGGGTAATATTAAGGTTTTTGGGCAATCGCATTTTGACCGATAACTCAGTTATCGATAAATTTATCGAAATATATCGAAGTTAAAATGAAACCTGGGGTCATCCCCTTTCGTTTGATACCCATATTGTAAGTTAATATTAAGGTTTTTGGGAAATCGCATTTTGACCGATAACTCAGTTATCGATAAATTTATCGAAATACATCGAAGTTCAAATGAAACCTGGGGCCATCCCCTTTCGTTTGATACCCATATTGTAGGGTAATATTAAGGTTTTTGTGCAATTGTATTTTGACCGATAACTCAGTTATCGATAAATTTATCGAAATATATCGAAGCTCAAATGAAACCCGGGGCCATCCCCTTTCGTTTGATACCCATATTGTAAGGTAATATTAAGGTTTTTGTGCAATCAGATTTTGACCGATAAATCAGTTATCGATAAATTTATCGAAATATATCGAAGTTAAAATGAAACCTGGGGCCATCCCCTTTCGTTTGATATCCATATTGTAAGGTAATATTAAGGTTTTTGGGCAATCGCATTTTGACCGATAACTCAGTTATCGATAAATTTATCGATATATATCGAAGTTCAAATGAAACCTGGGGCCATCCCCTTTCGTTTGATACCCATATTGTAGGGTAATATTAAGGTTTTTGGGCAATCGTATTTTGACCGATAACTCACTTATCGATAAATTTATCGAAATACATCGAAGTTCAAATGAAACCCGGGGGTATGTAATATTTATTGAGTTTCTGCGCACTCACCCACACGCTCACACGCATTACACAAAGAGAAGAGAAACCCTACGACGGCTCAGCTCACACGCAGCGTGAGCGCCTCATTTCTTCATCACTCATTCGAAATGAGTGAAGAAACAAAAAAAACTCTCACTCTGCTTTCTAGATGAGTGAGAAACGCAAACGGCCACTCATCACCATGCCGTGAGGCTGAAATTCCTCACTCACTCACTCATACTCTGAGTTTCTTCCTACCCTGTCAGGGTTCGGATTTGCCTCATTTTGGCTCCTCACACGCACATGCTTCACTCATGAGGGTGCAGCTGCATGAGTGGCCTCATGAGCGTATAAACAACAGAGGCCACACATTAGCGTGAGCGCTCTGCGTGAGTGGCAGCAGAGTGTGCAGCCAAGAAGAGGCACGCTACTAGCGTTGCCTCTCCTCAGCTGCGCCCTCATGAGTTACTCTGAGTGAGTGAGGAATATGAGCGACGCCTCACGGCTTGGCGATGACGCATCCAACCGTCTGTAGTAAGTATGTAGTATGTAGCTGCATGAATGCTACAAATTTGTTTATTCTCTACAGTGTGCACACTGCACGCATATGTGGTAAATCTACAGCATATTTTTTTAAATATGAAGATCTACTGCACGGGGCTTAAAATCTATCGCATTTTAAGATTAAATATTTGTTTTATCTTGACTTTTGTTCAACATAATGTACTTTATGGCAAATATGGTGGTAGAAAACTCTTTGGCAGCGCTTTTATGTTCGAAATCGAATAACGAAAGCCCGTATGACACCACTTTATTTCTCTGAATTTTTCTTATATTTATTGTTTGAAAAATCTACCGAAAGTAAAACTACAAAAACAATTCTCCTGTAGGTTGAAAAATGATAAACTATCCCTCAAAGAACAATTTGATTGTCATTTAATTTTAAACTCAACGAGAACCATTTTTTTTTTAATTTGAATAATAAATTACTAAAATAAAATAATAATGAAAATTAAAATAGAAGGATGGTTATGTACTGAGTATGTATATTTGGAACAATACGCTACGCAAATAGGACTTCTTCCTTCCCTTGATTGAAAAGCGGAAGCTAGATAGAGCTTGCTAAATTTACAACTTGTACCTATTTCCATTTCTTTTTTATTTCGAAATTATTTTATTGTTGTCAAGATAAAAAATTGTGAGAAATAGACTGTCAATGTCAAATGCCAAAAAAAAACCTATCGAAATATAAGCTGGCTGGATCATTTTAACGGCCTAGATTGTATTTTGTTTAAATACATATGTATGTATGTAGTTTCGAAATCCGTGTTATTTCATTCTTCAGGTTATCCCAATCCCATTTTAACAAAGTGTCTGTTATCAAAACATGTGCAAAAGTATTTATTACTAAAAGAGATAATGGTAATTTTTCCCCAAATTTGGTAGATTTTTTCAAGTGGTTAGATGATTATTTCTTTTGTTCTGAGTGGCAGGTAGTAATCGGGAGCATGCGACTACTCGTAATTTTATCTGGACAACTTTGGTCAAAATGAATAATTTTTATTAAATTGTATGTATGTATGTACAAGCATTTATACATTATTATATGTACATATGCAGGTAAGTAATGGCAGGCCTAAAACTTGACATGACCGCAAATTATTGCTTTCGTTCAAGCAATCCTTTTTGGTACGCTTGCTTAGGTAACCGACTGTGTAGTTTTGTTGTCAGAGTGAGATAACATTGGATTCCTTGACGGATTCTGAAGACATTAGCCTAAAAATGGGGTTTTCCGCTCGTTAATGTAAATCTGTCATGAAATTCTATTTAATTTCTCTCTGAAAAATAAAAACTTAGCAACTACCTATGCATACAAAATCGATTGTATGAGTTGCAAAATAATACGATCATTTACATTAACGAGCGTTAACTAGCGGAAATCCCCAGTTTTAGGCTAATGTCTTCAGAATCCATCACGAAATTCAATGTAATTTCTCTCTCACAACAAAAGGATTGTTTGAGGTTGAAAAGAAAGCAATAATTTACTGTCATGTTATATTTAAAGGCGATTGTGATAACATGAAGGATGAAATAATTAGTGTAGAGGCTTTTAAAATTTTTCAAACGAGTTAAGAAACTAAACCAAGCAACACGCGTTTAGAGAGTGAAAAAAATGGAAAAGCTAGTAGATTTTGACAGCGAAAAAAAAATTTCAAAGTGTCTTAAATGTGGCAAGGAACTAAAGGGAAAAAGTGTGTTCAATATAAAGAGGCACTATATGCTTATCCATAAAGAAATATCTTTAGATGAAATACTGACTTCCCGCCCTATTGGTGTTCAGAAAAAAATGTGTACAGAATTAAAAATGAACAAAAATGAATTTTTAAATGCTTTTGTTGGAATGGTGACAGAAAAAAGTGTCCCATTCCGTATTTTCGACGATGAAAAATATTTTAAAAAAATTTTAGAACCGTATGAAAACGCCTTCAATATTACCATTAATTCTAAAAATATTGTGGATAAGGTCGCATTTTCGGCCGAGCAAGTCAAATCTATTATTGCTCAGAGAATAAAAAACAAACTAATTTGCATTAAAATGGATGTGGCTACAAGACAAAGTCGCCATGTACTAGGCATCAATGTGCAGTATATCCATAATTACAAAATAGTGATTCATACTTTGGGTATAATCGAGCTTAAGAGTAGACACACTGGGGAATATCTAAAACAGGAGGTTGTTAAATGCTTAGAGCAATTTGGCGTCGACATCAGGCAAGTATATTCTTCCACCACTGACAATGGAGCAAATGTGATCAAGACTTCAAAGTTATTGCAAGCATCTCAGGAGAACTATAAGGTAGGTGTGAAACTTCAAAAAAAAAAAATCATTTACGCAAAGTTTAGAAATTTACGAGCATATATCAGTGTATGAACGCTGTAAAGGCACGTTTATAACTCTGACGAGTTTTATGGCAGGGGAGCACCCTACCCATGTACATAAAAAAAAATGAATTTTTTTTCTACTTCCAGAACAATTATACTGAAGACTCCGATAGCAGTGATGATGAAGATAATTTTGATGATGTGCAAAATAGCTTAGTAGCAACTATGTCAGTGGTTAGATGTGCAGCGCATACTTTGCAGCTAGCAGCATATCATGTTTTAAAAACAATGAAGGATAAAATTGAAAGCTGCAGAGAAGCCGTCAAACACCTTAGAGGTTCTCTTCGTGGGGCGCATAATATACCTAGTTTAGACAACACAACACGTTGGAATTCAACGTATATGATGATAAAATCGTTACTTAACGTAAGGAGCTACGTTGAAGAAAATGAGGCGAATGCACCATATGTTGACTGGAATTTTGTTAATGTATTCACACATATTTTTAAGCCTCTTGTGGTATGCACAACTAAAATGCAAGCAGAGCAGTACATTATTGGGGACTTTTACAGGGATTGGCTCTGCTGCGAACTTGAGCTTTATGAGTTAGTTGCAGCTAACAACGAGTACGCTGCTATATTACTCAACGCGGTAAAATGCAGAAAAGAAACCCTTTTAGAGAACGATGCATTTTTAGCAGCGATTTATGTTGATCCCAGATTCAACTTTCTGCACACACCGTTTTTAAGTGAGCAGCAAAAACGCAAAGCAGTGGTAAAGACATTAAAATTTCATTTAAATTGTTTAGTCAAATTAAATATATATTTATGTACATACATATGTGTAAATATATGAAAAGATGATAACATGTTACTTTCTCTTCTCTGATGATAGCATATTCTTCTCCGAACATTTGAAGCTATTCAAGAAAGGGCTGATACTCTTCCACATGTACTTGATACCACAGATCCGGACACGCCCACTACAAGCCACAACAGCTCATTCTGCAAGCTAAACAACAAGCTGGATACCTTACTAAGCAGTCATTGTGCAACAGAAACTATTCAAGTAAACTTGAAGCAAAAGTTGGAGAATCTGGCATATGATCAAAGAGTTCCTTGTGAAGTGGATATTCTAAATTACTGGAAATCTCGTTTAGCAAATGATCAGGACTTAGGAAACTTGGTTCAAGCGGTATTAGCGGTTCCATCGACGCAAGTGTCTGTTGAGAGGGCGTTTAGTGCTCTGGCCACAATTTTAACAAAACTTCGCACGAGGCTTTCAAAGGAAGCATTAAATAATATATTAATTGTTAAGCTAAATAATGATATTCTCAGCAAAGTTTCTTATTGTGATTAAGTACCTAAGATTTAAGAAGAATTAAGAAATTTGTGTGTTCATACATACATACATATCTGTGTTCATACCGAACAGTAGCTTATGTATAAAAGAAATGTAAGTACTCTCTGGGATTCATTATTTCAGCTTTTTCCAAACTGACACATTTTTTCCTTAAGTACACTTAAGCTACTGTTCCATATGAACACAGATATATATATGTACATTTACTATGAGTTATGTTTTTTATTATGAAGTAATAAATATTTCGTTTATGCAAAAAAAAAATGATTCTAATGACGAATAAATAGTTTTTTGCGTTAGTCACAATATAAATAAAAACTAAACAAGTAGGTAAGTACCTGCATAGGTACAAAAACATTATATCAAGCAACGAATAGAACGAATGCACATTCTTAAAAATAATGTCCCTTTTAACTACCTAACTACATACATACGTATGTAAATATGTATTCGTAATTGCATCTGGTGAATTAAATACATATTTACATACATATATACACATATTCATAGATGAAAAACAACAAAAACCAAGTTTAGGTACATACCTACTCAATCGCCTAAAACGGGCATAAATATGAAAAAAATTACAAAAACAACCATAAATGCTTTGTATTAGAAAAACATGTCACTAAATTGCACACTGCGACATAAATATATGTATGTATACATTCTAATATATGTATGTAATATTTACTGAGTTTCTGCGCACTCACTCACACGCTCACACGCATTACACAAAGAGAAGAGGAACCCTACGACGGCTCACCTCACACGCAGCGTGAGCGCCTCATTTCTTCATCGCTCATTCGAAATGAGTTGAGAAACAAAAAAAATCCTCACTCTGCTTTATAGATGAGCGAGAAACGCAAACGGCCGCTCATCATCATGCCGTGAGGCTGAAATTCCTCACTCACTCACTCATACTCTGAGTTTTTTCCTACCCTGGTTGTGTTGCTTTACGAACAGCAATTCAATCAGTGAATTTATTGGTAAAATTGATTCTTATTTACCTATACACAAAATTTCTTATGTACTACTTATTTACTATAATACATGTACATATATCTACTCTAATTCTTACTTCTATGTAGATATGTACATACATATGTACATACCCTGTAAGACAGGAATGATGGAAACTCCAACACATTCTCAGCAAACACTAACACATATAGCAGTGATAGTCATTTGATACATCATTTGGAGAACACATTCATCACATTTTTCATACCGTCCATATAAAAATGATGGAAACTTGTAGGCAGTGTGTGACAGAAATTTCCATCAAACGTGCACCTCAAATGATATATCAAATGACTATCACTGTGTTATAGGGTATATACTTACATATGTATGTATGCATATGCACCCAAGTGCCCCCTGCAAAAAAGCCGAGTACTCCATGCACGCGTGTATAGAGTACTCGCTATGGACCAACCGAGTACTCCTCAACCTGCCACATTTCATATAAAAAATATGGTCCATTTAACATTGCGATGTCCCAGGCAGGGATCACATACTCCCATTTCCGCATGACACCCGAGTAATCCAAGGACTACCCACATGGGATTAATTTACGGAGTAGGTACTAAAATTAATGAAATTTAATAATCTCTGAACAGTTTTGAAAGACTGCCAATTCAATTTACATACATTCATAAGTAAGCTTTTCTTTAGTTAAAATAAAATATTAAAATTTTTCTAGCGCAATCACCAGCATTTTTTGTGTCGCGTAATTTTTTCGATACATCGATCAAAAATTTGATTCGAATCAAAGATATTTTTTGAATCAAGAATCAAAAAAGATTTTTGATTCTTTTGAGAAATGAATCACAAATCAAATTTATCTTTGATTTGAAAATGGTTTCAATCACGAATCAAAGGGTATTTTTGATTCTTTTTTGAAACGAATCACAAATAAAAATTATCTTTGATTTGAAAATGGTGTGAATCACGAATCAAAGGGTATTTTTGATTCTTTTGAGAAATGAATCACAAATAAAAATTATCTTTTATTTGAAAATAGTTTGAATCACGAATCAAGTTGATTCTTTATTTGAAAGTTGATTTAAAATCAAAATTGATTCGAATCACGCAACGCTGCAAAACACGTATGTATGTATTTACACACAATGTCAACAAATACTTTTTTTATTTTTGTTGACTTCCCATTAAACACTGAAAAATAATTTCTAAAACGTTTGAGAAAATTTTGTTTCTAAATTTGAGAATCAGCATATATATAATTCAAAAATAAACATATTTAAAAGTGTTCATGAAACATTGTTTATCAATTTTAGAATAACTTACAACACATTTGAAAAAAAATTTGTTTCGAATTTTGTACCATTTCACGAATTTCATCATGTCAAGGTTTCAAGGAACGAAGAAATTTTGTATGTTTGCAAATTTCAATCAGCGTTCGTTGTTTTACAGTGTTTGTTGTTGTTGAGCAGTGTCTTAACGGTTGAAATTATGATGGTTGAAAATTATTGTGTGTAATAATGATTCCGTATTTCTTACCCTTATTTTATTTGTTTGTTGCTTTTTGTGAAGTTACACAAACATTATTAAAAACAGTTTGTTTCTCATATGTATGTATGTATGCATATTAAAAAAGATATTAATAAACTCATGCGACTGTACAAAAGGCACAGGCGAAATTCACCCGCACGGGTAAATGAAAAATATCACATCAGAGTACAAATATGTAATACATATGTACATACTAGAGCTCTCGATTTTTTTTGAACATTTTCGTGTAGCCCGAACAATTGTTGTTCAAATGCTCGAACAGTTGTTTGTTTGTTTATTACCCGTATGTTTGTACGGGCATTTGAACAATTCGGGCATTTTGAATTTTTTTTCTTTTGTTTATTATTTTTTTTTTATATGTAGTTTTTTTATTTTTGTTTTTCCGATACACATTTTTTTTTGTTTGTAAGCTCGAATGCTCGAATTTCTGTACGGGCATTTGAACAACAAACGGGCTTCAAACAAAAACGATCAGATCGATACCCGGGTATCTAGGGCTCTAATACATACATCTATTTATTCCATTCCATTTCTGCGCTCATAACACAAACTCTCTCACTATCCCTCAATTTTTCTGTACTCTAGAGTACAAATATGTAATACATACATACATCTATTGATTGCATTCCCTTTCGTACCAACCTTGAAATTGGAGAAAATGAAATCTATCAAATTGAGAATCAGCCATACTAAAAATGTGCCTCAAATGAACCTCGAATTGAAAATGAAAAAAAAATGTTTATTGGGTTGCAAGCTGCCAATTTTCCAGGGTTAACCAATCAATAAAACAGTTCGATTAAAAAAAAAACACACCAAAAATTACTAAGGAAATGAAGAAAACCAGAAAAGTGGTAAATAGGCTACGTAAAGCGTTTGACAATCGTCGTGACTACGCAACGGAGCGAACGAAAAAACGTAAAAGCTTATAAAATACCAACTGTTAGGTGAAGGTGAAAGTGAGTGAACGTGAGTGACTGCGACGCAACGAGTCACGGCGTTTTATAAAATAAGGGCGTTAAACTCTGAGTTACATAAATCCCTCAACGTGAACACTTGACAGTTATCCATTAACTCAAAACCATCAACTCTAGTTAACTCTTCAACGTGAACATAGTATAAGCAATTTCATTACAACGTCAACATTTATAATTTGGCATAGCTACATTGGCAACTTAAAGTTGGCATTGTTGATCTGACGTTCAGAAATTTCACCCTGGTGTGGCTACATTGTCAGCTTAGTGAGCATTACTGATCTGACGTTGAGAAATTTTAACTCGGTATGAATACACTTTCAATTTAAAGTTGGCATTGTTGATCTGATTGTCGAATGTAAACAAACGTGTAAGTGGGCAAGTAGCCTGCAGTAAAAATCCGCAATGAATCCTTAATGAGTCACTGATGCAATTCACCTATGATGAGGAGGCATCAGTGAATACTTTCATATAAAGACTGATGAATTTTTCATATAAATGGTTTGCTTTCCTCAGAAAAAAAAACAAAAAAATAAAAATTGTACTCAGTTATGACGACAGTGATGAATATTCAACAAGGAATCATCAATGATCATTCAGCAGTGAAACAAATTTACTGCAGGGTACGCAAACTTAGAAATACACACAGCTATTCTACAATACCTCGGAACTCCGATCGCGGCGACGTCGACTGCTACGACAAAACGAAAATTGGTATTCTGGTTTACGACGTTTGAACATAAGTGTTGTTAAGTGTTAAACTATGTTCGAATCAGTGTTAGATAGCGTTTATGCGAAATAATATGTATTTTTTGACAGCACATTTGTGTTTTTGACAGCAAATTTATATTTTCAGCAAGTTTTAGATTAAATTTTCAGAAAGAATATATTAAATGGTTAAAAAATGGAGTCTATACCTGCAGCAGCTTTTTTAGTGGAAAAATAAATGGAAGAACAAAGGAATTTGGACATTAATTTTAATTCATTTTTTTTTAAATATGGCTTTCTATTATAAAAAAAAAGTGCCAACATATATGAAAACGGCATTTGTAGAATACTGTTTCCAAGAGAATGCAGTTCGGAAATTAACACCAGCTAAGCTTGGATAGAATGAACCAATTTTGTTTACTTACAAACTACTGGGAATTTTTCAGTGAAACTTTCAGGAAATATTCTTTGGATGATAGTTCATCTACCTTCAACGCTTTCAACTATTATTAAATTATAATATTAAAGTTCTCCAAAAGGAGAATTCTGCCGGCTGAGGATTCTTTAAAGCGCGCCCAAAGGCCGGTGACACAAAGAAGTCTTCTACACACACATTGCTTTAACAAGGAATATCTCTTGCTCTATAATCGTCCGCGGGAGCGACTTTTTTATGATCTGTGATAGGATCGTGGTTCATTATATACAAATTTTCCCTTAACACCAGTGGTACATTAGTGCGATTCCCACTTTAACTATTAGTAATTTAAAAATAATGAAGAAAACTGGACTCCATGAACTCAAGGGCAATGAAAATGCCAACTTTAGTGAAAATAACATTTACAGCTTATTCCAACAAAGTTTCATGCGAAAACCTCTTGCAGTTGGTTTGTTTTACACTATATATTTATAGTAATATGTTATATTGATGAAATCCATGGATGACGCTCCACACTGGTCGCATATCAACAAGTTTTTATGGATCGCAAAACATAAAAGCAAAGTTGAGATCCAGGTTGCGATCAATCAAGTCATGAATATGTACATATCGTGTAGCAGGAATTTTGTGACTCGCCAGGACGCGTTGAGCATGAACGGATATAGAAAGTGAGCACGTTTCTTCGATTTGTTAGTTTCTCGTGCAAATGTTTGTAAATCATGTTGCAAGGCGATATTTTAAATCTTTAAAAAGACACAGTCAGGCATAAATGCTTAAAGGAGTACATCTTGGCACAGAAATTATGCCCGACTTGCGCTACCCACTCATATTACATGATCGTAGTAATAATACACAATTAAAATTATTTTCAGAAGCTTTTATTAAACAATAATATATAAATATTGCTAAAAAGGATAATAAATTTTATTATTAAATAAAAGTTCAATACGTTGCAACTCCTTGTACTTATTTCCCTCTATTCAGTCTATTGTACTAAAGCAGATTCCTTTTGTTCACTTATTTTGCAAAGAAAAGGCCAGTAGCATAGCTAAACCAAGCCTGTTATGTATAATAATGTTGCATAAATTTAAAAATCATAGTTTAATTACATTAAATTGGTAATATTTCCAAAAATAATCTAAATTTCTATTGCCTCCGACACACAAAAGCTGACGAAAATAATCGCTCCGATAAACTGTCAAAAATCCGATCCATCGTGAGCCAGAATGCCGATTTCCGAACTTCGAAAAAATCTGACGTTCATCGGACGTCAATCGAATTGCAGAATGCCATTTGATCCAATTCACCTCCGATGAAAGTGGATCGTAAATCGGAATAGATGTGACAATTAAATTTGGATCTGGACAAGGCAGATCTAGGAAGGTAGGCTCGGTGGCGAATTCAGAAACTACTTTATTTATTTACAAAGGTAGAGTGTAATTTCAAAATCAAAGAGAATTCACATCTTAACCAATAGGAATGGGCGAGTCCCAAGCGAATTCAGATTTTAACTAAGGCGAATTATCATTTTGACATTACACTCTACCAATTACAATAACAAAATACATGGGAAAATTCTGAATTCGCCACCGAGCCTACCTTCCTACATCTACCTTGGATCGGGACAAAAAGAAAGAATTGCGGTATTTTAAAAACTGGAATGTTGTTAATTGTGCGTGCTATGGGCATTTATCGCGCTTCAAATCACATACATATTTAATTCGCTTTGTTTCTGCAAACAGGCGCTTCATTGCGACGTGATATCTACTTGAATATTTTCAGTTCAGTGTTGAGTTCTGTCATTGGCTTGTTTATTGTGGGTGCACATGAAAATATGACACAATGGAGTTATGCCACTACAGCGGGTTCGTTTTTGTACATTGCGTTGGCGGATTTTGTTCCGGCAATGGGTGATGTGGAGAATCATGCGGCGGATACTAATGACAAACTGAAAGGCATATTAATACAGATTGGTGGCATGTTATTGGGTGGTTTGTGTCGGCTTTATATTAAGGAACCACGGTCCGAGAAAAATAATTTTCCGTTGGGGTAGGAGACTCTCACAAATCTCAAAACTGAAATCAAAATTTCCTAGAGGCTTGTAGTTCGCGATATGGTAGTTGGATGGGTTCATAGATATTACCCCAAAACGAGAGCTCTGCCCGCTGGGGGTTATTTTTTTAAAGCGCGGCCGAAGGACGCGTAGGCAAAATGTATTTTACACGCAAATTACTTTAGCAAGGAATATCTCCTAAATTAAAAGCGTCCGGCAGGTGCGACTTTTGTTTCTTTTTTTATCGGACCGTGGTTCCTTAATGTAAAGCCGATAATTTTGGTAGGCAGATGGAAATCTCAACGAAAATATTATATATTACTACCGTTTGTTCGTGTTAAGGGAATTTTTTGTAAATTTGTTGGAGTGTGTAATCTATTAAAATAACCCAATGTACATATTTACATATTTGTTATTAATTTATATAATATATTATATATTTACATATGTTACATACATATGTGTTTATTTAAACAATTAAACAATTAACAAATAAATTCTACAACAAATATTCTACGTTTTTAAATTGAAAGTGTTATTGTTAACCCATCAATAAAAGCTCGTTTATTTAACATTCAAACAATTTCAAATTGAAATTTCAATTTTGATTCAAATAATCTTCACTTTAAAATAACTACGATTCCTACGTTGCATCAACGTATCATTGTTAGCCCATCAATAAAAGCGCGTTTACTTAACATTCAAACAATTTCAAATTGACATTTCAATTTTGAGTCAAATAATCCCCACTTTAAAATAACAACGATACCTACTTCACATCGACGTATTATTGTTAGCCCATCAATAAAAGAGCGTGTACCTAACATCACAACAATTTCAAATTGACATTTAAATTTTGTTTCAAATAATCTTCACTTTAAAATAACAACGTTACCTACTTTGCATCAACCAATAAAACGTTGAATTAAAATTTTATTTGTTCTTTCATAATGGAATGTGTTTAAATTGTCAATGTCCTGATGCATTATCCACTCACATGATATGTAAAATTGACAATCGTCACCGTCATATTAAATATAAATCCGGTTGTTTTCATTGTTGTTATTATAGCCGATGCACCAATTTTCAAGGTAGGCTGACTATCATGACTGTTTTTTGTTGAGTTGACGTCGTTTTTGTTGTTTTTTTCCCTCAGTGTAGGGGGTTAAGGGACACAACAAAAATTTTTTGATCACGCGAAATACCGCCGAAATAGTTTTTTTCTTGTAACTTTGTTATTTAATATCCGATTTTTAAAATTGGTACGTCATTATTTTCGTATTTTTAAGCTCTTTACTTCCTTCCAATGTCGTTTTGAGCTCTGAAAAATTCATGACAATGTTGCCTTTAAACGGTTTTTCTAAATTAATAAACAAAGAAGTTATGTCACTACGAATATGTAATGTAGCTATTATTTAACTAATTTTTTAAGCAGTTCAGTATATGCAAAGATGTAAAAGTCCTCTCCTAAATTTAAGGCTTATATTGAGAGGATTAAGGGCAAATTTTTATTTATTTTTTTTATTTGATCCAGCGTAAAACCGCAAAAATTGTTATTTTATTGCAACTTTGTTATTTGATTTCAGATCTCAAAGGGATATTGGAAGAAAATATAGAGATTCGGAATACGAAAATAATGTCGTATCAATTTTAAAAATTGGATGTCAAATAACAAAGTTACAATAAGCCAAGTTCTTTAAAACAAAAGTCTTTACCTTTAGTTTTACTCCTTTACGTGAAGCCTCATTGGTAAAAATATAAGCTATCAACGAAGAAAATAGAAAAGTTATAGGTGATCATTTAAAGGTGGGGTGCTATAAAGCAAACGGCAATAAAGCAAATTTGTGTCATTGCACCCCCAATTGATAATAACACCAATTTGCTTTATCGCACAGGGCCTTGAGCAATAATGCCAAATTTTTAAGTAGGCGATTATGATATAAAGCAAAATTGCACATTTGACGACCTTATTTACTCATTTCTTCTTTTGATGTGCATTCTTCGCTGCAGAGCGCACATATATACTCGCGATTTCTAAGATTATAACAAAAGCGCCTCCGGCGAAAATTTGAAATAAAAAATCGCGCGATTTTTAGTTCCAAATTTTCATTTATTTAAAGTATTTTTTATTATAACAAAATTGCCTCCGGCGAAAATTTGGAATGAAAAATCGCGCGATTTTTAACTCCAAATTTTCATTTAATTAAAGTATTTTTTGTAATTTTTGCAATTTTTAGGCCATTATTTTGAATTCTTTAATATGCTTTTCAGAGCTTTTTGGCCGGTGAATTATAAAGCAAAACACAAAGTTTTCTTTTTTCTCCTACGCGTTTCGGCGCATACTTGCGTCTTCCTCAGGGAGTCTATTTATTTTCCACAAATATATAAAAAGACGTATATAAATATTAATTACATTAATATAAATTATTTAAACACTAACATTAAATAAACATTTAAACCCATCACTTACATTTAAATAAATTACGAACTTATGACGTTTCCCAACAATACATTATACACGATTAAAATTAATTTTTGTATCTACATAGTGCATTTCCTATTTTCTTTTGTCGTTTTTTCTTCTTTCTTTTGTTATTGTTGTTCTGTAAACGCAGTTTATGTTGTCGATGTCCTCTTTAAAATTCATTGCGTCATTTATTTTCTCTTGTATTCGTAAACTCTCAAGCGTCAATCTTGTTCTTGTCTTTCTCTCTATGTCTAATATTCTTGCATGGTCAAAGTCCGCTGCATGGCCAGTATCTGTTAAGTGTTGTGATAATGCTGTTGTTGGTTTGTGGTTTCTTGCGTCTATTTTATGTTCGCCTAGTCTTACTCCTAGTGCGCGTTTTGTAGTTCCTATGTAAGTTTTGTTGCAAGGTTCGTTAGTTTTACCTTTGCATTTGATCTCGTACACTACGTTGTGTTGTTGTTCCTTGTTAATATTGTCTTTCATCTTATTAAATATTTTGTTAAGTGTTTGTTGTGGTTTGTGTGCAAAAATTAGGTCGTCACTTTTTATGCACTTTCTTAAAGTTTTGTTGTCCGTCAGTCCTTGTATGTATGTAACTCCCCTAAAAGTTTTGTTATTATTGTTGTTTGTGTTCGTTGATTTCGCTTTGTGTTGTGTTTGTCTAAGCTTTGTTGTTCTTAACCACTGATCTATCACCTTATTTGGATATCCATTTTTTGTTAATATGTCTTTAATCTTTATGTTGTTTTCTTTTATGAACTTCTGGTTAACAAAAAATGGATATCCAAATAAGGTGATAGATCAGTGGTTAAGAACAACAAAGCTTAGACAAACACAACACAAAGCGAAATCAACGAACACAAACAACAATAATAACAAAACTTTTAGGGGAGTTACATACATACAAGGACTGACGGACAACAAAACTTTAAGAAAGTGCATAAAAAGTGACGACCTAATTTTTGCACACAAACCACAACAAACACTTAACAAAATATTTAATAAGATGAAAGACAATATTAACAAGGAACAACAACACAACGTAGTGTACGAGATCAAATGCAAAGGTAAAACTAACGAACCTTGCAACAAAACTTACATAGGAACTACAAAACGCGCACTAGGAGTAAGACTAGGCGAACATAAAATAGACGCAAGAAACCACAAACCAACAACAGCATTATCACAACACTTAACAGATACTGGCCATGCAGCGGACTTTGACCATGCAAGAATGTTAGACATAGAGAGAAAGACAAGAACAAGATTGACGCTTGAGAGTTTACGAATACAAGAGAAAATAAATGACGCAATGAATTTTAAAGAGGACGTCGACAACATAAACTGCGTTTACAGAACAACAATAACAAAAGAAAGAAGAAAAAACGACAAAAGAAAATAGGAAATGCACTATGTAGATACAAAAATTAATTTTAATCGTGTATAATGTATTGTTGGGAAACGTCATAAGTTCGTAATTTATTTAAATGTAAGTGATGGGTTTAAATGTTTATTTAATGTTAGTGTTTAAATAATTTATATTAATGTAATTAATGTTTATATACGTCTTTTTATATATTTGTGGAAAATAAATAGACTCCTTGAGGAAGACGCAAGTATGCGCCGAAACGCGTAGGAGAAAAAAGAAAACTTTGTGTTTTGCTTTATAATTCACCGGCCAAAAAGCTCTGAAAAGCATATTAAAGTATTTTTTATTATAACAAAAGCCCCGCAGGCGAAAATTTGGAATTAAAAATCGCCTGTGGCGCTTTTGTTATAATAAAAAATAAATAACGGAAAATTTAGAATTCAAAATTGCGCGATTTTTAATCTCAAATTTTCCCCTGCGGCGCTTTTGTTTTATAATAAAAAATAATTTAAATATGTGAAAATGTGATATTAAAACCGCGCGATATTTTATAAAATATTCGTATGCGGTGCTTTTGTTTTATATTAAAAAAAATACAGCGAAAGACGAATGCACACTAGATAGGGTCGAAAAAAAAATGTAAAAGTCCGCCCCTAAATTTGAAGCTTATGTTGAGAGGATTAAGGGACACAAAAAAATTTTTTTTTGACCCCGCGAAATACCGGCGAAATATTTTTTTACTTTGGAATAAGCGGAAAAATCCAATTAGCTCATACAGCGATGGTAGATGTGATAGCTATTTCGAAGAAAAACCACTTTCTTCATCATCAGACATCTTCTCGGGAGCACACCAGGCTTTGAACCTTTTTCTTGTAACTTTGTTATTTATCATCCGATTTTTAAAATTGATATGTCATTAGTTTCGTATTTTGAAGCTCTACACTTTCTTCTGATGTCCTTTTGAGCTCTGAAGTGGTTTTCACATAGTTGGGTCAGCTAACTTATTTGTATATCCATGAATTATCCTCTTTGTATTGCCAAATGAAAGTGCTTAAAAATTCATGACAATGTTGCCTTGAAACGGTTTTACTAAATTAATAAACAAAGGGCCGTAGTCATAGTCGATTTAAAACAGTGTTTTATCACACTTAGAATTATGCTAGCATAAACGTCATTTTATCTCTGTCATAGTCGACTTAAAAACATTTTTATCACTAAAACAACGTTTTAACTTTAAAATGAGGTGAACGTCATTTTAAAATCTTAAAATATTGTTCTAAGCTGGAAATTCATCATGAAAAACTATAAAAATAGAAAGAGTACGTGAATTCAATAAAAAAAAATAAATTAATAAAACGTGAAAAGAAGACATTTTAATAAATATGTTTGGAAATAGCATAATTTTTCAAGATTTTGCTAAGCATTATAGACGATGCTATCCCGGGACGGAGGTCAAAGGTATATAGAAGCCGATGGGAGCCGTTCCAAATGGAGGAAGAGGAATTTTATTGCTTTGATAAGGCCACAGTGGAATATTTTATAGATACTGAGGACTGTCAGTAATAGGGGACTTCCAATCTCACCCGGCTTGGAAGGTCTGACTAAATTACGATTTTTAGGTCGAAATATTCATCAGAGTGACATACATAGGTTGGTGGCACTAAATGCTTTCCCGCAGACAATCTTTTTCTCTTGAGCTCCAGTTTGGTTCACGAGCTCTTTTTGTACCCTAAAATCACGAGTTTATTTTGATTTATATGAACTGTGTAGTTTTATCTCAAAATTTAACTTTTTGCGAAAACCAAAATGTCGAACGCTTACTTATTTCTTTGTGAATTTAAAGGTTTACACAGGGTGAACTTTTAAAACCATCAAAATTTCTTAAAATAATAGAGCGATTCTTATTATTTTTTATGGGTAACCCTGTTTCGGTTCATTTTAGCAAAAACGTTTTTCTAACTCGTCTATGACACACCACTATTTTAAACGTCGTTCTAAGGGCCTTTTCACATTACTCGGTACGACATCGGATCGACATTTTTTGCTCGGTATTTCCAGCTTACCGAAACGATTCCGCGTTGCTGTGTTTTCCACACTTGTGGGAATACTTTCGGTGCGTAATCGGCAGAAAATAGGAAAACAAACATCGAAATTTGCAAAACAAAGTTTTTAACTTCAACAAATCACTCAATAATAACAATAATGTCTTCTAGCGAAGACGAAGACATTATAACTTGCTACATTTATAGCCGAAACGAGTTTTTTACTGACTTTGTTCTTCTTCTTTTATCACGCCGCAAAAATGTATGCAGTAATTCCTCAAATTTTACTGACCGGTCTTACCGCGTTGCGGTATACCGAAAGTAATCCGCTCCGATTTCATGCATGCAACACTAATGTGAAAGTGCCAATTGAAATACATGTGGTCGGTAAGGTTTCGGTGTACTTTCGGTAAAAACCAAAAATGTCGATCCGATTCCGCACCGAGTAATGTGAAAAGGCCCTAAATTTAACACCGATTTTAACTAAAACCGATTTTAGTGAACGACTATGACTACGGCAAAAAGAAGTTACGTCACGACGAATATTTAACGTAGCTATTATTTAACTAATTTTTTTAAGCAATTCAGAATATGTAAAGTTGTAAAAGTCCGACCCTAAATTTGAAGCTTATATTGAGAGGATTAAAGAAAAATTTTTTACAAATCTATATATATCGGGATTAATCGCACATTTTTTTGCAGGGATATTGCAATGAAAACTATCGCATGTACATACATGTGGTTGTGTGTTTTTGTTTGTACAAATTCTATTTATAGAAAAGGCAATGCTTGTTCTTGTTATTAGATTTTGTTTATCGGCAGGCTCATCCGATTGGTTTTTATATTGGTTGTTTGGTCGTTTTTATTTTACACATCTATTCCGGTTTACGATCCACTTTCATCGGAGGTGAATTGGATCAAATGGCATTCTGCAATTCGATTGACGTCCGATGAACGTCAGATTTTTTCGAAGTTCGGAAATCGGCATTCTGGTTCACGATGGATAGGATTTTTGACAGTTTATCGGAGCGATTCTTTCCGTCAGCTTTTGTGTGTCGGAGGCAATAGAAATTTTGATTATTTTTGGAAATATTACCAATTTAATGTAATTAAACTATGATTTTTAAATTTATGCAACCTTTTTATACAAAACGGGCTTGGTTTAGCTATGCTACTGGCCTTTTCTTTGCAAAATAAGTGAACAAAAGGAATCTGCTTTAGTACAATAGACTGAATAGAGGAAAATAAGTGCAAGGAGTTTCAATGTTTTGAACTTTTATTTAATAATAAAATTTATTATCCTTTTTAGCAATATTTATAAATTATTGTTTAATAAAAGCTTCTGAAAATAATTTTAATTGTGTATTATTACTACGATCTTGTAAGATGAGTGGGTAGCTCAACTCGGGCATAATTTCTGTGCCAAGATGTACTCCTTTAAGCATTTTTGCCTGACTGTGTCTTTTTAAAGATTTAAAATATCGCCATGCGACATGATTTACAAACATTTGCACGAGAAACTAACAAATCGAAGAAACGTGCTCACTTTCTATATCCGTTCATGCTCAACGCGTCCTGGCGAGTCACAAAATTGCTGCTACATGATATGTACATTAAGCCGTATCACGAAAAAAAGTTTTGCGTGTGTCAGTTTTATTTGAACACTTATGTCGAAAAAATATTTTTGGTGTAAAAATTTTTTTTTCAGGCCGCGTTAAAAACAGCTAAATCGCGTTTTTTGTAATAACTTCCTTATTTGATGTCGGATCTCTATCATCTTAATGTCGCTGCAAAGGTATCGCCGAGCACTATATTTGGCCCATATAAAGTTTCGACCTCAAAGGTTGTTCTGAGTTTTGCCTTTAAAAGTTTTGGAGTTACTATCCCTAGATTTTTTTATTTTTATCACTATTACAAAGCTCTCAAAAACCATGAGGACACCGCTAAAAAAGTTGTAGCCTTTATTCACAAACAAAAAAGTTATACCGTTTTAAAATCAGGGAACCTGTGTTTTTTGAAAAATCATCCCAAGTTCTTATTTATATGAGGCAGTAACGCCATATAGTATGAGGTTTGATTAAAAAGTATTCTAAGTCCTCGCTTGACTTGAGAATGTTGTACCGCGATGGAATAGCTACCAATACTGGACACATAATATGCAAAAAATTATTGATGATTGGACTATTCGTGCTGATGAACGTTATTTATATTGAATGATAATGGTTGTAGTGAAGATTTGGCAAGTATTCAAGTGGGACCTTTAGAGCCTATACACACTTGCGACTCAATCGATTTAGTCGAATGTTGATTTGCATGGGAATGTATGGAAGCATTCACACTACATTCAATTAGTTGTACAACTGAAACAGTTGGATTTGCAGCCCAATTTCATTCCAACTGAAACAGTTGTACAACTGCTTGATCAGCAAGGCGCCCTTCTACGTATTCACACTTGAGACAATTTAGTCGAACGACTACAACAACAACAGTGATATTCGTAGTGGAAAGAGTTGCCATGCTGACAGCACTACTTTTATTTCACTTTTGGTAAACTGTAGAGATTGAATATTTCAATTAATATTTTCAAAATGTTTAAAAACAAAAGGTTCGTTTCTTATTAACTACACCATTTCCAGATGGATTTTAGAAAGGGTTAACTGGATTTTAGAAAGGGGAAATTGGATTTTAGAAATGTCAATTGGATTTTAGAAAGGGGAAATTGGATTTTAGAAATGTCAATTGGATTTTAGAAAGCGTTAAAAGGATTTTAGAAAACAAAATTGGATTTTTGAAAGCTTGAATTGGATTTCAGAATGTGCGTTTAAAATAAATTTTACACAGAATTTTTCGAATAGAAATTCTTTATTGCGTATGAAAGTATAAATTAATAATTATATAAATTTTCGAAAATCCAATTTACAGTTTCTAAAGTCCAATTTCCCTTTTCTAAACTCAAATCGACATTTCTAAAATCCAATTTTCCCTTTCTAAAATCCATTTGGCTATTCTAAAATCTAATTTCCCCTTTCTAAAATCCAATTGACATTTCTAAAATCTAATTTCCCCTTTCTAAAATCCAATTGACATTTCTAAAATCCAATTTCCCCTTTCTAAAATCCAATTGACATTTCTAAGATCCAATTTCCCCTTTCTAAAATCCAGTTGACGCTTTCTAAAATCCATCTGGAAATGGTGTAGTTATAGACAAGAATTATCTAACTAAGGATATTTACTTCCGTTTTCATATGTTTCTTGATATTGTTGTTCTCTTCAAATGTCATTAATCGCATTTTAAAATAGAAATAATGAAAATGAAATTTCATGAAAATTATTAATGGCTGATTTTTACTATTTTTCCGTTTCTTGTACTTCTGTTCGTTTCGCCTTTATGAGCGTAATTCCTTCCGTTTTTCTCTTTTCATTTACTTGACAGCTAGTTGCTAGTTTAATAAGAAACAAAGCCAAACAATGTATGCACTTTTTGTTTATTTTATTGTTTTTTATTTATTAATCAAGTTGACAGCTGACAAGAAGGTGCTTTCATGTAAGAATGCAGATAAACTTTAACAATTTAATACTTCATCACTTTATATGAAGACCACTAATGTAAAATTTGCTGAGTAAAATGTGAACATTGGCAACACTATGTCATTGTCAATCGCACGACTATTTAGTCTCAAGTGTGAATAGCTGCCACCGATTCGACTAAATAGTTGGAGTAGTGTGAATACAACAGTCCAATTCGACCAAATCGATTGAGTCGCAAGTGTGTATAGGCTCTTAAGCACAGCGCGCTGGCTTACAACGGCTTCACGATTTCTGCATCCGTGCGTATCGTAAAATCATCCAAGTTATTTAGAAAAACTGCTAGAGTTCGTTGTAAAATTATACGCGCCTAAAGACAGCGGAAGTCTAAATGTGTTATCAATACTTGCGCTGGGTGCGTCGTCCGCCCCTAGAAATGCAGTTAATTATTCAGCCTACAATTGAAAACAACGCATTTTACTTTAATCCCGAAAACATCTTCTTGTCTATGATAACCGAGACCGAAAATGACGATGCCTCCAAATTTTGAGATATTTATGAAAGAAGTTTCAGAGCTCTGAAAGTGAATTCTTCGTCGCTTATATTACTTTGCTCACACTCAAAAAAAAATTACTCAATTATGGAAAAATGGGAATCATTTCATTGTTTTGAATACAAATTTCTTTCTTTTTATTCCTTGATTTAAAGAAAATTGTACATCAAAACAATGAAAATATGTCTTTAGCGCCGAAACATTCCCATTTTTCCATAATCTGAGTAAGTTGTTTTTTCAGTGCAGGTTTCGAACGTTTAAAACAAATTGGAATTTATGTGCAGGGTATTCTCTTCCCTCTCATATGCATTTTATATACATATATATACGTATATACTATGAACGATATTAAAAGCAGTTTTTTCCCCTTTTCTTTATTTTTATTACCTCAACAATAGTTACTCATACGCCCCCCCCCCCCCCCCCCATCGGATCGCTTTGTATGTGAAAACTGAAAATTCTTTTTTAAATATCTCGAAAACGGGAGCTAATCCGGATTTTCTAAAGACGCCATCATAATCTGGAGCCAAAAATTAAAAACCCGTCTCCACATAACTTGTTTCGCCAACAAAACATCTAGCAAAACATCTCGCTAAATAACCCGTCTCCACGTGGCTGATCGTGATTCAGTTTAACATTTCTCTTTGTTGTTCTTCTTAAATGTTTGTATGTTTGCTTATTTTTGCGTTTTTGTTTTGGCCTGTGTGAGATTTCGATAGATTTTCGATACAAAATTAGAGAAGGCATCGATATCATAGCGTTTGGCAAGAGGATTGAGAACGAAACTAGTGTTTCAATCAGAAATTTGTATGGAAATTGGCGAGTTTCGGCACTCGGTTTGAAGTCGAAACAAGATTGAGAGAGCGATTGCAGAAAAAAAGAGCGAAACACGTTATGTGGAGACATGGTATAAGCTGACGTGTTTCGCCGTTTCTCTGTGGTAATTTTTTATAAAAAAAAAACAAGTGTTTCATTTTACAACGTTATAACTTTTTTGTTTGTGAATAAAGGCTAGAATTTTTTTGGGGGATTCCTCATGGTTTTTTGAGAGCTTTGTATTAGTGATAAAAATAAAAAAATCTAGGGATAGTAACTACAAAATTTTTAAAGGTAAAACTCAGGACAACCTTTGAGGTCGAAACTTTATATGGGCCAAATATTACTATAAATAGTGTAAAACAAAAAAACTGAAAGAGGTTTTCGCATGAAACTTTGTGGGAATAAGCTGTAAATGTTATTTTCACTAAAGTTGGCATTTTCATTGGCATTGAGTTCATGGAGTCCAGTTTTTTCATAATCTAAAATTACTAATAGTTAAGGTGGGAATCGCAATAATGTACCACTGGTGTTAAAGGAAAATTTTTATATAATGAACCACGATCCTATCACAGATCATAAAAAAGTCGCTCTCGCCAGACGATTATAGTGCAAGAGATATTCCTTGTTAAAGCAATGTGTATGTAGAAGACTTTTTTGTGTCACCGGCCTTCGGCCTCGCCTCAAAAAACCTCAGCCGGCAGAATTCTCCTTTTGGAAAACTTTAATATTATAATTTAATAATAGTTGAAAGCATTAAAGGTAAATGAATTATCATCCAAAGAATATTTCCTGAAAGTTTCACTGAAAAATTTCTAGTAGTTTGTAAATAAATAAAATTGGTTCATTCTACCCATGCTTAGCCGGTGTTAATTTCCGAATTACAATGTATTCTCTCATGAAACTTTTGACAGTATTCTATAAATGCCGTTTTCATATATGTTGGCACTTTTTTTTTTTATAATAGAAAGCAATATTTTAAAAAATTGAATTAAAATTAATGTCTAAATTCCTTTGTTCTTCCATTTATTTTTCCAATAAAAAAGCTGCTGCAGCAATTGAATCCATTTTTTAACCATTTAATATATTCTTTCTGAAAATTTAATCTAAAATTCACTGAAAATATAAATTTGCTGTCAAAAATACAAATGTGCTGTCAAAAAATACATATTATTTCGCATAAACGCTATCTAACACTGATTCGAACATAGTTTAACACTTAACAACACTTAGGTTCCAAACGTCGTAAACCAGAATACCAATTTTCGTTTTTCGTAGCAGTCGGCGTCGCCGCGATCGGAGTTCCGAGGGATTGTAGAATAGCTGTGTTAATAATTAACTAGTATCTATGCATATATATAGTACTCCTATATTCGTAATACCTACGAGTTCCATCAGCCAACATTACAGTACAGACATATAAAAAAAGAAAGAGAAAACCGAGCAATAAAATTTGAAAAATGACATATGAATTCAAAATAAACCGCAGTGACGGCACATAAAAAAAATTATAGGGAATTAACATATTTAGTATTTGATTCTCTTATTAAAAAATTAAAAAATGTCGAAGCGGTGCTATATTTGTGATAATAAAAGGGATAAAATAAATAAAATAGCTTTACATACGTATTTCGTTTTGAGTGCATTATTGGTTATATAAATATATATATACATATGTAAATAGATTTCCAAAAGACGAAACCATTTGCAAATAATGGATGCATGCGTGCGGTCTGATGCCTGACG
This sequence comes from Urophora cardui, assembly GCA_960531455.1. Lineage (NCBI taxonomy): Eukaryota > Metazoa > Arthropoda > Insecta > Diptera > Tephritidae > Urophora > Urophora cardui. The sequence continues at coordinate 69,196,940 of OY482674.1, forward strand.
ACGTTGTTAAAAACATTCGAATCTGCAGCAACCATTTCAAAAAAGCGATTACACTAGGAATCGCCTGTACGTATCAATGCCTGAAAGATACTGCAGTAGTCCGGTAATAAAATGGATTTTTTAATCCCAAGCTCCGGACGGAGCTCTGCAGCTCCCACCCGTCCACCTTTTATCCGCCTGTAAATATGTGGAACATATAGCGATTGGTTCGTAGTCCTTTTTTCCATCCGTCTTGTTATATTATTACCTGTGGTCCCCTGTTGGGCTCGGTTTGGAGAGTAACATAGTCTGAACTTTGGTCCTCATATGTTGCTGTGTCCAAAAGTTCGTTGTCTAAATTGTCCTGTTATTCAGTTCAGAAATTCGCAGTAGTGTTGGCGGCATTCGAACGTACATACTTTACAAACATAACCCTCAAACGGCAGAATTCGACTTTTTGATATAATGCCCATGGATCGGACCACAGGATTTTAACATGAAACGCTTTCCGCCGCGATTCATAAAAATATGAGTGCATAGAAAATAGATTTTTCTAGAAAATTTCCACTAATTTTCATAAAAAAAATTCACAAAAGTTTGCATCTTAAAATAAATGTGGCAAATTTCTTATATTAATTATAAACAAATTCAAAAACTAAAATCAAAGGGGTATAAGTCCCCTAGAACACAATGATGCCTTTCAATTTTTTTTTTTCAAACGCCTCTGAACTCAATTGAATGTATTTGTCACACATATTCACAGATGACATTAAATGTAATTGAGGCGCATGCGCAGAACTGCCAGTTGCACAAAATTTTTGGATGAATTCATACACATTGCACAGATAGAATACTATCAATATAGAAGTACTATATATATGTATCTATGTAACCCCCGATATTCGGGTGGCACTTTTATTTAATAAAAATTATAAAGAAAAGTATTTAAAAGAAAAAAAAGGAACAAAAAAATTGGCTCGACCTGGACTTGAACCACCTTCACTTAAATTGGAAGCCTAGCATCTTAAGCCGGAATTACAATAGCGCTGTGGCTGTGGCAGCGACTGTTTCTCGAAATCAGCTGATTTTTAGAAACTACGGTTTGTGATGAAGCGGCACATAATACAGCAGAGGCAGCTGGCAGCACCGCTCCGTTTAGCCCAAATTCTAAATTCGCCGCCGCTGCCTTGAATCGCAGCCAACTTCAAAGTGTTGATGTGAACTTATGTCTGTTTCCGTACTATCCAATGTAATATATTTTTTACTAATTTTGTGTTTCCGTACTTTGATGCCAGCAAGCGGGAGAGAATTTAATTTTTACTTAATTAATTTCCACTAGCAAATATTGCTGGCGTGCTGCAAAAGCAAAGAAGAAGAAAGAGCAGAGGAAAAAATGAAACAAGATTGATTATTTTAATTGAAAAAAGTGGACATGAAAATGGTAAGTAAATTTATGTCACCACGTGTCCAAGGTAAAAGGAAACAGACCTAATATATAAAGAAGTCACTGCCAAATACTGCGAACGCTCTATTGTGTTTGGTCTGGCAGTCACTGCTCATATTAGACGCATCAGCTGATTCCGAAAACCGTCGCTGCCCGCTGCCACATCGCTGATGTAATTTGGGCTCACACTTTTTCAATTAAAATAATCAATATTGTTTCATTTTTTCCTCTACTCTATCTTCTTCTTTGCTTTTTCATCCCGCCAGCAATATCTGCTAGTGAAAATCAATTAAGTAAAAATTAAATTCAAAGTACGGAAACACAAAATTAGTAAAAAATATATTACATTGGATAGTACGGAAACAGACGTAAGTTCACATCAACACTTTGAAGTTGGCTGCGATTCAAGGCAGCGGCAGCGAATTTAGAATTTGGGCTAAACGGAGCGGTGCTGCCAGCTGCCTCTGCTGTATTATGTGCCGCTTCATTACAAACCGTAGTTTCTAAAAATCAGCTGATTTCGAAAAACAGTCGCTGCCACAGCCACAGCGCTATTGTAATTCCGGCTTTTAAGCGTTGGCAGTGGCTGCTTTATTTGACATTTGACTGATATGTATGTATATATATAAATATGGCATTTTTTCTTATCTTTTTAGCTGGCGGGAATATAAACCATTTAAACGAATTTTAAAATAAGTATATTAAATGGCTGCTTTAAGTAATGAAGAAATCGTGATTTTCGATTTGGGAATATTGTACTACGAGTACAAAAATTATAGGAGCCCAAGGATTTGGACCAGGGAAATATACACAGACGAAGAGCGGCACTCGCATGGATTTTTTGGGCAGGCGTATAAAATCATAAAAACAAATGACGATGGTGAGTTCCACAAGACGACACGAATGAACGTTGAGGTGTTCAATATGTTGTGCTCGTTGTTGGAAAAAAAATTGACAAGAACTTCGCGTAGGAAGCCTATCGAACCGGAGTGCCGGCTGGTTTTGACATTGATGTAGGTTTTGGTGGATTTGATTCATAATGTTAATGATGGGAATGTTCTCTACATATACATATATATAATTTCTAAAAAATTGTTTGTGTTTGTATATTCTTTCGATAGGTATCTAGCCCAAGGTGCGAAATGGCAAACGATTGCATGGACCTTTCGGATGGGCCTAACGACTGTCCGCAATATCGTGTATGAAACTTGCGAAGCCATTTGGGATGAATTGTGGATTATATATTTGCATCCACCCAATGAAAACGAATATAAAATCATAGCGGATCAATTTGAGAAAATTTGATGGCAAGCACATACGCATTCGATGTCCACCACGCTGTGGATCACTCTACTTTAACTATAAAAAATATCATAGCATAGTTTTGCTTGCTGCTTGTGACCATAATTATTGTTTCACTGCTGTTGATATAGGGGCGTATGGAAGCCAGAGTGATGGTGGAGTATTGCGAGCCAGCTCTTTTGGCAGCAGAACTATAAACAACACGATAAACTTGCCAAAAAGTGCAATATTACCTGGCTCTAGTATATCAATGCCCTACTTCTTCGTTGGTGATGCTGCTTTTCCGCTTCGCAAAAATTTAATGAGACCATACCCAGGCAGATATCTCGCACAAGATAAAAGTCGTTTCAACGAGATCCTTTCGAAAACAAGATGCAAGATAGAGAATACTTTTGGGATAATGACAATGCGGTGGCGTCTTTTATGCGACGGTATGTTATGCCATCCAGATAATGCAGAAAAAATTGTGAAGGCTGTAGTGGTTCTCCATAATTTCGTAAAACAAAATGATTTCGAATATTGTCCAACTACGTTAGTAGACCACTATGATGGTGATGTGGAAGTACAAGGTCAATGGCGCAACGAAGTGGCAGCGCTGCCACAAACAAGGTTATTTACTCGCTTTAATGCTCCAAAAGACGCTTTCAAAATGCGTGATATCCTAAAGGATTACATTAATACATAATTTGTTCTTTCCTTATAATAAGCGTTTGTTTATTATTGTTTTGTTCTTTATGGCAAATAGCTATTAAACTGCTAAAAATTATTAAACAATGTTCCTAATGTTTTTATTTATGCAACAAGTGGACAATTGTAGGTATGACAGAAAGAAAGAAAAAATAAGAAATTATAAGATACTTTTTGGTTGCTTGTTTTTCCGACAGGGTATAAGTAATTTAAAAATACTCAAAAACTCCAATTCGCATATATGTACATCAGTCAATAGTAAAATTGTATCCCGAAAAAAAGTTCACCAATATCAAAACGGGTTAATGTCCAAAAATTACTACACCTCATACGGAATATATGTATAATGTCCATGTTTGCCTAAATTACCCGTAACAATGAAAAAAAGGCAGAAGCGACCACCCCATTATCGAAACACATTAAGAGCCTATTCACACTTGCGACTCAATCGATTTAGTCGAATGTTGATATGCATGGGAATATATGGAAGCATTCACACTACATTCAATTAGTTGTACAACTGAAACAGTTGGATTTGCAGTCCAATTTCATTCCAACTGAAACAGTTGTACAACTGCTTGATCAGCAAGGCGCCCTTCTACGTATTCACACTTGAGACTATTTAGTCGAACGACTACAACAACAACAGTGATATTCGTAGTGGAAAGAGTTGCCATGCTGACAGCACTACTTTTATTTCACTTTTGGTAAATTGTAGAGATTGAATATTTCAATTAATATTTTCAAAATGTTTAAAAACAAAAGGTTCGTTTCTTATTAACTACACCATTTCCAGATGGATTTTAGAAAGCGTTAACTGGATTTTAGAAAGGGGAAATTGGATTTTAGAAATGTCAATTGGATTTTAGAAAGGGGAAATTGGATTTTAGAAATGTCAATTGGATTTTAGAAAGCGTTAAAATGATTTTAGAAAACAAAATTGGATTTTTGAAAGCGGGAATTGGATTTCAGAATGTGCGTTTAAAATAAATTTTACACAGAATTTTTCGAATAGAAATTCTTTATTGCGTATGAAAGTATAAATTAATAATAACTTTTTGGTTGCTTGTTTTTCCGACAGGGTAGGAATATGATGTATTGTGGAACGATTTTCCGTCATCCCTTGTCAAGTTTGGTTTGGAGACAAACCGGTTTCGGCTAATATGCGCCATCTTCAGTGTCTTCTTTCGTTCGAGAACGAAAGAAGACACTGAAGATGGCGCATATTAGCCGAAACCGGTTTGTCTCCAAACCAAACTTGACAAGGGATGACGGAAAATCGTTCCACAATACATTATAAATTAATAATTATATAAATTTTCGAAAGTCCAATTTACAGTTTCTAAAGTCCAATTTCCCTTTTCTAAAATCAAATCGACATTTCTAAAATCCAATTTTCCCTTTCTAAAATCCATTTGGTTATTTTAAAATCTAATTTCCCCTTTCTAAAATCCAATTGACATTTCTAAAATCTAATTTCCCCTTTCTAAAACCCAATTGATATTTCTAAAATCCAATTTCCCCTTTCTAAAATCCAATTGACATTTCTAAGATCCAATTTCCCCTTTCTAAAATCCAGTTGACGCTTTCTAAAATCCATATGGAAATGGTGTAGTTATAGACAAGAATTATCTAACTAAGGATATTTACTTCCGTTTTCATATGTTTCTTGATATTGTTGTTCTTTTCAAATGTCATTAATCGCATTTTAAAATAGAAATAATGAAAATGAAATTTCATGAAAATTATTAATGGCTGATTTTTACTATTTTTCCGTTTCTTGTACTTCTGTTCGTTTCGCCTTTATGAGCGTAATTCCTTCCGTTTTTCTCTTTTCATTTACTTGACAGCTAGTTGCTAGTTTAATAAGAAACAAAGCCAAACAATGTATGCACTTTTTGTTTATTTTATTGTTTTTTATTTATTAATCAAGTTGACAGCTGACAAGAAGGTGCTTTCATGTAAGAATGCAGATAAACTTTAACAATTTAATACTTCATCACTTTATATGAAGACCACTAATGTAAAATTTGCTGAGTAAAATGTGAACATTGGCAACACTATGTCATTGTCAATCGCACGACTATTTAGTCTCAAGTGTGAATAGCTGCCACCGATTCGACTAAATAGTTGGAGTAGTGTGAATACAACAGTCCAATTCGACCAAATCGATTGAGTCGCAAGTGTGTATAGGCTCTAAAAGCCATCAAAATACAACAAGTGCCATAAAAAGAATATATCGACGCTTCCAAACAATACTGTACTAAGTCGACTTAGTACATTTTCCCGTTTTTGGCGTTTTCAAGTAGAGCGGTTCTTAATTTAGATGCTGCCTAATTTGGTATCAATCGGACAATCCAATCAAAAGTTATAAGCAAAAGTGTACATACATATAATACAACTCGAGATTTTTACAGAATAAAAATTTCGAGAGCTTGCCATGAAAAACCACGTAGCAAATTTTTATTTTTTCTTACGGTTTTAATAAAGCATACCCTGACTTTGATATTGTCGAGTTTTGGTGTTGATCGTTCAATCCAAACAGAAGTTATAAGTGAAAATATACTTAACATACAACCGAAGTTTCATATCGAGTTTAAACTTTGAGAGCTTCTCCTGCAAAACACAGTTTTCAGACTTAGTACAGTTTTGTTTGGAAGCGTCGATATATCCACAGTACTACAGATTCCATTGGATGAAATGTAAACACTTAAACTCAGTTATGTTATAAACAGTTGGTTTAATAAAAACTTTTAAAGGAAACAAAACAAAGGTAACAAACAATTCATAAATTACCTAAATAGATTGTATTGGATTTATCCATTACAAACAATTTCCAAATAAACATTTTTATATAACTAGTTTAGATACACAGTACCTATACTTACATATCAACTAATTTTTGTTCATAACTTTTTTAAAAGTAGAGTAATGCAAAAGTTTAACGCAAATCTACTTTGAGCCAGTCGATATTTACACTGGTCGATTTTTATTGTACGAGGCCGCATTAATTTAATATAACTTTTAAAAAAATATAAAATTGAAATAAAAGCGTCCTTCTGTTTACTTAAAAGTTATATTAAACAGAATCCAGTTGAGGTAATGTACATATGTACTATGCACTTATAAATAGAGTAAGTCTTTCTCTTCTCAAAATCTTTTTGATTAAGTTTTATGATTAATTACATATACATACATACATATAGTGGCGGACGAAATTCTACATACATTAAAACTCCTGTTTTTTCCTACGACAAGTTCTTGTAAATTTTTTCCCAACAACGAGCATAAAATATTGAACACCTCAACGTTCATTCGTGTCGTCTTGTGGAACTCACCATCGTCATTTGTTTTTATGATTTTATACGCCTGCCCAAAAAATCCATGCGAGTGCCGCTCTTCGTCTGTGTATATTTCCCTGGTCCAAATCCTTGGGCTCCTATAATTTTTGTACTCGTAGTACAATATTCCCAAATCGAAAATCACGATTTCTTCATTACTTAAAGCAGCCATTTAATATACTTATTTTAAAATTCGTTTAAATGGTTTATATTCCCGCCAGCTAAAAAGATAAGAAAAAATGCCATATTTATATACATACATACATATCAGTCAAATGTCAAATAAAGCAGCCACTGCCAACGCTTAAAGCCGGAATTACAATAGCGCTGTGGCTGTGGCAGCGACTGTTTTTCGAAATCAGCTGATTTTTAGAAACTACGGTTTGTAATGAAGCGGCACATAATACAGCAGAGGCAGCTGGCAGCACCGCTCCGTTTAGCCCAAATTCTAAATTCGCTGCCGCTGCCTTGAATCGCAGCCAACTTCAAAGTGTTGATGTGAACTTATGTCTGTTTCCGTACTATCCAATGTAATATATTTTTACTAATTTTGTGTTTCCGTACTTTTAATTTTATTTACAACTATAGGTATATATGTATGTATTTATATTCCTATTTTTTTTTTATTGCTATTATTATTTTGCAGTGTGCCTTTCTTGTTGGTATAAATTTTGTATACTCCCGTTAATTTTCCATTAGGAATTAGGAAAAAAAATACAGCTGAGCTACTGCGCTAGTTACGCGAGTTGTGTCAAACGGTTTACTTTAATTTCTGCTTGTGTTATTAACATTCTCACCACGCTTATTTCACCACAGCGCTGTTATGTATATACGCGTATATGTACATACGTGAGTGAGTTGTAATTGTTAGTTCAGTTTAAGTCATTGTGGATTAGAGATGAGTGAAACTGCGATTTTTCGATATCTGTGATTTCGGTGATTGCTATTTTTAAATCACTGTGATTTTAAACTGCTATTGCGATTTCATGGCCGCTGTGGTGCAGTGGGTAGAGTGCTCGCCTGCTATGCCAGAGGTCTCGGGTTCAAACCACGGTCCGAGCCAAACACCAAAACAATTTTTCTAATTAGTAAAAATCCAATTATTGGGTTTTTTAAGATCAGCGGTCACCTCTCGGCAGTGGGCGGCATACCCTCCGAGAGTATTTCTGCCATGAAAAAGCTTCTCACAAAAAATGCATTCGCCGTTCGGAGCCGGCATAAAACTATAGGTCCACCCAATTAGTAGGAAAAACAAAAAGGAGCACACCTCGAATTGGGAGAGAAGCTCGGCCATAAAACTCGTCAGAGTTATAATAGCGCCATTGTATTATTGTATTATTATTATTGCGATTTCATGGACTGGTATAAAATCATCAGTTACCGGTAGAGATTAATTTTGCGTTTTCTGAGCGATATAACCTGTCTTCCTTTTATGTTAACAAAATGATAGCAATAACAACGTATTCCGCAGTAATATCGCTGTTTGTAAATATTTTTCAAAGACAAATCGTAAATTCAATAATTTTTTTTTTTCTTATATTTCTATATATGTACGTATGTGGTCTGCTCAAAAGTGTAAACAAAAAGAAATTTATAATGCTTTTGCGATTGCGATTCACATAGGTAAACTGCTTACTTGCTACATCGATAGCAGTTGCCAATAAGTAGTGAACTGCTACTTTGAAAAAGTGATCGCAATTGCGATTTGTGATTTTTTATTCACAGTGAAAAAATCACCGTTTGCGATATATCGCTCATCACTATTGTGGATGGAGTACAGTGAAATGACTCTGAGATGTGTTTAAAACAGGTCGAACAGCTGTGCTCAGCTGATTTTAAGAGTTGCTTATTTGGTATCAAGGGTCCCAATTTCTGGCTGAGTTGCATTCGATAGTGTCACAAAATTTAGAATTAAATAGTATCATTAACAAAAAAAAGTTGCATAAAAAATACCTTTTCATTGACTATTATTAAATAAAACCATGTTTCTAGTAATAAGAGTTTGTTTTGTGTACAGGTTTCTATTTATTTTGCGAAAATTTTGTAAATAAAATAATAGTTTTTAAAGTTTCTAAAAAGTACATCGAAATGCAACCGTGTGCTAAAATATGCAAACTTGCAAGCATCTTTTGGTTTTATTTCGCCATTTTGTATAAAAATAAAAATATCAATTATTGCGTTGCTGCTTAAAATATTCGCAAATTCAGTAATTTATTGGACTGAACAACATGGCTTTCCACATAAACTATCTGCCATTGCATACGATCCCATTTCCAAATTGATGGCAATTGGAACCCCAACTGCCGCCATTAAAGTATTTGGTCAACCGGGTGTTGGATTTTATGGTCAACACATACTTGAAAGTAATTCAGCTACTCGAATGGGTTTATGGCACTGGAAGTGTACTCTCGGTAACTGCATCAAATAATATAACGGCGCCACACTAGTGCCCACAAAAATATTACAATTCGATGGCAAATTAAAAAAAAAAAGTCATCGCTATACTGTTCATTGGAAAAGCATATTGTTTGGATTGGCACCGAAGGTGAAAATATCTATCAATTTGATTTGGCTTCATTCGTGAACCCGTAATACATCACGATATTGTACTGGAGCAAGTACTCGCCACATATAAACTAGATCCGGGTGCCATTGAATCCATTAAAGAATTGTCAACGGTAGGTCATGCTTATATAGCACCGGGGCATGGTCAGAGAGTTGTTTTCTTTGAATGAAGCAGGTACGCAATTTACATGGTATCATGCGGATGGTTATTATTCCACATGGAATTTGTTCAATGGCGAAGCACCAAAAAATATCAATTACGTTTCATATCGACCTTACGTGCAATTATTTAGCATCGGAAGTTAGTCAAAGTGTTTATGAAAAAATTGTGCATGCCGGCGATGAACAGGATGCTGATTGTAGCATTATTGAATGGCCAATAAATGGTGGCGTTTTTGAAGACGAAGAAGAAGCAAATGATGGTGATGTGGATAGTAGGGGAAAATTGTATGAAATATTGCTGACTGGTCATGAGGATGGTTGAGTGAAATTCTGGGATTGTGCTGGTGTTGTGTTGCGGCCACTTTACATATTCAGAACTGTGCCTTTGGGTAGTATTGTTCGTGTTGAAGTTACAGGGATAGTGTAAGTGTAACCGCAGGCAAGCATAACATTCATAGGCCTTGTTCGGAAACTCAGTTTGAAGCACAATCTGCCTTTGTAGTGCAAGCAGAGCGTTCATAAACGTAAATTTTTATTAAGCATAGCTCATCACAATCAGCAAAAAATTTTGTACTGCCGCTGTTGCGTTTCATGCTGCGTTTCTGAATATACCCCATGGAGGCGAATTGTCAAACTACCCCATCCGGAGTCCTTGTTCATTGAACAATCAAAATTGGCCGGAGAAAGCAGAAAAGATGGGTCGGCTTTCCATTATTACAGCACGCCCTGAGGAAAATGACTTATACTGGGGTGTAGAGGGGCTCTCACTGTTCCCAAATCTTAAAACCAATCTAGCCGGAGGCTTGTAATTTCCGAGATATTTGTTGTTAAAGTTGCTAATTTTACTATGTATAAACACTATACGCACACAAACGTGCGCAAAAGGTGTTATATACAAAACCACTGTGGTCCATGGATTTTAATCCAGAAAGAGGATTCTGCCGGCTGAGGGTTATTTTTTTTTGAAGCGCGGCCGAATGCCGCCAACGCAAAAAGGTGTTCCGGCAAGTTTGGTTTTCACATTTGGGATCTGTGAGAGCCCTCTTACACCCCTGTATAAGTCATTTTTCTCGAGGCGTGCTGGAATAATGGAAAGTTTCCCTTTTTGAGTACTTAAAGTGAATTAATATCTGAGATTTATTTTTTAATATTAAATACATTGAATGTACGTACACACGTAATTAATATATGTATGCAATTCTAGTGCAAGATAAATATGTTAATGAACGATACGACATTGTACCTTAGTTTTAAAATTTTATATATATTACTTTCTAATTAGTTTTAAGATTTCTTAAAAATTGTTACTTTCTAATTAATTTAATGATACAATAAAATCTATATCCCAATTCTGAAAATGTTGTTGAACAAAAAAGTAGATTTTTCTGTTCTCAGGCTACTTTAAGGACACGTACATTAGACGGTCACGCCTTATATGGACCGAAAAAAGTCCCCCACCCCCTTTATTTTGTCTTTTTGCAAATGAGTTTATAATGAGTCTAGGGGCGGATTTACCTCTAGACGCGCCCTGGGCAAACAAATCAAGCCGCGTCCCAATATTTCCAAAAAAAAAACCGTACTTGCCTTCGTGTGGTGACATTTCATTACTGATATATTTTACGGATTGAAAAAATTTTATTCGATTCTTATATAGGTACCACAAATTTTTTCCATTTTCTAATGGAAATTTTTTCTTTGTCTTAGTTTTGGCGCCCCTATTAAACGGCGCCCTGGGCAGCTGCACATGTTGCCCCTATGTAAATCCGCTCCTGAATGAGTCTATATCAAAATCGCCTAAGTTCACGCACCGAATTAAATTTTACCGAATTAATAGCAAATTTTCTTTTATTTTTCTACCAAAAATAAAATTTACTAGTCTCAAGCAACGAGGTTTGTGGGAAAGTGACATTTTCTCTCAATGAGAGATGTTAGCAAAAAGTAAGGATACACGAAGTTATCAAAATTTGCTGGTTTTCCATGTTTTTGGGATAATTGGATTCCATTTTCACCTTTTTTTTTAATAAAAGCATATAGCTAATTTGATTTACGTTTACTTTTTTCTTTGACATATTTTTGTTTTGTTCTTATTATCGCTAGTAAAATTTGCTAGTTGAAATTTGTTCAACAAAAATTAGCAAGGAGAGTAGTGGAACTGTAATTTTTGCTCTCTCAATTTTTTTTTTTTTGTTTATTTTGTTTATTTGTTTATTTTCCAGCCATCGAATACAATATACTCTTACCGGCTAGACATACAATTGAAATAATAGATAATCTTACAGCTAATTTAAAAATGAGTAATAGGATATAAGATATTAGCGATATGTGCGCGAGAAGAATATTCGCAGAAAACTATACAGGCTACCGGTGGGATTTATAAGGTCAACATCATAAGCATTTAAAAACGCATTAAGTTCACCATAAGCTCGATTAAGGGGCGCATTGATGCCATAGTTAGTTCTTGAGAAGCCAATATTAAAAAATTCAGAATGGCGTAAGGACCTAGAGGGAATATTAATCGGAACTTTTTCCAAGAGCAACGGGCAATCAATAGAGCCAGATATGATATTGATAACGAAAGAACAAGATATAAAAGATCTTCTACTTTCAAGAGTATCCAGATTAATAAGAAGGCAACGAGAGTGATAGGAAGGCATAGGCAGAGAGAAATTTAAATGTCGGAGGGCGAAACGAAGAAACACTTTTTGCACCCGTTCAATGCGATTAGATGCAGTTCTATTATACGGCCTCCAAATAAAAGCAGCATACTCTAATCTCGAGCGAACAAATGCAGAATACAAAGCTTTGTGTGTATACGGATTATTGAACATCGAACTATTACGCCGAATGAATGCAAGCATCGCATATGACCGGGAGATGATATAATCAACGTGACTGTTGAAATTCAAAGTAGTGTCAAAAACAACACCAAGGTCCTTAATTTCAGAAACAGATTGCAATAAGGAGCCAGCAATATGATATGTGGTTTTCAGGGTATTTCTATGCCTGGCATAAGTCACATGATAACATTTACTTACATTAAGCGGCATCCGATTTCTACGGCACCAATCATGAACCCGATTTAGATCAGCCTGCAATGCATCTGCCTCATTTAAATTTGTAACCGTTGCAAAAATTTTTAGGTCATCAGCGTATAAGAGAGAATTTGCATACTTAAAGCAAGAAACAATGTCGTTTATAAAAATTATGAAAAAAAGCGGCCCAAGAACGCTTCCTTGGGGAACACCTGAAGATGCAATAAAAGAGTGGGAGGTAGCATTATCGACCACGACCATACACTGTCTACCCATTAAATAAGACTTGACCCATGACAGAAATACAGAGTGGAAGCCTATTGATTCTAACTTTTGAAGAAGAATGAAATGGGACACTCTATCGAATGCCTTCGAGAAGTCAGTGTAGATAGTATCTACTTGAGATTTTTTGTGAAAGGCTAGCATGCAGTAGTCGGTGAAGAGAGCCAGATTGGTAACTGTAGAGCGATTGGATACAAAACCATGCTGGTTTAAAGAGATCTGATTCTTCATTAAGAAAGATAGTTTACCATACACAACTATTTCAAACAATTTAGATACCGAAGATAGCTTTGATATCGGCCTATAATTCTTCACATCATTTTTGTTTCCAGTTTTGAATACAGGAGTAATGATCGTCTGCTTCCAATCATCTACAAATATACCCGAAGAAAGGGAGAGATTGAAAATGAATTTAAGAGGTTCAACTAAACAAAGACAGTTTTTTAGTAAAAATGCTGATAGACCATCGACATCAGTTTGGTATGACGGTTTGAGATTATCTATACCTTTGATGATATCAGCAGATGAGATTTGCAAAGAAGAAATATTTAACATAGAATCTTTATCGGAACAAGAATTTAATATATCAACACACGAATCATTGGTGTAATTCGACGCAAAGAAATCAGAAAATAGGTTTGCCGAATCTTGGGCAGAAGTTGCAGTGCGACCGTCGAAGAACACATTAGCTGGAACCGATGACTGAGCCTTTTTGGAGTCGATAAAACGCCAGAAAGATCTGGAATTCAAAGAAATATTGGCCTCACAATTCAATATATAGTTTTGATATAAAAACTTATTCAGACAATTAAATTGACTAAGATAGTAACGAAACTTACTCAGATGAACTAATTCATTAGAGGATTTGTATAGCTTACAAAATTTATTTTTTAGGTTTTTAAGATGTTTTAAACGCTTATTATACCAGGGCAACCTGTATACCTTACTTTTGAGAAGCGGAATGAGCTCAACGCAAATATCGTAGATGGATGATTTAAAGTTGCGATAGCAAGTAATAACATCACTATGACTGAAATTATCCTCCCATTCAATCTTTAGCAATTCATTATTGAGTAGAGTGTAATCACACGCATGAAAATTAAAACGGGTTCTAGTGTCATCCGAACGAGAATTAAATTCATAAAACTCTAACTCAATAGTTAGAGGGACATGATGGATTGTCACTGGAGAGATAGGGCTGATACTTTCAGTCACAGTGAAGCTTACATTATTGCTAATAAATATTAAATCCACCATCCTATTTAGTCTATTAAATACGTTATTGATTTGCATGAGACCAGCACTCAGTAGGCTGTCTATAAAATTAATCTCGGCTGAAGATTTTACATTGGAGGGAATTAAGAAAGTAGCACCACTCTTAACTTTCCAATCCACATTACTTAGATTGAAATCACCCAGGACGCAAACATGATTATCAAGCGCTATTTCAGAAATCAAGAATACTACATTGTCAGCATGCGCAGAGTACAAATTATCTGGACTATTAGGTGGAATATATGAGGCACATATATACAGAGGTCCGGCAGAGCCGCGAACACAAATACAAAGCTGGTCAAGAAGAGAGTCAGAGTTCGCAAGAGTCACCAAGAAAGCTCCTAACCTCCTTCGAGCAGCTATTAGTACACCGCCACCTCGCGAGCACCCTGTTTTAATCGGGTCCCTGTCTTTGCGAAACACATCAAAGAGATTTGCTTCAAAAATTTCACTACTGAAAAAGTTATCATTCAGCCAAGATTCTACAAAAACATAAATATCGTAATCTAGGTGAGCACTAAGCATATAAATCGATGAACACTTTGTTCTTAGACCTGACATATTTTGGAAATAAATGTTTAATCTATTATTAGGAAAATTAGATTCTAGTCCTGATTGCGTCGAAGGGCTTATGTCGTTACTGCTTCGATACCCTCTTTTCGAAAAAACTTAAACGGGCGAAGATTGACATCAGCAGGCCACAGCTCGGAATTGAGTATAGTATTATATAACGTAGATGGTATACCTAGCTTGAAGCTAATGCGCTTTAAAGAGTCTGCACGCTCATCCTTTTTCACCAATCGATGACAGACTAGCAAGTTTGAATTGATGGATGTTTGACGGGAGATGTACGATGTAATATGTTCTACAGTAACGGTTGGCTTAAAATATGAAAGGTGTAACCATTTCATTTTATGAGCTACACCTAACTCCATGCTTCTATTTGAGCCAATAATATTCATATTAGCAGTTGTTGTTGACTTTTGCTTCTTAGTAACCTTTTTCCACATGGGACTATTTGTATCTTTGCTTTGCAAAGAACCACTAGGGTTGTTGATAACCATTGCACCGCCTCCCATGGCAACAGGCTGCAGAGGTTCAGACGACTTACCGATCGGTGCGCTGCCTGCTGTAGCTAATGTAGTTGATTTGTTGACGACCATTGCTTTGCCTCCCTTAACAATATGCGGCGATGCTTCAATTGGTTTGGCGATCATTGCACGGCCTCCCATGGCAGCAGGCTGCAGTGGTCGAGCCGACTTGCCGATCGATGTGCTACATACTGTAGCCATTGTAGAGGAGTTGTTGACGACCATTGCAGTGCCTCCCTTAACAACATTCGGCGATGCTGCAGATGGTTTAGCGATCAGTGCACTGCCTCCCAACGCAGAGTTGCACGAAGTTAGCGAGAGATTGCTGACGATATTTGGAATTCCACCCACATTATTAGTGTTTAAATTCTCACAATCAACCACTTTTCCAAATATATTGCAATGTAGAATGTCACAAACATTTTTTACATCAACACTAAGAGACGATAGTTTGATATCATTACTTTTAAGTAGCTCTCTCATTAAACTCGATTCAGTTAGAAGAGCATCAACCTTTTGAAATAGAATATTTCTGTCTTCTAGCAGAGTATTCACTGAAGAGATAAGTATTGCGTTCTCATTTCGAAGAGCAGCGATTTCGCTGAGTGCGTTGAGTATGTTATTTTGCTGAGCATCAACACGATCGTCAATTGGTATTGCATTTTTCGGCAAGTTATCAATAACAATTGACTCAGACACTTTGGGCTTTTGCGAATTGTTGTCATTCATACCAACAACAACACTTGTAGATGATGAAGAAGCACTAATAGAGTTTCTGCGCTCGGCCATGCAGCGTTTGCAGAAAAAAGATTTATTATTCGTGACGAGATATTCCAAGTCTTCAGGCAGCAAATTCACACACTTTAGGTGAAAATACTCTTTGCAAAGAGCACAAGACACTTTCGGCTGGTCCCGTTCAACTCTGCGGGCACACACACACGGCATGATATTTGTTGAAAATTTTGATTAATATGCCAAGCTAATATTTATTTATTCATATAAACAAGATGATATATGTATGTAAGTAAGTATAGGAGTCACTGTCTCAATATATTATCATTATTATTGAAAACTGTCACCATTGTACACTTGGATGTCAATTATTATTATACCAAATGGAACAAAAGATACAAATAATTAAGACAACAGCGGAGCGAAATAAAAAACACGACCGCTCTCCTCGACAGATACGACCGCTACAATTTTCTGACATTTCGCTTTCTTTGACCAGTTAGTGTATAAAGAAATGGACCTATTAATAAATTTTATTTTCTGAGGGAAAAATAAAACTCAAAAAATAACTTTTATTTTCAGAAAATAAAACTCAGAAAATAATGATTAAAAAACAACTTTTTGGATATAAATCATAACCGTTACAGTCCCTGCATAAAATTCATTAGAAAAATAATTTGGTAACAAAAACAGTTTGTATTCAAGCAAAGCTTGAGAAATAGATATGTACTTAGCATGAACAAACTCACTCAAAAATTTTGTTCGATGTTC
Organism: Urophora cardui; assembly: GCA_960531455.1. NCBI lineage: Eukaryota > Metazoa > Arthropoda > Insecta > Diptera > Tephritidae > Urophora > Urophora cardui. The sequence goes on from OY482674.1 coordinate 69,213,603, forward strand.
AAAATTACTATAACTAAAATAAAGCTTAAAGAGTTGTGGCGTTTTGATATTAAAAGCAACTTTATTTATTTCAATATTTGTTCATATTGTAATACAATAATATGGAAAAAAAAATTTGCGAAAGTTTTGAAACACGGTAACACTTCCTCAGATTTTATCAGGGTTTATGAGGTGCAGAATCTCCACGAAACCCTGAATTAGACAAAAACGAGAGCAGCGACCCTAAATTTTTGAGAAATATATATGTATTTTTACAACAACCACCTCCGGCCGCCATGCTGAACTGCCCTTCAAAAATTGACGCCATGCTGGTCTGCCCGTCAGTTTGAAATTTGGCAATGGCACATCGACCATATATCGACTTTTTTTAATCGATTTTCGATGAGCTAAGTCACTACGTTATACACTATGGTTTAAGTGCAGCATTTGACATCACTAGAGCTGCAAAACTATCGTTGGCACTATCGATAGTATCGATAGTTTTTTTTCGTGTCACTATCGATAGTTTTTTTTCCACTATCGATGGTTATCTCTATTCCATGATTCAACAATAAAGGTTTTCGCATGACGACATACCTTCATACATAGCGGGGCCAGAAGTGTCATGCGAAGAGGAATGTAGAAGAATTTGACAGATTCGGCCCCTATGGAAATGCTAGGGTGCGTGTGTTTGTGGCATATGTCAATAAAAAAAATGCTTGTGTTTGTGTGTTTATGAAGATTGAAGAAGAAATCAGCTGATGTTATGCATTCTCCTTTATTGTTGCTCCATGCTCTATTCATTCTTGTAGTTTTGTCCCAAGTGGTCCCAAGAGAAGAATACTGAATGTTAGGGAGGAGTTGGATTTCGATATCAAATTGGTCAAATTAATACCCCAGCGGGTTAGGGGGCTTAGAATATACCCGTGGTAAGGAATGTCTGTCGTAAGTGGCGACTAAAATCCACGCTTCTAACGATATATAACTTGTAGTAATTGAACCACACCTCGCTAAATGACATCTGGCCAATTTCAAAATTTTTAATTTTTTCCGATTTTTGAAAGTTTTGATTTTCAAATTAAGTTTTTTATAAAAACTTGTAAAAATCAGAAAAAAATTTTTTTTTAAATTAGCCCGTTTAATTGTTAACGTAATATCAAAGATATCTGATAAAAACGTTATTTTTAGCGATTTCTTCCATGTGAAACAAAAAGGATATTTTATGGACTAAAAACTCGGTTATATGACTCTTCAATTTCCTTCGTATTTTTTTGTTTTTTGATTTATTTAAAGCAGAGTGTATTCTACATTAATGAAATGTTTAAACAGTGTGCCTTTTGATTATCGGTATTTTACATTAATGAAATGTATAAACAATGTGCCTTATGTACTAGTCAGCGCCAAAGATGCTAAAAAACAAATGTACTACTTTTAGTTTTATTACTATAGCGTTTTCAAATCAAATGAAACCTTTTTCAAATCAAGTGCAAATTTTAAATTGAACAAGTAAGGAAGCCTAAGTTCGAGTGGAATCGAACATTAGATACTCAGCTGTATGCTTTCATTGTTTGTTTGCGTTTGATGGAATCACGGTGTATTTTATATAAGCGAGTGCCGCATAAAGTAGCCGTAGCCACGCCCATTTTAAAATTTTTTGTCAGTTATCCAACTAAGCATATGAATATTATTCTTTGTGCAAAATTTCATTCCTTTATGACTTCTAGTTACAAAAATGTCAAGTTACAAATTCCCAAATGGTCTTCCAGAAATATCTTTGTTAAAAAGTAGGCGTGGTTATAACCAAATTTGAATAAATTTCTGCATGTCTATTAACACAAGTTATAAAAGTATATAAACCAAGTTTCGTCTTAATATCTCAATTATTTGTCGAGTTATAGGCTAAGAAATCTCGTATATTCCTTTGTTTAAAAAGAGGCGGTGCCACGCCCATTTTCCAAAATTTGTCAATTTATTGTTTCCGGTCTATTGTGGAACTCATGCCACAAAATTTCAATGAATTATCTATACTTTTGACAAAGATGTCGCTTAAAATGTTTTTATTAGGTCACTTTATAATACCCATATATAAAAGTGGGCGTGGTCGTCAACCGATTTTAACTATTTTCCGTCCAAACGTTTGTCTAAGTAAGTAAATTACGCGTACCAAATTTTATCGATATATCTTCAATGGTTTCTGAGTTACGACTCATAAAACTTTCAATGTTTGACCCTTATTAAGTGGGCGTGGCCCCGCCCATTTTCCAAAATTTTATCAAATTTCTTCATAGGGGCCTGAGCTCAATACGTGGGTAAAATTTCATCGCTCCAGCTGTATTAGTTACTGAGATACCAAATTTCCGATTTTTTCTATATAGGAAAAGTGGGCGTGGTTATGGTCCGATTTCGCCCATTTTCAATACCAACCGTCCCAGTCTCGATACCAACTTGCATTTAAAATTTCATCAAAATATCTCAATTTTTGCGCGAGTTAGAGTGTTTACAGACGGACGGACAGACGGACGGACGGACGGACATGGCTCAATCGATTTCGCTTTTCACCCTGATCATTTTGATATATATAAGTCTATATCTATCTCGATTATTTCACTCTGTTACAATCCACCGTTATGTGATTAAAATTATAATACTCTGTGTACTAGTACAGCTGAGTATACAAAGGTTTAATTTAACCAAAAAATGCTATATATATAAGTGAAGTATTTAATTCCTATTTGTTGTTCTTTTGTTAATTAATTAATGTTATGCCTTAAAAAAATTAAAGGCTTTGAAAAGGAAAATGTAAACAAAACCATCCCTCTTTTTAAGGTTTAATTTAACCAGAAAATGCTATATACATACACAGAGAAAAAAGTACAATGGTTTTTTCAACCAACTTCTTGGTTAATATTTTATTGGTTGATTTATTCATGTCAAAAGGAAAAAAATGTAATATGTACATTTTCATTGTACCATTAACCAATATTTTGGTAACAATCAATATCAAACAGAAAGTTGGTTTCCCCAACGTGTATATTTGTTATATTAACGAAAATATTGGTTAATTCATATCTAAAAAAAAAAAAAGTAAAAATATTTACGAAGCTTTATGGCTTCGGCTCTGTTGTTACCATCGCCTTCAACACCGTTTGTGCTTGACGAAGTTGAATGGCTGGACCCGAATTGTAGAGAGCGAGAGAGTGAGTATTTGGAATTTTCTTTGTTATTCAGTTAACATATTAACACTCTCTTATAGATCATACATATCAGTGCTGCTACTGGCATAAAAATATAACCAACAAATTGTTTAATAGTAACAAGAAATTGGTTGAAGATTTGAACGAACATTTTGTTATATCAACAAATATCATGGTTAATATAACCAAAAACAACAATTTTAATTGTAATATTAAACAAGTGTGAAATTAGTACTATTAACCAACGTTTGGTTGATTTTTCTCTCAGTGTAAGTGAAGTATCTAATTCTCATTTGATCTTTTATTTAGTTATTGTTTTGCGTAAAAAATTAAAGACTTTTTGGAAAGAAAACTGTAAACGAAACCATCCCTCTTTTTATTTTAGTCAAGGCAAATTCATTATGGTAATGGCACGGCGAATTCGGCAATATTCGCCTCGATTCGCTTCCAGTTTTTGTCCATCAAAATGTCAAACTCAAAGTAAAATTTTTCCTTGTTTGACATTCTCATGTATTCTTAAAGACTTTTTGGAAAGAAAACTGTAAACGAAACCATCCCTCTTTTTATTTTAGTCAAGCAAAATTCATTATGGTAATGGCACGGCGAATTCGGCAATATTCGCCTCGATTCGCTTCAAGTTTTTGTCCATCAAAATGTCAAACTCAAAGTAAAATTTTTCCTTGTTTGACATTCTCATGTATTCTTCTGTACACGGTGAATTAAAAACGAGAAGAAGAAGAAGTCAGCTCTTCACGTACCATTACCATAAGAATGAATTTGCCTTGATTTTAGTGAAATATTCATAAAAAACTATCGATAGTATCGATAGTTTTTTTTCGACTATCGAAACTATCGAGTGGTCCGACTATCGATGGTTTTGCAGCTCTAGACATCACTGTAGAACTGTAGGCAAGCTTTGAGATGGGATTTAGGTAATTCACCTCCCAAATGAACATCGACATAAGAGGGTTGCCAGCACAGCGAAAATATGTGAGATAAATATTTTAAGGTCGTGGTAGAATGGTGGTATATTTTAATAATATAGAAAAAAACATGTGTATTCATCTGCATAATTAGAAAATGCCCCTTGACCTCACTACTTTATTACAAATACGACAGTTTTCTTGTTTTTTTTTGTTTTCAAGTTCTAAAGTTTATTAGAGCAACTGATATGCAACTCTGATGTGTGGTGTGCTGTAATGTCCGCTATATTCACCTCCAGAAAGGACAATCATTTTTTCTTTTTCACCTAACCTTGCCTACAGGTATACAGTGTTTGACATATCCAACGCAGGTGGTGTGATGGCGCAGCGGTAGAGCGTCAGGTCTGGAAGCGAGCGGTTGTAGGTTGTCGAACCACGCGATATCAAGGTTAATTTTTTTTTAAATTAAAAATCAGCTAAAATGGCTGCTATTTCCGGGGCCAACTTCCGTTGCATCAAATTTCATATTTCACTCTCTGTATCGCCGCCTAAGAAGTTAACTTAAACAAAATTTTTTTTGTGTCCCTTAACCCTCTCAACATAAGCTTAAAATTTAGGGGCGGACTTTAACAACTTTTTTTCTCGTATGGGGACTAACGGTGCAGTGAAATAACGCCCGTGGAATTAACGCCCGCGGGCGTTTTTTCTTTTCTTGAAACAGAAATAGCGCCTACGAATAAAACGAAATTAAACCCGTGGGTATTATTTCCACTCAGAAAGGGAAAGAACGCCCGCGCGCCCTATTCGGCGATGTGGGCTTTATTTCCCTTTCGAAAGGGTAATTAAGCCCGCAGACGGGTTTTTTTTTTATTTAATATGGTGTATTAGTGGGAAAAGCACCGCAGGCGAAAAATTGGAATAAAAAATCGCGCGATTTTTAATTCCAATTTTTGTTTTTTTTTTTTTTATATATGGTGTATTATTTTGGGAAAAGCGCCGCAGGCGAAAAATTGGAATAAAAAATCGCGCGATTTTTAATTTCAATTTTTCGTTTTTTTTTTTTAATATAGTGTATTAGTATTGGAAAAAGCGCCGCAGGCGAATCAAATGAGTAATCCCGAAGATAAGACATGTGACACAGAAGACATTGATGTATCCGAAATGGATTGTTCTGACTATGAAGAAACGGCGGACAATTTTTGCGAGAGTCAAAGCATGTTGTTGTGTGTTATTTGTTTTACCAAGCCACGCGATGTTCTCTTAAGCCCATGCAATCACTTTAAATTTTGTGCGGATTGCTTTGGAGAGCACAGTAAGGTTGCAATCGTAAATGGCAATAGAAATATTTTGTGCCCGGTTTGTCATCAACTTGTTGAAAACTCTATATGAGCATTTGTTTAGATTGTGGTCTGAAAGTGCCAATATGTATGTAATGAAGTTTTGTTTATTTTGATTGCGGATTTAAATATTTACTTACTTAGAGACCTTGAAAATTGTTACTAATAAATGATTATAGAAATTTACTGAAGCTTTGTTTATTTTGATTGAGTATTTGAATATTTAGAAGGGGATTTAAAAAAAATTGAAAGATTCGAAAAATTGGAATTAAAAATCGCGCGATTTTTTATTCCAATTTTTCGCCTGCGCCGCTTTTTTCCCTAATACACCATATTTAAAAAAAGCCCGTCTGCGGGCTTAATTGCCCTTCCGAAAGAGAAATAAAGCCCGTGGATCAAACGTAATAACGCCCGCGGGAATTATTTCCTTTTCAAGAAAGGAAAAAACGCCCGCGGGTGTTATTTCCTTTCTTTTGGGAAATAACGCCCGCGGGCGTTAATTCCACAGGCGTTATTTCACTGCACCGGGACTAACCTTATATAATGCACACCAAAGCAGATATCAGTAAATAAGCTGGTCAACCGCTTTATGTCGCGGCGTCGATCCTCATGCCAAGGTTACCACTCAAACCATGGTTTCCACCTATTTTTTTAATTTTTCCCAATTTAGTATGAGTGTCACCATTAAAAAGCCTACTGAATTGCCTTTCATCTGATACCAAATTTATGCAATTCGGTTAAGCGGTTCGCTAGTTATTGGCCCTGGAGTTTTATTTTGGAGTTAAAAAATAAAACTCCAGGTTTTTGTTTTATCGATGGAGCTAAAAAATAAAACACCAAGTATTTATTTTATCGCTGGTGCTAAAAAATAAAACACCAAATTTTTATTTTATCGCTGTCTTTAAAAAATAAAACTCCAACTTGATTGATTATTTTTGTCCAAATAAAATATTCCTCCAAATATAAATTTTTTCTTTGATGTTTTATTATAAAAGGAATAAAACTCCTGGTCCCTGGTTTTTATTACATCTGTTATAATTTTTTTTGTCCGCACAATTTCAAAAACTAGGAATAAAATGAGTATGAAAAAAATTTTCTAATGATCGCCCCAAATATATTTTTTTTCATTCAATTTTAAAATTTTTTAAAATGCGATGTTTGTGGGGAAATTACTTACGCATAAAAACAACTGATCGTTCGTTTTTCTATCTGAACATATCTTTTCCGTAATTTAGGATCTCAGTAAAAAGAAAAGTGATAAGATTTTAATTGTTTTGAAATTGCTGAGTTTACCGACATCCTATTACTCTAAGCACATTCGAACAAGCAAGCGACAAGCAGCGAGCTGTCAAAATTAAAATGCACACGTTCTTATGGGCGCACACATTTTAACGCCAGCACGACTTCACGGCAGAAGGGTTGCATTTGTCGCTTCCATCATCAAAAAAATGCTTGTGTTTGTGTGTTTATGAAGATTGAAGAAGAAATCAGCTGATGTTATGCATTCTCCTTTATTGTTGCTCCATTCTTGTAGTTTTGGCCCAAGTGGTCCCAAGAGAAGAATACTGAATGTTAGGGAGGAGTTGGATTTCGATATCAAATTGGTCAAATTAATACCCCAGCGGGTTAGGGGGCTTAGAATATACCCGTGGTAAGGAATGTCTGTCGTAAGTGGCGACTAAAATCCACGCTTCTAACGATATATAACTTGTAGTAATTGAACCACACCTCGCTAAATGACATCTGGCCAATTTCAAAATTTTTAATTTTTTCCGATTTTTGAAATTTTTGATTTTCAAATTAAGTTTTTTATAAAAACTTGTAAAAATCAGAAAAAAATTTTTTTTTAAATTAGCCCGTTTAATTGTTAACGTAATATCAAAGATATCTGATAAAAACGTTATTTTTAGCGATTTCTTTCATGTGAAACAAAAAGGATATTTTATGGACTAAAAACTCGGTTATATGACTCTTCAATTTCCTTCGTTTTTTTTTTGTTTTTTGATTTATTTAAAGCAGAGTGTATTCTACATTAATGAAATGTTTAAACAGTGTGCCTTTTGATTATCGGTATTTGACATTAATGAAATGTATAAACAATGTGCCTTATGTACTAGTCAGCGCCAAAGATGCTAAAAAACAAATGTACTACTTTTAGTTTTATTACTATAGCGTTTTCAAATCAAATGAAACCTTTTTCAAATCAAGTGCAAATTTTAAATTGAACAAGTAAGGAAGCCTAAGTTCGAGTGGAATCGAACATTAGATACTCAGCTGTATGCTTTCATTGTTTGTTTGCGTTTGATGGAATCACGGTGTATTTTATATAAGCGAGTGCCGCATAAAGTAGCCGTAGCCACGCCCATTTTCAAATTTTTTGTCAGTTATCCAACTAAGCATATGAATATTATTCTTTGTGCAAAATTTCATTCCTTTATGGCTTCTAGTTACAAAAATGTCAAGTTACAAATTCCCAAATGGTCTTCCAGAAATATCTTTGTTAAAAAGTAGGCGTGGTTATAACCAAATTTGAATAAATTTCTGCATGTCTATTAACACAAGTTATAAAAGTATATAAACCAAGTTTCGTCTTAATATCTCAATTATTTGTCGAGTTATAGGCTAAGAAATCTCGTATATTCCTTTGTTTAAAAAGAGGCGGTGCCACGCCCATTTTCCAAAATTTTTCAATTTTTTGTTTCCGGTCTATTGTGGAACTCATGCCACAAAATTTCAATGAATTATCTATACTTTTGACAAAGATGTCGCTTAAAATGTTTTTATTAGGTCACTTTATAATACCCATATATAAAAGTGGGCGTGGTCGTCAACCGATTTTAACTATTTTCCGTCCAAACGTTTGTCTAAGTAAGTAAATTACGCGTACCAAATTTTATCGATATATCTTCAATGGTTTCTGAGTTACGACTCATAAAACTTTCAATGTTTGACCCTTAATAAGTGGGCGTGGCCCCGCCCATTTTCCAAAATTTTATCAAATTTCTTCATAGGGGCCTGAGCTCAATACGTGGGTAAAATTTCATCGCTCCAGCTGTATTAGTTACTGAGATACCAAATTTCCGATTTTTTCTATATAGGAAAAGTGGGCGTGGTTATGGTCCGATTTCGCCCATTTTCAATACCAACCGTCCCAGTCTCGATACCAACTTGCATTTAAAATTTCATCAAAATATCTCAATTTTTGCGCGAGTTAGAGTGTTTACAGACGGACGGACAGACGGACAGACGGACGGACGGACGGACATGGCTCAATCGATTTCGCTTTTCACCCTGATCATTTTGATATATATAAGTCTATATCTATCTCGATTATTTCACTCTGTTACAATCCACCGTTATGTGATTAAAATTATAATACTCTGTGTACTAGTACAGCTGAGTATACAAAGGTTTAATTTAACCAAAAAATGCTATATATATAAGTGAAGTATTTAATTCCTATTTGTTGTTCTTTTGTTAATTAATTAATGTTATGCCTGAAAAAAATTAAAGGCTTTGAAAAGGAAAATGTAAACAAAACCATCCCTCTTTTTAAGGTTTAATTTAACCAGAAAATGCTATATACATACACAGAGAAAAAAGTACAATGGTTTTTTCAACCAACTTCTTGGTTAATATTTTATTGGTTGATTTATTCATGTCAAAAGGAAAAAATGTAATATGTACATTTTCATTGTACCATTAACCAATATTTTGGTAACAATCAATATCAAACAGAAAGTTGGTTTCCCCAACGTGTATATTTGTTATATTAACGAAAATATTGGTTAATTCATATCTAAAAAAAAAGTAAAAATATTTACGAAGCTTTATGGCTTCGGCTCTGTTGTTACCATCGCCTTCAACACCGTTTGTGCTTGACGAAGTTGAATGGCTGGACCCGAATTGTAGAGAGCGAGAGAGTGAGTATTTGGAATTTTCTTTGTTATTCAGTTAACATATTAACACTCTCTTATAGATCATACATATCAGTGCTGCTACTGGCATAAAAATATAACCAACAAATTGTTTAATAGTAACAAGAAATTGGTTGAAGATTTGAACGAACATTTTGTTATATCAACAAATATCATGGTTAATATAACCAAAAACAACAATTTTAATTGTAATATTAAACAAGTGTGAAATTAGTACTATTAACCAACGTTTGGTTGATTTTTCTCTCAGTGTAAGTGAAGTATCTAATTCTTATTTGATCTTTTATTTAGTTATTGTTTTGCGTAAAAAATTAAAGACTTTTTGGAAAGAAAACTGTAAACGAAACCATCCCTCTTTTTATTTTAGTCAAGGCAAATTCATTATGGTAATGGCACGGCGAATTCGGCAATATTCGCCTCGATTCGCTTCCAGTTTTTGTCCATCAAAATGTCAAACTCAAAGTAAAATTTTTCCTTGTTTGACATTCTCATGTATTCTTCTGTACACGGTGAATTAAAAACGAGAAGAAGAAGAAGTCAGCTCTTCACGTACCATTACCATAAGAATGAATTTGCCTTGATTTTAGTGAAATATTCATAAAAAACTATCGATAGTATCGATAGTTTTTTTTTTCGACTATCGAAACTATCGAGTGGTCCGACTATCGATGGTTTTGCAGCTCTAGACATCACTGTAGAACCAAAGAGCATATATTAATAAGAGGCTGCAGTTTTAATCGGCCCCGAAAGTGCTTCCCAACATCACTAAAACAACTTGCTTGAGTTCTGGAGAGGGTCACGGAATATTGCCTCACACGTTCTTTCGCGGTGAAAAACTTTTGTTTTCAACACACCAAATTGAGTGAGAGGGTACGAAAAGCGAGTAGCAAAGAAATAAAGAATGAGTTACTCAATATAATTATTTGAGTTTTTTTTTCCTTTATGAGTTGAGTTGTGATAAGAGCAATTCAACCTTGGGCATTTTTTAGCAAAATACATATGGAATGTAGGTACATATGTTCATGTGTATGCATTTAAACATGTAAAAATCTAAAATACCAATATATAAAAATAAATAACACCATGAATGAATATTCTAAAAATTTGAATTATTACATACATACATACATACATAGGTTCCTACATATTTCAATAAATTATTACACTATTTCATAAGATTAAAAGCCAATAATCTGCTTTTGCTTAAGATTTCAGACCTTTTACTAAAATTTTCAACTTTGATCCATACAAATTAATGTAAAATGTCTAAAGACCTTGAGTAAAAGGACTTTCAATGCTCATTGAACCAGGTTTGTTTTGCCGTCGGTAAAACAATTTAGGTGCTCATGATGTATGTACATATAGTCGCTTGCATATTAAAACAACGTATAATGTATAGAGAAGTCATACTTCATATGTTGTTTCTTTATTCAAGCGACGATGTGTATGTAAATAAGTATGTAGGAAAAAGAATGATGGCCGACATACTTGCACATGCGATATACATACATATGATCGTGGGAAAATTCTGGCGCATGCGCAGTGGTTTTCGTAGCCACAACACAAGGTGGGCGCAATAGACAGATAAACACATATGTTTTATGTTGAGACTTGTTGTTCAATTATGGTTTATTAAAGGTCGATTTTAACCTGTGTATTAATTATAATCTTATTCCTATTTGTAATCATAAATTTTCTACCTTCTATTGTGCTATAAAAGATTGAATATCTTAATGTACCAATTATTTCTTGCAAACAAATGAAATGAAATCAGCTACCGATTGCGCCCACCTAGTATAGTCGCACGATGTACTCAAGTGCCACTCGACCATATGTATATGTATGTATGTATTTATACTCTTGACAAAACTACATTAATAAAACAGTACTGTGCGAAACATTTTGCTTACGGCTGAATTCACAATATTGTTGAGGATATATTTATGAATAAATACTTATGTATTTTTTTTTAATAATTTTCTTCATTAATGCATTTATATGGCAAGAATTGGCTTCCTCCTTCCTTTCGTAGTGGATTTTGATTTAAGATAGGGCGATTATTTCAATTTTCCTATAACAAAAAATTATTAAGCAAATACATATGTATGTGAGCCTTTTGTCATGCAAAATTGAAAAATGCGACTGGCGTAGAATTCCACATATGTATGTTTATCGACATAACATTCTGCCTGAAAAAATATATGTATGTACGTACATTGTTCCAGAGTAATTGTAAAGATGTACAAATGTTGTCTAGAAAATCGCTGATTCACATTTTTTTGCACAGCACTGTATACACATTTGTCGCGTGTCAAGTGGAATTTCTTCACTTGTCGCGCTTCTTCAATTGCGCAAAAATGCTTTGAGAATTTCGTGTACACATCTATGCATGCCCAATAAGCACGAGGCCAACGTTTTTCCAACCTTCGAACTTTGTAACTCTTATATGAATATTTTAGTTATTCACATGTAACTCAATTTAAAGCACACAATTTTTTCAAAGTGACTCTCAATAAAGTAACCTTGAACTGATGTACATTAGATATATTCTTTTATCAGTTTTTAGCATGGTAATCTATGTATAAAATCCAATTGGCAAGTTTTCCTGGAATGGAGAATAGGGGTTATAGAAGATGTGGCCTTTTACTTGAGAATAATTTGTTTGGTTGTTTGAATAAGCAATTAGAAGGAATGCATAATCAGAATAATCTAAGCTCAAATCAATATCAAACATACATATGTAGGTGTTTACTGGGTATTGCCTGCATAATCAGAATTTGAAATGAAGTTGAAATAAGTTTTTGGTTGCCTAAAATGTTTTGTTGTCACATTTCATCAAAATTACTGACCAAATCTAACCATGTTGCCACTTTTCATGTAAACTACTGACCTATCTCACTTTCTTGACTATGATGATTTGAAGTGAAGCAATTTGGTTGTGGATGCGAATGATGGCTTCGGTTGCGATGGCATATGCAAAGCATTTTGGTGAACATGAATGCAGAAGTTTATGAATGAAATTGTAAGAATGATTTTGGATGGTTTGTATTTGAAATATGCACATACATACATACGCAATGTATATGTATGTATGTATGAATGACATACTGCAAGAGAATACTTACCAAATAATAATACATACATACAATATCAATAGAAAAAAAGAAGAAAAACATTTAAGTTTTTATTAATGACAATTTTATTGATAAATATTATGTATTGTACATATTTAGCAAGTACTTCGTAACGTTTACTTGCACACGAATTACGAAATTGCTCTCAACAGATAAACAATTTCTCACACAATTTATGCTAGACACACATCGTAGTATAGTGGAAATATTGCGATCTATACCACATATGTGTCACTCTCATATTGTAGTTTAATTGAAAATTTTCATAGTAAAGCCAAATCATAGTATTGATATTATAATATTCATACCACATGTGTGTCTGAGGCATTAACCAATTTAGGTTAAATATATATATATATAATAAATTGGTTAATTTCGGACATATTTTAAAATTGTCATTATCATTATCTAACTTAAAAAGCTTTTGAACAATTACTTTATTTACTATGCCATCGCGTGTAACAATTTGATGCTTATCAAGAAAATTATTTCTAATATTTTTAATTAAGTGACAGTAGTCGAACATAAAATGTATGTGTTGCCCATTGCGAGTGAGGAACGAATTAACGCTGCTTATATTTAGTTGTCTAACAGCGGAAATATTGGATTGGCCTTGGTCGCTTATAGCAGCTTTTACGGTCAGCCCGATACTTTGTGCCATATCAATATTGTCTTTTATGAGATTAGTAAGTTCACTGGAATGAACTGAACCACGTGCCACATAGTACGACAGCACATATTTCCAATTGCTGAAAAGTCCTTTAACCATGAAAAATAGGCACTTATCTGCGACCAAGTTTTTCCTTTCACCGTTTCCGCTATCGACGAAACCATCGATAACGTCATTAAAGTTATTGTACGTCAAATCTTTCTTAACGCTGACTTCATCCCACATTATTATACATACGCGATGGCTTTCTGGCATAGAATTTATCATTGCCTTGAGATTGGCAATAACTTTTTCATCAAAGCCAGGGCGGACGGCGCGTATTGGACGCCACCGCAAAAGGGATGAGGGATGTGGCAAACGGAAGCCCAAATCAATTCGCATAAATTTATAAGCTTTCGACGACATATACGACACATTTTGTGCCAATCTTTTTTCGTCAGCATTGTACCATGCATTTTTTGGACCAACTATTAGTTTGGCAAATATAATGGAATCCGCACTGGCTTCCACGTGTGGAATAATCGACCTTTCTTGGAGCTCTGCATTCATCTTCTGTAGTCTGGCAATTTCACGTTTGAGCTCGTTTATTTGTGTTTGCATTACGTGTGCTCTTTTGTGGAATTCACGCGAAGCCTCAGCAAATGGTTCATGTTCGCAATTCAATTTGCAATCATTAAGCCACTCATATTTGGGGGGTGATTCTATACATTTACGCTTCTCCTCCAATTGTGAAAAAGTTTGGAATTCTTCCATAGTCAATTCACCAGGTGGTGGGTAAGTGCGAGTTACTGGGCCAAGTTCCCATACGCTCGAAACTTCACTATTCGTGTCCGCTATTATATCCCTCCCCCCCATAGCCGCCTTCCCTATATCCCTCTCCCCCATATCCCCCCCGGCCAAATCATCTCCCCCCAAAAACAATGTCGGAACAGCTCCATCTAAAAGTCTTTTGTTCTTTTTAACGTTCGTCGCAAAATGTCGTTCGCAAATGAAAAGTTTTACATTTGCCACTTTGGCAAATGACATATTACAGGCCATTACCCAACCGTTTCTTGCAACTTCCGTTTTGGGAAATTGAAAAAGCACGGCCTCCTTGTGAGGGTTGCATCCCTTAATGCAGCATCTCCTACCGACCCAATCCATAAACGTATGTGGAGGTTCACCAACATACCCTTAAAATTAAAATGCATATGTAAATACATACATACATCCCAATTAATAAGTAATATAATTTTTTTTTAATCAGATATTATTCATTCCTATAATAAGAATCTTATTTTTCGATCAACACATATCGGCCACCCCTCGTACTTCAATGCAGCAATGAAAGATGTTACGTATACGCGGTGCTGACACTTTAGCATAATGTACCTATGTATGTATGTATATATGTATATACAACATAATTATGCATGCACATGTAGCTACAAACATGCATGCTCAGTTTCATACACACATACATTCATATATAATTAATTAAACATTTTTCACCCGATTTTTTTTCGGCAAATGCTCTTTGGTAATAACTTAAATTATTCTGTTTTTTAACATACATATTTATAACACATACACAATTTCACTATATTTAAATATGCACGTATGTATGTATGTATGTTGTATATACATACGAATGCAATTTATATGTAAACTGAAAGAGTTAATAGAAAGCTTATTTATGTACGTATCTATGTACATTCATACATATACGCGTTCATCACCCTCTAGATCATGCACTTGTGAATGCACATACATACATACACACATACATACATACACACATATGTATATATTTATGTACATTTATCACTATTATCATTACCAAGATTTAAAACTGGCAAGGCATTTGGCTTCAGGCGCAGATTCCCAATAGCGTCCTGAGGGAAATGGATTCCGCATACGTATCTGTCCTTTGTGGAGAAGTACGGCACCTTCAGATTGGCTTTCCACTTGGCCATAAGCTGCGCCTCCCTCGGAACTGAAAAGAAATGAAGGTCGCGATTTTTACGCGAATTGTTAGTGCAACCGGTGGCAATACATTTTCGAAACGACGGCATATTTTTTATTTTTTTTTGTTTTTGATCGCTTTGTTGGAAAATTTTCGCTTTTAAACAAACCGGACCGCTCTCTATGAAATCCCTTTCATAGAATGAAAAAGACGCTACATTTTCACCAATACTTTCAATAAAGAAATTACCTGGAACTTTATAAAACAGTTAGAAATTTTGACTCAATGCCTATGTGTACTTATGTACATATGTCGGATACAAAACATACATACAATTATATACCTTTGCATAGATTTAATATTGACTAATGCAACTTGTATATAATACATATGTAAACTAGCTTTGCTAACTTTTTTGTCAATAATTGCAAATTGCAACATTCATTCACTTGTTGCCACACCTGGCGCACACATTTATTATTTATTTATTTATTATTTATATATATTTATTATTTATTATTGGCACATAGTTATCAAAACACTGTAATCATCCAAATATGCTATCACTTCCACTTATGTACACTATAAATCTTATTTTATAATAAAATTATTGTATTATTTTAATTTTCAATGAGAAAATTATTATAAACATACAAAATCACATGAAGACCATACAAAGCGCGCAACTTCTACTGATAACTCATTATTTTTGTTTTGATTCGAATTCCACTCGAAACAACTCAGAAAGTAACTCAATATTTTTTGTGGCGCTACGAATGACCACACAAAACGGAAAGGCCGGTACCCTCTCCATACTCACCATGAAATACAGAAAATTCGTGGCAGCATTTTTTTTTGGCTATCGATACAAACTGCAGCCTCTTATTAATATATGCTCTTTGGTAGAACTGTAGGCAAGCTTTGAGATGGGATTTAGGTAGTTCACCTCCCAAATGAACATCGACATAAGAGGGTTGCCAGCACAGCGAAAATATGTGATATAAATATTTTAAGGTCGTGGTAGAATGGTGGTATATTTTAATAATATAGAAAAAAACATATGTGTATTCATCTGCATAATTAGAAAATGCCCCTTGACCTCACTACTTTATTACAAATACGACAGTTTTCTTGTTTTTTTTTGTTTTCAAGTTCTAAAGTTTATTAGAGCAACTGATATGCAACTCTGATGTGTGGTGTGCTGTAATGTCCGCTATATTCACCTCCAGAAAGGACAATCATTTTTTCTTTTTCACCTAACCTTGCCTACAGGTATACAGTGTTTGACATATCCAACGCAGGTGGTGTGATGGCGCAGCGGTAGAGCGTCAGGTCTGGAAGCGAGCGGTTGTAGGTTGTCGAACCACGCGATATCAAGGTTAATTTTTTTTTAAATTAAAAATCAGCTAAAATGGCTGCTATTTCCGGGGCCAACTTCCGTTGCATCAAATTTCATATTTCACTCTCTGTATCGCCGCCTAAGAAGTTAACTTCAAAAAAATTTTTTTTGTGTCCCTTAACCCTCTCAACATAAGCTTAAAATTTAGGGGCGGACCTTAACAACTTTTTTTCTCGTATGGGGACTAACGGTGCAGTGAAATAACGCCCGTGGAATTAACTTCCTTTTGGGAAATAACGCCCGCTGGCATTTTTTCTTTTCTTGAAACAGAAATAGCGCCTACGAAATTAAACCCGTGGGTATTATTTCCACTCAGAAAGGGAAAGAACGCCCGCGCGCCCTATTCTTCGATGTGGGCTTTATTTCCCTTTCGAAAGGGTAATTAAGCCCGCAGACGGGTTTTTTTTTGTTTAAATATGGTGTATTATTATTGGGAAAAGCGCCGCAGGCGAAAAATTAGAATAAAAAATCGCGAGATTTTTAATTCCAATTTTTCGTTTTTTTTTTTGAATATGTATTATTATTGGGAAAAGCGCCGCAGGCGAAAAATTGGAATAAAAAATCGCGCGATTTTTAATTGTAAGTTTTCGTTTTTTTTTTTAAATATGGTGTATTATTATAGGAAAAAGCGGCGCAGGCGAAAAATTGGAATAAAAAATCGCGCGATTTTTAATTTCAATTTCTCGTTTTTTTTTTAATATTGTGTATTAGTATTGGAAAAAGCGCCGCAGGCGAATCAAATGAGTAATCCCGAAGATAAGACATGTGACACAGAAGACATTGATGTATCCGAAATGGATTGTTCTGACTATGAAGAAACGGCGGACAATTTTTGCGAGAGTCAAAGCATGTTGTTGTGTGTTATTTGTTTTACCAAGCCACGCGATGTTCTCTTAAGCCCATGCAATCACTTTAAATTGTGTGCGGATTGCTTTGGAGAGCACAGTAAGGTTGCAATCGTAAATGGCAATAGAAATATTTTGTGCCCGGTTTGTCGTCAACTTGTTGAAAACTCTATATGAGCATTTGTTTAGATTGTGGTCTGAAAGTGTCAATATGTATGTAATGAAGTTTTGTTTATTTTGATTGCGGATTTAAATATTTACTTACTTAGAGACCTTGAAAATTGTTACTAATAAATGATTATAGAAATTTACTGAAGCTTTGTTTATTTTGATTGAGTATTTGAATATTTAGAAGGGGATTTAAAAAAAATTGAAAGATTCGAAAACTTGGAATTAAAAATCGCGCGATTTTTTATTCCAATTTTTCGCCTGCGGCGCTTTTTTCCCTAATACACCATATTTAAAAAAAGCCCGTCTGCGGGCTTAATTGCCCTTCCGAAAGAGAAATAAAGCCCGTGGATCAAACGTAATAACGCCCGCGGGAATTATTTCCTTTTCAAGAAAGGAAAAAACGCCCGCGGGTGTTATTTCCTTTCTTTTGGGAAATAACGCCCGCGGGCGTTAATTCCACTGGCGTTATTTCACTGCACCGGGACTAACCTTATTTAATGCACACCAAAGCAGATATCAGTAAATAAGCTGGTCAACCGCTTTATGTCGCAATGAAAGCCTACAGCTGAGTATCTAATGTTCGATTCCACTCGAACTTAGGCTTTCTTACTTGTTTGTATAAAGATGTTTTAAAAAACGAGTTAAAAAATAATTATCCTATATACTATATATATAGTATATAGAACAGGGCTGCTCAACGCTCTTGTATTGAAAGTACAAAACTCAATACATCCACAAATTTTGTATATGCACTGAAAATTTTTTTTTTGCTCATTTACATTTTTTTATGAATTCCAATAAAATATTATTTTAGAATTTATTTTCAAATGGTAGTATCACATACATACAAATTATTTTTATTTTTTATATGAAAATTTTTTGAATACAAATTTTTCACAGTGCTTTCATTTTTTGAATTTTTTTTTCATTACACATTTGTTATTGTAAATTTCGATTTCTTACGGCAGTGCTCGAGCTCCTAAACAAAGTGCTTTTGCTCTGCACATTCAATATGAATCATAGGCACATACATATAAAATTTTTTTGATATCTGAGTGCTTATGGGAGTGCAGAGAAAATTTTATTTTCATATTTCAAGTGCAAATATGTATCTGTGCCTATGATTCGGAACAAAACAAAAACAATTGTGCTTTGAGTGCCTATGAGGTGAGCAGCCCTGATATAGAATTAAGGTATTATTATGGAACAGAAACCAAAGTTATTAAAATCAAAAGTAAGCTTAAGATGCTCTGTAAAACGAAATTGTTTCACTTTATGTTAATTAATGTTTTTAAGTGAAGGAAATTAGAAATTATGTTGATATTAAGTTGACATATGTTTTTATGAAAAAATCATTAAAACAATTAGATCTTTCAAGAAAACTTAGTTTTACTTAAGATTATTTACTGTGGACAAAATATTACAAAAGTAGACATCATAATTTGTATTTGTATTTGTATTTATTATTTGCCCTTAATAATTAGTACATTAAGATGATAAAATCTTTTATCGTACAACGAATAGGTATTATATTGGTACCAGGGTAGGAAGAAACTCAGAGTATGAGTGAGTGAGTGAGGAATTTCAGCCTCACGGCATGGTGATGAGTGGCCGTTTGCGTTTCTCACTCATCTAGAAAGCAGAGTGAGAGTTTTTTTTGTTTCTTCACTCATTTCGAATGAGTGATGAAGAAATGAGGCGCTCACGCTGCGTGTGAGCTGAGCCGTCGTAGGGTTTCTCTTCTCTTTGTGTAATGCGTGTGAGCGTGTGGGTGAGTGCGCAGAAACTCAGTAAATATTACATACCCCCGGGTTTCATTTGAACTTCGATGTATTTCGATAAATTTATCGATAAGTGAGTTATCGGTCAAAATGCGATTGCCCAAAAACCTTAATATTACCCTACAATATGGGTATCAAACGAAAGGGGATGGCCCCAGGTTTCATTTGAACTTCGATATATATCGATAAATTTATCGATAACTGAGTTATCGGTCAAAATGCGATTGCCCAAAAACCTTAATATTACCTTACAATATGGATATCAAACGAAAGGGGATGGCCCCAGGTTTCATTTTAACTTCGATATATTTCGATAAATTTATCGATAACTGATTTATCGGTCAAAATGCGATTGCCCAAAAACCTTAATATTACCCTACAATATGGGTATCAAACGAAAGGGGATGGCCCCGGGTTTCATTTGAGCTTCGATATATTTCGATAAATTTATCGATAACTGAGTTATCGGTCAAAATACAATTGCACAAAAACCTTAATATTACCCTACAATATGGGTATCAAACGAAAGGAGATGGCCCCAGGTTTCATTTGAACTTCGATGTATTTCGATAAATTTATCGATAACTGAGTTATCGGTCAAAATGCGATTTCCCAAAAACCTTAATATTAACTTACAATATGGGTATCAAACGAAAGGGGATGGCCCCAGGTTTCATTTTAACTTCGATATATTTCGATAAATTTATCGATAACTGAGTTATCGGTCAAAATGCGATTGCCCAAAAACCTTAATATTACCCTACAATATGGGTATCAAACGAAAGGGTATGGCCCCAGGTTTAATTTGGACTTCGATATATTTCGATAAATTTATCGATAACTGAGTTATCGGTCAAAATGCGATTGCCCAAAAACCTTAATATTACCCTACAATATGGGTATCAAACGAAAGGGGATGGCCCCAGGTTTCATTTTAACTTCGATATATTTCGATAAATTTATCGATAACTGATTTATCGGTCAAAATCTGATTGCACAAAAACCTTAATATTACCTTACAATATGGGTATCAAACGAAAGGGGATGGCCCCGGGTTTCATTTGAGCTTCGATATATTTCGATAAATTTATCGATAACTGAGTTATCGGTCAAAATACGATTGCACAAAAACTTTAATATTACCCTACAATATGGGTATCAAACGAAAGGGGATGGCCCCAGGTTTCATTTGAACTTCGATGTATTTCGATAAATTTATCGATAACTGAGTTATCGGTCAAAATGCGATAGCCCAAAAACCTTAATATTACCTTACAATATGGGTATCAAATATGGGTACGGGACAGGGCTGGTCTACCATGATCCTTGGTTTATGCGAACCAGGAGCAATTTTTGGCAAATTATTTGTATTAGAAAAAAATAAAAAAGTAAATGTGGTAGCACTAATATCAAGTTTTATTCAAACATTAAAAATATTAGAAATAAGGTTATTCCAAATGAACTAAAAATGCTGTAATGTAATTTTTTACATTGTATGTACGGGATAGATGGTATAAATATTTACAATTTACAGACAAGCCAAAAGGTTATCAAACAAAGTTTCTCGTACATCAATATTGTGTGGCTAATTTCTAAACAAAAGCAGAAGCTTGCATTTGAAAAACTGGTATATGTGTGAGAAATCAAAATGTTTGTACGGGACAAATTTACCATTTCGGATGGAATGCTCCTGAAAGGTGTTGAGCAGGGCTTTCACATAGGATGTACTGATTATTATTCCTAGGTCGGGTAACCAGCTTCGGGTCAAAGGTATACTATTTTTTGCGATTTTTCTGAAACCATCAGCTTTTTATTTGTATAGGATATCTTACTTCATTTTGGTTTAAAAAATTTAATAAAAACAAAACAAAGTAACAAGCTGAGACGTCATTTTACTTCAGATTTTTTCGTTATACATAATTACTCTTATAGGCGAATTCTGTAACTCCGTCTCATCTAGTCACTAAATTTGAGATTTGAGACATGAGACATTTTTATTGACTTGAGCCAATTTTGGTATTCAGCAACCGGCAGTCACTAAAAATTTCACCAAAGGCTGTGGTGAAAATGTACTGACACTGTTTGAGATAACAAAATAATTTAAAGAATACCCACTAATCGATTACATACGAAAAGAGATTTTGGAAATGAATTTATGAGCAATATATTGCATTAAAAAAATAAAGCGTATCATTTCTACTTATCACTTATAAAAATAGTTATGAATATAATCAGCCCTATCATGAACTTTATGTGAAAAATTTCCCTCGAAAAATATAAAGCAAAACAATAACAATTTTTCACATTTTGTTTTTGTTTTGCTTTGTAATTTTTGGGAACATTTTGTTCACATGAAGTTCACGATAAGGCTGAATATTTTATGAGTGTTTTACCTGAACCGATTCGCAAAAAAAAAATCATGTAACGTAAAACATTGAAATATCGATAAATGTCGTATCTCATCACCATTTACACTTGATGGAAATGGCGGAAAAAAGTAAGTTAGCAAAACCAGAAAAATTTTATTATTTTGCTAATTTCATACAAATAAGCTTGTTTTATTACAGAAAATAGCAAGCGAACAAGCAAAGAGCAAACAAATTGTAAGTTTTTATAAATTTTGATGCTTTATTTAGTTCACCTCAATATTTTATTTATTCTGTGACCCCCTCGCCACCAGGTGACTAATTAGTGACGTATTTTTTGAGACTTGAGACGTGAGCTCGCTTACAGAATACCAAATTGTCTCAAAATCAATCTCACCACGAAAAAGTCTCCAAAAGTCTCTATCAGTGACTAGAGATTGCTTACAGAATTCCGGTATTAATGTAATAAGTCAATTTCCATCACGTGTACTGTGCTACATGCGGGTTTTTTTCTCAGAACATATTTACAAAGATTATGATATTTCTGGCTGTATTATATAGGAAAGAGTTCAAATTAATATAGTACTGCTTTTTTGGCATAAAATGTGCTTAGTTTCTACAACAAAAGCATATAAAGTGACACAAAAAATTTGGTCGATATTGTCACGGGAACACCCCTATCAACAGCTTAATATATACGTACATATAGTTATATACATGGGTATGTACTTATACATAAGTTTCAATAAAGTCAGTCTTCAACTTGCACTCGGCGTATGTGTATGCACGGTTAGAAAACCTTCGTTACATGGTGCCGAAACCCGTATACAAAAAACCTCGAAGCCACGGTTAATACGCGAAAAAAAAAAAAAAAAAAGTGCTAGACTCCGCGAAATTACAAACTACTAATTAAAACGTAAAAAAAAAAAAAAAATGCTAAAACCGCCAAAACCACTCTTAATAAATAATGACGTGGATATGGCACGGGAATGGAGCGAATGGATGGAGGCATACGAATGCTATGCCCTTGCGGCAAAAGTTAATGCTGAGGAAGCCCCCGTACGGTTAGCAAATTTTAAAAGCGTCATCGGGCGTGATGGTATCCGCCTAATTAATAATTTGGGTTTAACTGAAGTCCAAAAATCCAATTTAGAAGAAATCAAGAAAAAACTGAAAGAACATTTTGTACCATCTCGCAATAAAACATACGAGCGATACCGATTTCATCAAATCAAGCAACAAGAAAACGAAGCGTTCGATGATTTCCTGCAAAAAATTCGAGAACAAGTACGAAAATGTAATTTCAACAACGACGATGAATTTCTAACCGACCAAATAGTTCTTGGAATTCGCTCGGACAATACAAGACAAAAACTTTGGATCGAAGACAATTTGTCATTACAAAGAGCTATAAAAGTATGCCGCGCGGCAGAAAGAGCAACGAAACAAATACACGATCTGAACGACCCAAGTTCCGAAGAAAAAATTAACAAAATAGATAAAACTTTTAATTGCGGTCGCTGCAAGACGACACACGGTCCAAAAAGTTGCCCAGCATATAAAAAAGAATGCGCGCGCTGCGGTAAACAAGGTCATTTTAAAGTCGCATGCAAATCGAAAGGTAGTAAGAACCAATCGAAAGACAAGCGAAATCAAAAGAAAAAAACAAAAAGAATGTGAACGCAATAGAAACGGACAACGAAAGCGATAGTTCGGAGTTTAAGTTTGTCGGCAACATAACCACCTCACTTAAAAAAAACGAAAATGATGAGAAGTGGACAGAAAAAGTGCGAATAGGCGAATATGAGCTTAAATTGCGACTAGACACTGGAGCTTTTTGTAATGTACTCCCAATACGTGTTGCGGAAAAGCTCGGCATACAAGTGAACTCGAGCGAAGTTAAGCGCTTAAAAGCCTACGACGGCGGATTCATAAAAGTATTAGGCGAAGCAAAAGCTCTCTGTCGCACACAGCGTACTACCAACAACGTTCAAAAAATGGTCTGCTTCAAAATAATTAAACAAAACTTTCAAGCTATTTTAGGTGCCAGTGACTGCGAAAGGCTAGGTTTTGTGAAGCGTGTAAGCCATTTGGGATGCTGCAATAGTTACGAGTACGACATCGATTTTGTTGACAACCCGAAATTCAAAATTATCCCTGCGAGAAGAGTACCATATTCAATCGAAAAAAGCGTAAAGAAAGAACTGCAAAAAATGGTCCAACTTGGCGTAATAAAAAGCGTCACTGAGCCAACACCGGCCGTCAGTCCAATGCTAGTAGTAAACAAACGAAACAAAATACGTGTATGCATGGACCCCACCGAACTTAACAAAAACATCAAAAGACCAATATACCCAATGAAAACTGTAGAAGAGGTAGCAGCAAAAATTCATGGTAGCAAATTCTTCACTAAACTAGATTGCCAAAAGGGATTCTGGCAAATTAAAGTAACCGAACGAACATCAAAGTATCTAACATTTTCTACGCCATGGGGGCGTTTTAGTTACCTTCGCTTACCGTTTGGGATTTCTTCAGCACCAGAAGTTTTCTGTGCTGTTATGAATCGTACGTTGGAAGGAATTAACAGATGCGAAGTGGCCATGGACGATATTTTTATACACGCACCAACGTTAAGCGAACTGAGAACAACGACTAAAACTGTAGTCCAACGATTAAAAGACGCGGGCTTTACACTAAATGATGAAAAATGCGAATACGAAAAGAAATCGCTATAGTTTCTAGGTCACATATTTACAGAAAACGGGTACAAAGCAGACGAAGAAATGATAAAAGCAATATGTCTGCTTAAAAAGCCCACTTGTGTCAAAGAGTTACAACGCCTGTTAGGTATGGTAACATATCTCGGTAAGTTTATAAAGAACTTGTCGAAATTGACTGAGCCGTTGCGTCCACTGCTATGCAAGGAAAACGCGTGGAGATGGGAACACGAACACACGAGTGCGTTCACTGATATCAAACGGGCATTAACGACAGCGCCAGTACTAGCTTATTACGATGTAAATAAACCAGTAAAGCTATCAGTTGATGCCAGCAGTAAATCCATGGGTGCATGCCTGATGCAAAACGGCAGACCATTAGGGTACGCCACCAGAGCATTCACCAAATCGCAACAAAAACAACCGCAAATCAGCAAAGAAGCCTGGGCTATCCGTTTTGGATGTCAAAAGTTTCACGATTACGTTTACGGAAAACAGTTAGAGATCGAAACAGATCACAAACCACTGCAAACGATTTTCAACAATCCGATTCAAAATGCGCCTATACGATTGCATGGTGTTCTGTACGACATCTTGCAATATTCACCAAAAATTACCTACACAAAAGGAACCATGATACCGATCGCAGATACCCTGAGTCGTGATTGCGAACCGGTAGAAATTGACGAAGACGAACCGGTTTATTTAATCCTCGCAATTGGCGACAGCATGCGCGAAAAGCTGGTGAAAGAAACATCAGCCGACGTCGAGCTACAAGCACTAAAACAAGCCATTATGAGAAAGCGGTCAGAAAACGAAGCTGAAACACGAAGGGCAATCAAAAAATACTTAGCATTCAAGCACGAAATCACATACGAGGGCGGACTATTGTTTAAGGGTAACAAAATTATTCTACCTCGTAAATTAATACAATCTGTCATTGCAGAAGCACACAGGGGCCATAGTGGCATTTCAACGACCATCCATCGTCTCAGACAATCATTTTTTTGGAACGGCCTTACGGTCGACACACAAAACTTCGTGGAAGCATGTGCAACGTGTCAACAATCACAACGAGCAAATCCCAAGGAGCCCCTCATATCGCAAAACACGCCTCAATACCCTTTCCAAATAGTATCAACAGATATTTTCAAATTCAAGGGCGATGATTTTTTGTTAATTGCCGATCACTACTCCGGGTTTAATGACTTTCGGAAACTTAAATCATCCTCATCATTAGAAGTAATTTTTTTATTGCGTCAATGGTTCTCTGTTCATGGAATCCCCGAGATACTCGAATCAGATGGAGGTCCACAATACAGTAGCCAGGCGTTCAAAGATTTCGCAAAAAATTGGAATTTCAAGCACAAACTATCATCACCACATTACCCACAATCTAATGGATTTGCGGAACGCAACGTTCAAATCGTAAAAGGCGTTTTAAAAAAGTGCTGGCGCGATGGAAGCGATCCATATCTAGCGATGTTGCTGCTGCGAAACACGCCACGGAACAAAGTTCTTAAATCTCCCAGTCAACGACTATTTAGTCGCCAAACCAGAACAATCCTTCCGACGGAAAATACAAATCTAATGCCCAAAGTCGTCATTGGCGTTACCGAAGAGCTGCAGGCACTGCGCAATAACCAAAAGCGGTACGCTGACAAGTCTGCAAAGCCTCGTACAATGCTTAAAATGGGCGATAGCGTAAGAATGCAGACAGGACATCGCGAATGGAAGCAGGCCAAGGTCGTCAAATTGACTGAAAGCCCACGCTCAGTTATAGTGGAAACTCCCGAAGGAAAAACCTATCGCAGAAATAGCAAGTATTTGCACACAACCAAAGCAACCATACCTTCAGAAAACTCACCTCACTTGGAACGCGAATCCAGCGGCGCTCCCGCTCCTACATCAAAGGAAAATTCCGTGACTACAGCTGGCGAAATATCACCTGAACGGAATAATAGTATTCAGAATCAACATAACGAGGCTGAACCGCAGGTTAAGGTCTCTCGCTACGGACTTACAATCAAACCAGTCGAAAAATATGATTCCTCGAAATACTAAATATGTACAAACAACCGAAATCTTTCTTAACTCCTATTTACTTTATACACATACTTTTTTGTATTCGTAAAAAAAAAAAATTTAATCTCGTGAATCTGTAATATACATACGTACATACATACACATAACTAAAATTTGTGCATAAAGCATATATTTACATATATGTATGTAAACATACGTATGCACAAATATCATAAGAACACAGTATATATGTATATATGTACATATGCGAATGAGTAAATACCAGAATTTACATTTAAACTTTAAATTTTAAAGCAAGATTAAGTTAGCTCATTTTTTTTTTGCCAAAAGAGAGGATGTCACGGGAACACCCCTATCAACAGCTTAATATATACGTACATATAGTTATATACATGGGTATGTACTTATACATAAGTTTCAATAAAGTCAGTCTTCAACTTGCACTCGGCGTATGTGTATGCACGGTTAGAAAACCTTCGTTACAGATATATCGTGCAAAATTAGTTATCGATAAATTTATCGAAATATATCGAAGTCCAAATTAAACCTGGGGCCATACCCTTTCGTTTGATACCCATATTGTAAGGTAATATTAAGGTTTTTGGGCTATCGCATTTTGACCGATAACTCAGTTATCGATAAATTTATCGAAATACATCGAAGTTCAAATGAAACCTGGGGCCATCCCCGTTCGTTTGATACCCATATTGTAGGGTAATATTAAGGTTTTTGTGCAATCGTATTTTGACCGATAACTCAGTTATCGATAAATTTATCGAAATATATCGAAGTTAAAATGAAACCTGGGGCCATCCCCTTTCGTTTGATACCCATATTGTAGGGTAATATTAAGGTTTTTGGGCAATCGCATTTTGACCGATAACTCAGTTATCGATAAATTTATCGAAATATATCGAAGTTCAAATGAAACCTGGGGTCATCCCCTTTCGTTTGATACCCATATTGTAGGGTAATATTAAGGTTTTTGGGCAATCGCATTTTGACCGATAACTCAGTTATCGATAAATTTATCGAAATATATCGAAGTTAAAATGAAACCTGGGGCCATCCCCTTTCGTTTGATACCCATATTGTAGGGTAATATTAAGGTTTTTGGGCAATCGCATTTTGACCGATAACTCAGTTATCGATAAATTTATCGAAATATATCGAAGTTAAAATGAAACCTGGGGCCATCCCCTTTCGTTTGATACCCATATTGTGGGGTAATATTAAGGTTTTTGGGCAATCGCATTTTGACCGATAACTCAGTTATCGATAAATTTATCGAAATATATCGAAGTTAAAATGAAACCTGGGGCCATCCCCTTTCGTTTGATACCCATATTGTAAGTTAATATTAAGGTTTTTGGGAAATCGCATTTTGACCGATAACTCAGTTATCGATAAATTTATCGAAATGTATCGAAGTTCAAATGAAGCCTGGGGCCATCCCCTTTTGTTTGATACCCATATTGTATATGCGTGCAGTATGCACACTGCAGAGAATAAAGAAATTTGTTGTACATACTACATACTTACTACAGACGGTTGGCTGCGTCATCGCCAAGCTATGAGGCGTCGCTCATATTCCTCACTCACTCAGAGTATCATATGAGGGCGCAGCTGAGGAGAGGCGACGTTACTAGCCTGCCTCATCTTGGCTGCACACTCTGCTGCCACTCACGCAGAGCGCTCACGCTAATGTGTGGCCTCTGTTGTTTATACGCTCAGAGGCCACTCATGCAGCTGCACCCTCATGAGTGAAGCATGTGTGAGTGAGGAGCCAAAATGAGGCAAATCCGAACCCTGGCGATGACGCAGCCAACCGTCTCACAATGGGTGATAGCGGCCAAAAATAAATTCAAAATTAAAGTATGAGTAAAACAATTTTTTTAAATAGAAATCGACAGATACATCAAATTGTAATAAAAAAGCTTATATAAAAATTTTTGAGTCTCTTTTCGTTTAGCCGTACAGGGTGCCCAAAGTTGAGCAAAAAATAGCTTCTTTTTTTCTCAATGAAGACACCTCATACAAAATGCTCTATCACATTTAATTGTTAACATATGAGCTCGAGTAATACATCATTACATAGATAATGATTTTCTCTTTCAGAAATTATAACGCAGTTGTAAATACCGTTCTCTATTGAATTTATATGAATTTTCAAAAATTGACAAAAAATATCGATAAGAAAAAAATTTTTCTCGACTTTGAATAAAAAAATTAAAAAAACAAAAAATATGACCTCCTCAAATTTTGTTTATGATTTGGATTAATATATTCTTAATCAAACTGCATTTTCATTTTAAAAATCCACTTGCTCCATTTGCTTTTATAATTTTTTTCCCATTTGCCTAAAACTGCGTTTTTGTAAACGCATTAATTATGTTAATTTTGACATTATGGAAAACGTTTATATTTAGGCGAATAATCGAATATTTCTTTATCGTCCTGCAATAAATAGTGCATACTTTCAAATTATGAGCTAATTTTTTTCATCAGCGATAATTCATATCTTTGACAGCTTTTTTCTTTTGGAATATAAAAAAAAAATTGGTAAAAATTGTAAAACTTTAAAATGAAATTAAAAAAAAACAAAAAATATGACCTCCTCAAGTTTTTAATATTTCATAGTCCTAAGTGTCTTTTATAAACAGAAAAAAAAATCGTAAAAATTGGTTTGCTCCATTTTGTTTTATGAACATTTTTATGGAAGGTGTTTTTTGAGTTTTGGTACATTTTTCCCATACAAAATGCCCAGAAGTATGCTTCAAAAAGTTTAAATTTTTTTGTATGGGTAATATTCGTCAAAATGGTGAAACTTAAATATCGATATTTTCAATTCTAATTAAGATATTCGAAGAAACTAAACGCTGTTTTCAAGGGTAATGATTATGCTTTCAACTGGTTTAATCGAATTTGAGTGGAAGGTAATTACATAAAAGATATTAAGCAGTGAATACCCAGTAAACATTCGGAGTCATAAAAGAGTCAGAAAGGGATCCTAAACCGGAGCGTTTACACTCACTATGAGCTCATTTTGGAGTCCGAAATGTATGCATTTCTGTTCTTAAGGTGGTCGCCCGATATGAGCCTAATTCCATATATCATATGAGCTATAATAAGAGTCATAAAAGACTCCAATTTGACTCATAATCAGATCATATTTCACCTCCTATCTGAGCATTGTTTGGACTCCTAAAAGACTCTTATAGCTTTGTCTTCGGAGTCATTTATGCCTCTTATTAGGCTCATATAAGGCACATTTCGGACTCCTATTTTGCTCCGAACAGCCTCCTCTTTATTTAGCCTTTCTAATTTATTTACTTAGCTTTTGTAAGTATATCCAACTAATTCCATTACACAAGTTTTATTGTTTATTTAATTTTTTAATGAAAGCTTGCAGTTTTCATAATCTTATGGAAAAAACAAACAAAGATTAAAATAAATTTTTAAATTTAAGTTAATAAAATGACAGCGTTAACGTATAGCCGCAAGTTAATAGATATTAGAGAAAAGGTTATGAATTATATAAATATTTTTTGTAAATTTTGGTCGTTCGGCTGCTGTCATCATAGATGATGCCGTGGATGTCATCAGATTTCGTGGTATCAATTGAAGTAAACATTTCATTTAGTACAGCTTGTTGAGCGGAATATGGATTGCAGCTCACAGATGCAGCTGTTTCATGTTCCTTCAGCTCTGTAGCGCGTGCGTTTTGCTTGAATTAAATATGCTTTGACACACCACACACTCCACCTCCGCATCTATCGTTGATTTACTAGGCAGCGTAACAGTTGTTGGCCTTAATATAATTAAATTTTGAAAATTTGGCTGAGTCTGAAATTGTGCCTCCGATTTTGCATTCTTATCGCTTACTTGTATGTCATAGTCATAATTTGATAATACTAAATTCTTGCCTTCCATGCTACATATAATTCATTTCACTTTGTTGTGCAATATTGAATTTAACATCTGTGTGCTGCTTCAATGGTGTCTGTCCATCTTTGTCAAAATCAGTAATTTAATTTTATTGCACTAACTGCAGTTTTTCTATTTGATATGTATAATAAAATATGTCACATAAAAATTATGAATTTATGTTCTGAAGTTGCTTTTCTTGGTATTTTTTCTAAGCTCATCATTTCATCATATCGGACTCTTATATGACTCCTTTTTGATCATATTTATGAGGCTCATATTTATTACATATTTAGGATTCATATCGGACTCATAAATTATGAGCGCTCAGAAAATGTTTAATGGGTAGAGCCAAAAAACCTGTTTTTTGCCAATTTGGACATGAATATCTCAAAAACTAGAACCAATTTGGAAAATCTGACTCCAGATTCAGGCTTAGCACACTGAAATCCTTTATAAAAGTGTAATTTCATTTATGGCATAAAATTTTTTTGAAATGCGATTTTTTTGTATGAAAATTTTATGATAAATGTTTATATAATACTTAAAAGTGCATATATTTCTAATTTAAAAACGGTGAAGTGCTTTACCCCTTTTCCAAAATGATTACTGCATTTGATTTATATTTCAAAAATGTATACACTAATCAAAATCGAGCATTTTAGCTATAATAGTTAGGAAAATTCTGAAATTTCAAAAATACCGTTATATGGGAGGTGGGCGTATTTGTGGGTGGATTTTGTTCAAATTTTCACAGTTTACTAATTGCAACAAAAAAAGCTTAAGTTCCGAGTTTCAAGATTCTAGCTTAATTATTACTATTTTTGGCCGCGTTTGTATGGAGGTGCCCCCACTGTGCGTCTGTACTAAGTATGTAGTATGTACAACAAATTTGTTTATTCTCTGCAGTGTGCAAACTGCACGCATATACAATATGGGTATCAAACGAAAGGGGATGGCCCCAGGTTTAATTTTAACTTCCATATATTTCGATAAATTTATCGATAACTGAGTTATCGGTCAAAATCTGATTGCACAAAAACTTTAATATTACCCTACAATATGGGTATCAAACGAAAGGGGATGGCCCCAGGTTTCATTTGAACTTCGATATATTTCGATAAATTTATCGACAACTGAGTTATCGGTCAAAATGCGAATGCAAAAAAACCTTAATATTACCTTACAATATGGGTATCAAACGAAAGGGGATGGCCCCAGGCTTCACTTGAACTTCGATATATTTCGATAAATTTATCGATAACTGAGTTATCGGTCAAAATACGATTGCAAAAAACCTTAATATTACCTTACAATATGGGTATCAAACGAAAGGGGATGGCCCCAGGCTTCATTTGAACTTCGATATATTTCGATAAATTTATCGATAACTGAGTTATCGGTCAAAATACGATTGCACAAAAACCTTAATATTACCTTACAATATGGGTATCAAACAAAGGGGGATGGCCCCAGGCTTCATTTGAACTTCGATACATTTCGATAAATTTATCGATAACTGAGTTATCGGTCAAAATGCGAATGCACAAAAACCTTAATATTACCTTACAATATGGGTATCAAACGAAAGGGGATGGCCCCAGGCTTCATTTGAACTTCGATATATTTCGATAAATTTATCGATAACTGAGTTATCGGTCAAAATGCGATATCACAAAAACCTTAATATTACCTTACAATATGGGTATCAAACGAAAGGGGATGGCCCCAGGTTTCATTTGAACTTCGACATATTTCGATAAATTTATCGATAACTGAGTTATCGGTCAAAATGCGAATGCACAAAAACCTTAATACTACCTTATAATATGGGTATCAAACGAAAGGGGATGGCCCCAGGCTTCATTTGAACTTCGATATATTTCGATAAATTTATCGATAACTGAGTTATCGGTCAAAATGCGATTGCACAAAAACCTTAATATTACCTTACAATATGGGTATCAAACGAAAGGGGATGGCCCCAGGTTTCATTTGAACTTCGATATATTTCGATAAATTTATCGATAACTGAGTTATCGGTCAAAATGCGATTGCACAAAAACCTTAATATTACCTTACAATATGGGTATCAAACGAAAGGGGATGGCCCCAGGTTTCATTTGAACTTCGATGTATTTCGATAAATTTATTCATAACTGAGTTATCGGTCAAAATGCGATAGCCCAAAAACCTTAATATTACCTTACAATATGGGTATCAAATATGGGTACGGGACAGGGCTGGTCTACCATGATCCTTGGTTTATGCGAACCAGGAGCAATTTTTGGCAAATTATTTGTATTAGAAAAAAATAAAAAAGTAAATGTGGTAGCACTAATATCAAGTTTTATTCAAATAGAAAAAATATTAGAAATAAGGTTATTCCAAATGAACTAAAAATGCTGTAATGTAATTTTTTACATTGTATGTACGGGATAGATGGTATAAATATTTACAATTTACAGACAAGCCAAAAGGTTATCAAACAAAGTTTCTCGTACATCAATATTGTGTGGCTAATTTCTAAACAAAAGCAGAAGCTTGCATTTGAAAAACTGGTATATGTGTGAGAAATCAAAATGT
This sequence comes from Urophora cardui, assembly GCA_960531455.1. NCBI lineage: Eukaryota > Metazoa > Arthropoda > Insecta > Diptera > Tephritidae > Urophora > Urophora cardui. The sequence continues at coordinate 69,246,561 of OY482674.1, forward strand.
TTGTACGGGACAAATTTACCATTTCGGATGGAATGCTCCTGAAAGGTGTTGAGCAGGGCTTTCACATAGGATGTACTGATTATTATTCCTAGGTCGGGTAACCAGCTTCGGGTCAAAGGTATACTATTTTTTGCGATTTTTCTGAAACCATCAGCTTTTTATTTGTATAGGATATCTTACTTCATTTTGGTTTAAAAAATTTAATAAAAACAAAACAAAGTAACAAGCTGAGACGTCATTTTACTTCAGATTTTTTCGTTATACATAATTACTCTTATAGGCGAATTCTGTAACTCCGTCTCATCTAGTCACTAAATTTGAGATTTGAGACATGAGACATTTTTATTGACTTGAGCCAATTTTGGTATTCAGCAACCGGCAGTCACTAAAAATTTCACCAAAGGCTGTGGTGAAAATGTACTGACACTGTTTGAGATAACAAAATAATTTAAAGAATACCCACTAATCGATTACATACGAAAAGAGATTTTGGAAATGAATTTATGAGCAATATATTGCATTAAAAAAATAAAGCGTATCATTTCTACTTATCACTTATAAAAATAGTTATGAATATAATCAGCCCTATCATGAACTTTATGTGAAAAATTTCCCTCGAAAAATATAAAGCAAAACAATAACAATTTTTCACATTTTGTTTTTGTTTTGCTTTGTAATTTTTGGGAACATTTTGTTCACATGAAGTTCACGATAAGGCTGAATATTTTATGAGTGTTTTACCTGAACCGATTCGCAAAAAAAAATCATGTAACGTAAAACATTGAAATATCGATAAATGTCGTATCTCATCACCATTTACACTTGATGGAAATGGCGGAAAAAAGTAAGTTAGCAAAACCAGAAAAATTTTATTATTTTGCTAATTTCATACAAATAAGCTTGTTTTATTACAGAAAATAGCAAGCGAACAAGCAAAGAGCAAACAAATTGTAAGTTTTTATAAATTTTGATGCTTTATTTAGTTCACCTCAATATTTTATTTATTCTGTGACCTCCTCGCCACCAGGTGACTAATTAGTGACGTATTTTTTGAGACTTGAGACGTGAGCTCGCTTACAGAATACCAAATTGTCTCAAAATCAATCTCACCACGAAAAAGTCTCCAAAAGTCTCTATCAGTGACTAGAGATTGCTTACAGAATTCCGGTATTAATGTAATAAGTCAATTTCCATCACGTGTACTGTGCTACATGCGGGTTTTTTTTCTCAGAACATATTTACAAAGATTATGATATTTCTGGCTGTATTATATAGGAAAGCTTATATGGCCGCTGTGGTGCAGTGGGTAGAGTGCTCGCCTGCTATGCCAGAGGTCTCGGGTTCAAACCACGGTCCGAGCTAAACACCAAAAAAAAACAATTTTTCTAATTAGTAAAAATCCAATTATTGGGTTTTTTAAGAGCAGCGGTCACCTCTTGGCAGTGGGCGGCATACCCTCCGAGAGTATTTCTGCCATGAAAAAGCTTCTCACAGAAAATGCATTCGCCGTTCGGAGCCGGCATAAAACTGTAGGTCCACCCAATTAGTAGGAAAAACAAAAAGGAGCACACCTCGAATTGGGAGAGAAGCTCGGCCATAAAACTCGTCAGAGTTATAATAGCGCCTTTGTATTATTATTATATTATATAGGAAAGAGTTCAAATTAATATAGTACTGCTTTTTTGGCATAAAATGTGCTTAGTTTCTACAACAAAAGCATATAAAGTGACACAAAGAATTTGGTCGATATTGTCACGGGAACACCCCTATCAACAGCTTAATATATACGTACATATAGTTATATACATGGGTATGTACTTATACATAAGTTTCAATAAAGTCAGTCTTCAACTTGCACTCGGCGTATGTGTATGCACGGTTAGAAAACCTTCGTTACATGGTGCCGAAACCCGTATACAAAAAACCTCGAAGCCACGGTTAATACGCGAAAAAAAAAAAAAAAAAAGTGCTAGACTCCGCGAAATTACAAACTACTAATTAAAACGTAAAAAAAAAAAAAAAATGCTAAAACCGCCAAAACCACTCTTAATAAATAATGACGTGGATATGGCACGGGAATGGAGCGAATGGATGGAGGCATACGAATGCTATGCCCTTGCGGCAAAAGTTAATGCTGAGGAAGCCCCCGTACGGTTAGCAAATTTTAAAAGCGTCATCGGGCGTGATGGTATCCGCCTAATTAATAATTTGGGTTTAACTGAAGTCCAAAAATCCAATTTAGAAGAAATCAAGAAAAAACTGAAAGAACATTTTGTACCATCTCGCAATAAAACATACGAGCGATACCGATTTCATCAAATCAAGCAACAAGAAAACGAAGCGTTCGATGATTTCCTGCAAAAAATTCGAGAACAAGTACGAAAATGTAATTTCAACAACGACGATGAATTTCTAACCGACCAAATAGTTCTTGGAATTCGCTCGGACAATACAAGACAAAAACTTTGGATCGAAGACAATTTGTCATTACAAAGAGCTATAAAAGTATGCCGCGCGGCAGAAAGAGCAACGAAACAAATACACGATCTGAACGACCCAAGTTCCGAAGAAAAAATTAACAAAATAGATAAAACTTTTAATTGCGGTCGCTGCAAGACGACACACGGTCCAAAAAGTTGCCCAGCATATAAAAAAGAATGCGCGCGCTGCGGTAAACAAGGTCATTTTAAAGTCGCATGCAAATCGAAAGGTAGTAAGAACCAATCGAAAGACAAGCGAAATCAAAAGAAAAAAACAAAAAGAATGTGAACGCAATAGAAACGGACAACGAAAGCGATAGTTCGGAGTTTAAGTTTGTCGGCAACATAACCACCTCACTTAAAAAAAACGAAAATGATGAGAAGTGGACAGAAAAAGTGCGAATAGGCGAATATGAGCTTAAATTGCGACTAGACACTGGAGCTTTTTGTAATGTACTCCCAATACGTGTTGCGGAAAAGCTCGGCATACAAGTGAACTCGAGCGAAGTTAAGCGCTTAAAAGCCTACGACGGCGGATTCATAAAAGTATTAGGCGAAGCAAAAGCTCTCTGTCGCACACAGCGTACTACCAACAACGTTCAAAAAATGGTCTGCTTCAAAATAATTAAACAAAACTTTCAAGCTATTTTAGGTGCCAGTGACTGCGAAAGGCTAGGTTTTGTGAAGCGTGTAAGCCATTTGGGATGCTGCAATAGTTACGAGTACGACATCGATTTTGTTGACAACCCGAAATTCAAAATTATCCCTGCGAGAAGAGTACCATATTCAATCGAAAAAAGCGTAAAGAAAGAACTGCAAAAAATGGTCCAACTTGGCGTAATAAAAAGCGTCACTGAGCCAACACCGGCCGTCAGTCCAATGCTAGTAGTAAACAAACGAAACAAAATACGTGTATGCATGGACCCCACCGAACTTAACAAAAACATCAAAAGACCAATATACCCAATGAAAACTGTAGAAGAGGTAGCAGCAAAAATTCATGGTAGCAAATTCTTCACTAAACTAGATTGCCAAAAGGGATTCTGGCAAATTAAAGTAACCGAACGAACATCAAAGTATCTAACATTTTCTACGCCATGGGGGCGTTTTAGTTACCTTCGCTTACCGTTTGGGATTTCTTCAGCACCAGAAGTTTTCTGTGCTGTTATGAATCGTACGTTGGAAGGAATTAACAGATGCGAAGTGGCCATGGACGATATTTTTATACACGCACCAACGTTAAGCGAACTGAGAACAACGACTAAAACTGTAGTCCAACGATTAAAAGACGCGGGCTTTACACTAAATGATGAAAAATGCGAATACGAAAAGAAATCGCTATAGTTTCTAGGTCACATATTTACAGAAAACGGGTACAAAGCAGACGAAGAAATGATAAAAGCAATATGTCTGCTTAAAAAGCCCACTTGTGTCAAAGAGTTACAACGCCTGTTAGGTATGGTAACATATCTCGGTAAGTTTATAAAGAACTTGTCGAAATTGACTGAGCCGTTGCGTCCACTGCTATGCAAGGAAAACGCGTGGAGATGGGAACACGAACACACGAGTGCGTTCACTGATATCAAACGGGCATTAACGACAGCGCCAGTACTAGCTTATTACGATGTAAATAAACCAGTAAAGCTATCAGTTGATGCCAGCAGTAAATCCATGGGTGCATGCCTGATGCAAAACGGCAGACCATTAGGGTACGCCACCAGAGCATTCACCAAATCGCAACAAAAACAACCGCAAATCAGCAAAGAAGCCTGGGCTATCCGTTTTGGATGTCAAAAGTTTCACGATTACGTTTACGGAAAACAGTTAGAGATCGAAACAGATCACAAACCACTGCAAACGATTTTCAACAATCCGATTCAAAATGCGCCTATACGATTGCATGGTGTTCTGTACGACATCTTGCAATATTCACCAAAAATTACCTACACAAAAGGAACCATGATACCGATCGCAGATACCCTGAGTCGTGATTGCGAACCGGTAGAAATTGACGAAGACGAACCGGTTTATTTAATCCTCGCAATTGGCGACAGCATGCGCGAAAAGCTGGTGAAAGAAACATCAGCCGACGTCGAGCTACAAGCACTAAAACAAGCAATTATGAGAAAGCGGTCAGAAAACGAAGCTGAAACACGAAGGGCAATCAAAAAATACTTAGCATTCAAGCACGAAATCACATACGAGGGCGGACTATTGTTTAAGGGTAACAAAATTATTCTACCTCGTAAATTAATACAATCTGTCATTGCAGAAGCACACAGGGGCCATAGTGGCATTTCAACGACCATCCATCGTCTCAGACAATCATTTTTTTGGAACGGCCTTACGGTCGACACACAAAACTTCGTGGAAGCATGTGCAACGTGTCAACAATCACAACGAGCAAATCCCAAGGAGCCCCTCATATCGCAAAACACGCCTCAATACCCTTTCCAAATAGTATCAACAGATATTTTCAAATTCAAGGGCGATGATTTTTTGTTAATTGCCGATCACTACTCCGGGTTTAATGACTTTCGGAAACTTAAATCATCCTCATCATTAGAAGTAATTTTTTTATTGCGTCAATGGTTCTCTGTTCATGGAATCCCCGAGATACTCGAATCAGATGGAGGTCCACAATACAGTAGCCAGGCGTTCAAAGATTTCGCAAAAAATTGGAATTTCAAGCACAAACTATCATCACCACATTACCCACAATCTAATGGATTTGCGGAACGCAACGTTCAAATCGTAAAAGGCGTTTTAAAAAAGTGCTGGCGCGATGGAAGCGATCCATATCTAGCGATGTTGCTGCTGCGAAACACGCCACGGAACAAAGTTCTTAAATCTCCCAGTCAACGACTATTTAGTCGCCAAACCAGAACAATCCTTCCGACGGAAAATACAAATCTAATGCCCAAAGTCGTCATTGGCGTTACCGAAGAGCTGCAGGCACTGCGCAATAACCAAAAGCGGTACGCTGACAAGTCTGCAAAGCCTCGTACAATGCTTAAAATGGGCGATAGCGTAAGAATGCAGACAGGACATCGCGAATGGAAGCAGGCCAAGGTCGTCAAATTGACTGAAAGCCCACGCTCAGTTATAGTGGAAACTCCCGAAGGAAAAACCTATCGCAGAAATAGCAAGTATTTGCACACAACCAAAGCAACCATACCTTCAGAAAACTCACCTCACTTGGAACGCGAATCCAGCGGCGCTCCCGCTCCTACATCAAAGGAAAATTCCGTGACTACAGCTGGCGAAATATCACCTGAACGGAATAATAGTATTCAGAATCAACATAACGAGGCTGAACCGCAGGTTAAGGTCTCTCGCTACGGACGTACAATCAAACCAGTCGAAAAATATGATTCCTCGAAATACTAAATATGTACAAACAACCGAAATCTTTCTTAACTCCTATTTACTTTATACACATACTTTTTTGTATTCGTAAAAAAAAAAATTTAATCTCGTGAATCTGTAATATACATACGTACATACATACACATAACTAAAATTTGTGCATAAAGCATATATTTACATATATGTATGTAAACATACGTATGCACAAATATCATAAGAACACAGTATATATGTATATATGTACATATGCGAATGAGTAAATACCAGAATTTACATTTAAACTTTAAATTTTAAAGCAAGATTAAGTTAGCTCATTTTTTTTTTTCCAAAAGAGAGGATGTCACGGGAACACCCCTATCAACAGCTTAATATATACGTACATATAGTTATATACATGGGTATGTACTTATACATAAGTTTCAATAAAGTCAGTCTTCAACTTGCACTCGGCGTATGTGTATGCACGGTTAGAAAACCTTCGTTACAGATATATCGTGCAAAATTAGTTATCGATAAATTTATCGAAATATATCGAAGTCCAAATTAAACCTGGGGCCATACCCTTTCGTTTGATACCCATATTGTAAGGTAATATTAAGGTTTTTGGGCTATCGCATTTTGACCGATAACTCAGTTATCGATAAATTTATCGAAATACATCGAAGTTCAAATGAAACCTGGGGCCATCCCCTTTCGTTTGATACCCATATTGTGGGGTAATATTAAGGTTTTTGTGCAATCGTATTTTGACCGATAACTCAGTTATCGATAAATTTATCGAAATATATCGAAGTTAAAATGAAACCTGGGGCCATCCCCTTTCGTTTGATACCCATATTGTATATGCGTGCAGTATGCACACTGCAGAGAATAAAGAAATTTGTTGTACATACTACATACTTACTACAGACGGTTGGCTGCGTCATCGCCAAGCTATGAGGCGTCGCTCATATTCCTCACTCACTCAGAGTATCATATGAGGGCGCAGCTGAGGAGAGGCGACGTTACTAGCGTGCCTCATCTTGGCTGCACACTCTGCTGCCACTCACGCAGAGCGCTCACGCTAATGTGTGGCCTCTGTTGTTTATACGCTCAGAGGCCACTCATGCAGCTGCACCCTCATGAGTGAAGCATGTGTGAGTGAGGAGCCAAAATGAGGCAAATCCGAACCCTGATTGGTACACATCGTTCCCTAACTTAAATATATATATATATATTAACAGTTATTAAAATGATACAGACTGTTCCCTAACATATGTATTAGATGTTTAATTATCGAAGCGATTTAAGAACACAATGAGTAAGTTTAGTTAGAAAAGAATTAGGAGAAAAGAAAAGAATAGATAGGATAAATAAGAGTTAATAACAATATGCAATTTAATATTATTTGAAATGGACAAATTAGGTGCTTTCATCGGAAAAGAAACTGTAAAGAATTCGCCTATAGCTGTTCTGGTTTAGAGAGTTTCTCAAAGCAGCTGGAATAGAATTCCAGAGACGTATGGTGTTGACGAAGAACAGCCTGGTGGAGGCAACATAGTTAAAGCTGGGTACTACTAAGGTGCAAGAACGAGTGGATTTGTTAAATTTAATCTTATCATATAAATATTGGGGCGATTTCAGAGAGATTAAGCTGAAGAGAAACATGCAGCTCCTTGCTTTATGGTAGTCAGATAGGTGGCAGCCTAAGAGCTGAGACCGTCAGTCCGAGATATGGTCAGTGACATGGTTAAACGCTACCTCCATTTTGTGGGCGGATATTGAGTCAAGTTTGTTATAGGCAAGATAAGAATACGTTATGATGGAAACAATGAGTTGTAGGGCAAGTTTTTTCCTAATTTGGAGGGGAGTATAAGGTGCTGTTTGTCTCAGGTTTCATAAAGTTCCGTATATTTTACCCACTACACTATTCACATGATCGCTCGCATTAAGACTTGAATTCAAAATGATTCCAAGATTTTTTACTTTATTGACGGCCTTTACAACAGAGCTTCCAATGACAATATCAGGTATTTTAAGCCTTGAGACATCTTTTTTCGCAATGGGTAACATGTAAGATTTTTCGGCGTTGAGACATGAGCCATTTTCATTCGCCCAGCATAGTATGGACCATAAATCACTGTTCAATTGACAACACAAATCACATATGTATATCACCAAAACTACTTGACAAATATAGTTGAATGTCGTCAGCATATGCATGCATGGTCACAAATTTACATACACCGAAAACATCATTAACAAAGATACTAAATAGCAACGGTCCCAGAATGGACCCCTGGGGAACACCGGCCGTAATTTTTGCCGTATTCGTTTCGGCAAGAGTTAGAGACTTGCGATAAAACAACCACTGGTATAAAAATAAGTGAAAATTATACGATCGTTCGTTAAAGTAAAGGAATTGGAAAAAAGGTGTGATTATTTGATGCAATTTTTTTAAAAATTTTATCGATAGATGTCTCCCTATCTTTGAATCTAGCCAAGACCCAATGTAACACCGTTCGTTAAAGTACGGACAAAGAACGTATGTTGTAAAATATACGTTCTTTGGTACGGAATTGGAGAAAATTTTCTAACGAACGGTATTGCGTTTAGTTCGAAGATAGGGGAGACATCTATTGGCAAAAATTTGAAACCATTTCACTTATTCACAATAGAAAAAATTGGCATAATCAGTAAAGATAATTGGCATAATCAGTAAAGATCAGTTTAATGAGTAGCTGGCATACTCTCTAAAGGTATCTTAAAGTCTCTAACATTTTGTATGGAAACTGTCAGCCAAGAGAGCAGAATCGAGTATAAGCGAGCAGAGAAGTGCCCAATAAAACACTATTTTTCTTTGGCTTCGAAGCATCTGGACCATTGCTTACAAATTGAGATCTACGCGACAAATAGCTTTCGATCAAGTTCCGAGCATTATTACCAAAGCCAAAGTACCGCTGCAGCTTATAGCAAAGTAGTGTGTGATTTACAGTATCAAACGCTTTCGAAAAGTCAAGTAGACAAAGGAGCGTTAGGTGGCCCTTATCAAAATGTACGCCAATATCCTCAAGGACTTTTATTAAGGCAGTTGAGCAGCTGTGCCAAGCTCTGAAGCCTGACTGAAGCGGTGAAACTAAATTATGCTTGTGTAAATGTGCACTAATTTGCTCCGCTAATAAACTTTCGAAAACTTTAGACAGAACTGGCAAGATGCTTATTGGCCTAAAATCACCAGGAGAGCTTGCATTCCTATTTTTGGGATGAGGTAGGATCTTGGCCACTTTCCATATTTCAGGAAAGCACGATGTGGTCACTGAGTGATTTACTATATGAGTGATTGTATTAATTATGAATGGCAACACAATTTTCACGAATTTAATTGGAATTTCATCACTCCTACAGCCTTGGTTTTTATTTTACGGATGCGTCTAACAACGTCCGATTTACAAACAGCGGAAAATTCGAACATACCGCTCGAATTGCAAGATGATGCACCAGGCAGAACATTCACGCGATTTACACTACATGGAGAATTATTCACAAATGCGTCATTGAGAACATCTGAGCTCAGAGTACAATTAGGAAGGACTTTACCACATACGCGTATACTCTTCAGATACTGCCATAGTAGCGGGTCCAGACGCGAAGAGAAAAATTTGACCTTCTCCCTCCTTAAGATTTTTGTAGCATAATTTCTTGCATTTTTGTAAATGAACCAGTCAGTATCCCGTCTTCTCTTCTTCCAATTCCCATACGCTTTATTCCGTGCTTTAATAGCAGCTAAAACCATGTTGTTAAACCAAGGACATGCTCGGGATTTTATCACACGAGTGCGTACGGGAACATGCTTATTGTAGGCTTCAGTGACTTTGCTATTTAAAAACTTTAGCTTCTCATTAACAGTTGGAAGATACCAACATTCACACCAAAGAACACTGGACAAATCAGAAAATAAGGCATTATTATCAAGTAAGCGATAATCTCTGAAGGTGTATGTGCTGCTTATATTGTATTGATAAAAGTTAACATCCAGAGTGTAAAATAAGAGGTCATGATCTGACAAGAAAAATATCTGGTCAAAGTTAAGGACAATTTCAGGGTCAGAGACAATAAAGTAATCTATCAGACTAGAACAACAATTTTTACCATATCGTCGCTATAGAAGAAAAAAGACGGAAACTGTTTTGTTGAGGAAGAAAGACGCAAACTTTTTTTCTTTCAAAGAAAGACGCATTAAAAATATTTTTCGAAATAAAGACTCTTTATTCTTTAACGAAGAAAGACGCTTTATTTTTTTACTATAAAGAAAGCAGGGTACGGAAAAACTCACTCATGAACGCTCAAAAATACATTCTACTCATATCACAAACAAATATTCAAAGAAAAATGTATAAACACTCAAATAGTGAGCGAACTAACGCACAACAGCAATCGATCGCTCATAGCGGTAGCAATAAACTCAATGCATAAATTCACTCAAAAATAAATTATCGTACAATTTCTCTGGTAAATTCATTCTATGAGTTTATTTTATAATTTTTTGCGCTAGCGATCATTTTTTGAGTTTATCATTTTTTGATCACTCTTTGAGTTATCATTTTATGCGTTCACAAGGGTTTTTTGTGAGGTTTAAGCAGCTAATGGCATCGTGAAGGCGCAGTTTTTGGATGATGGCGTGCGTTTATTAGATCATAAATATGATATATGCATGTATGTACATACATATGAATGCATTTGTGTACGTATATATGTATGTATGTACATATGTTTGTATATATTATAATATTTTAAAAAGCCTTAGGTCTTATAGCGATATATATGTACATATGTATATTGAAGTTGCACTTTAACAATTTTATTATGTATTTATTCAATCTAATAAAAAGTTTATATATGTATGAGTTTACATACATATTTGTATTCATTTGACACATACATACATATGTATGTATATGCATATGAAATAGGACGTTATTGAAAAAAATTCTGAAATAAGACGTTTTTCAAACAATTTTTGAAATAGCCGTCGATATGTAGTCTAGGTATATATGTAAATATTTTATTTAACATAGGTACCTACATCTTTAGATTTTACTTTAAAACTGGAATTGAACAACTGAGCGTACGTTCAAAATACAAGTTCGGATTTTATTAAATTGTACATATGTATGTATGTATGTATGTATATAATATTACCCTGCAGAAAATGGAACTAGTCCATACATGCATGTACAAACCAGCCGCTTGTGGCAATCAACTAGCCCAAAACCTGCCACATTCCATATAAAAATATTGGTCCAATTAACATTGCAATGTCCTAGCACAGGACCACATGGTCCATCGCTCGATCGCATCAAACTAGTTTAAAAACTAACTTGCCGTAGCTACTTTGCAAACCACCTACAAGAGGTTACTTTTTAAACTAGCTACGGCAAGTTACTTTTTAAACTACTCTAAGGAGTTAAAAATGTAAAATATTCCCATAACTACTTCATTCTTGAGCTCTCAATACCAATTTTTTTTAAAGGAAAAATTGGTGTGAAAAATTAATATTTTTTGGTAGAAGTTATAGATCCATTTCGGAGACCACCACATCTCTTCAAGCAATTCTTTGTGCTAATTAGTTGAGCTTGTTTATCGGCTGGCTCATCCGATTAAATTTTACTTTTGGTTTTTTTGGTCGTTTTTATTTTCATAACTACTTCATTCTTGAGCTCTCAAGACCATTTTTTTTTTTTTAATATTAAGATTAATGCTTCTTGGCAACACTGTTAATAAACATCGTGCAGCGGTTACGATCGTTAAAACCGATCTTCAAACACGAATCTACATACATACATATATATGAACTGGCCCAATGATTGGCTACATGTGACAAGTTAGTAGCTAGTTGACTGTGGCACAAATGTACCAAGTAGTCCAACAATTTTTGCAGGGTAATGCATGCACATATGTATGTCTATTCAATAATGGAATGCGGGTAATGATATTTTCCATTTCGAATGTATATACATAGTACCTACATACATGTGTACAAATAAATAAAATGCGAACTTGTTTTTTTAATGGTCAATTGTTGTATTCTAGTTTTCAAGTAAGAATTAAATACATACATGTATATGTAGGTATTTATGTTAAATAAAATATTTAACAATCCTGCAGTAAATTTGTTTCACTGCTGAAGGATCGGTGATGATTCTTTGTTGAATATTCATCACTGTCGTCATAACTCAGTATATTTTTATCTGTTTTTGTTTTTTTTTTTCTGAGGAAAGCAAACCATTTACCTATGTATATGAAAAATTCATCAGTCTTTATATGAAAGTATTCACTGATGATTCCTCGTCATAGGTGAATTGCATCAGTGATTCATTATGGATTCATTGCGGATTTTTACTGCAGGGAACCCTTAACTCATACATATAGACTACAAATGTACATAAATATATATGTAGGTACATCGGTATGTAAATATAAATTTTTATAAATATTAATTTAAATAAATTGAATAATTTAATTAGTTTGAATAAATACATACTTAATAAAATTTAAACTCGATATACCCTGCAGAAAACGGAACTAGTTCATACATGCATGTACAAACCAGCCGCTTGTGGCAATCAACTAGCCCAAAACCTGCCACATTCCGTATAAAAATACTGGTCCAATTAACATTGCAATGTCCTAGCACAGGACCACATGGTCCATCGCTCGATCGCATCAAACTAGTTTAAGAAGTAACTTGCCGTAGCTACTTTGCAAACCACCTACAAGAGGTTACTTTTTAAACTACTCTAAGGAGTTAAAAATGTAAAATATTTCCATAACTACTTCATTCTTCAGCTCTCAATACCAATTTTTTTTTTAAGGAAAATTTGGTGTGAAAAATTAATATTTTTTCGTAGAAGTTATAGATCCCTTTCGGGGACCACAACATCTCTTTATCAGACTTCTTTTTAACATTTTTATTCTCTGGCGTCCGCCGAGATCGAACCCAGTGATGCCAAGTGTAGGGAAAAGAGGCTACATGTAGGGAAATTCGTTCTTAAATTTGCAGTGTAGGGAAAAAAGGACAGATTTTTAAAAATTAGTTAAATGTAGGGAATTTTTGAAGTCAAAAATTATCGTTCGTTAATTTTTTCTAACCTAAAATTTTTAATAACTACAAACAAAATGTTTCTTTGTGCCAGTATGCAATAGTTCAAAATTGTACTTTGTTCTGATCTGGCAATGTATTCTTCGACCTGCTTACAGGGCCTCGGAGAAAAAGTTTTTTTCGCTCCTGGTCCGCTCCTAAAATTTTTTGCTTTAGCTCTGGATCCGATCTTAGCACCAAATTTCGCTTCCATTTTTTTGTTGTGGTGGTCAGAGATGCGTTTGTGGGCTTTTCTTACTAAACCAGTATAAAAAGCCGTTAATACATCAAATTTATTTGGAGTCAACTAAAATATTTTATAAGCTGGCTCAAAATTTTATTTAAAAAATAAAACTAAATAAGGAATGATTGTAACGTTAGGTCACCTCACGTAACATTGCCAGCTGATGATATACATATATATATTGGATCTGAATATCTCGAGCTTCTAAATACTCTTCCGAAATCACCTTCAGAATAAGATTATATTGCCTATCTTCTTATAGCAATGCTTTTGGAAGAAATACAGCAAAGATTGCCTCTACAGAGTAAAAGTGCAGACATTGTTGACTTATCTGTAACCTTATAAACAGCTGATTCGGCCAGCCTTACGACAAGCTGTGTTACTAGTCACTGGTGCCTTATCGTAATTCTGTAGCTGTATCGTTAACTCATTAAACTATTGGATTTTGGTTAGCAACCCTAAATCCGTAAACAGCTGACACTTGTGGAAGCAGATATAGGAAGGTAGGCGCACAGGCGAATTCAGAAACTTCTTTTTAATTCACAAAGGTAGATTATAATATCAAAATCAAAGCGAATTCACATCATGGCCAATAGCAATGGGCGAGTCCCTAGCGAATTCAGATTTTAACAAGGAGAAATATTATTTTGACATTACAATCTACCAATTACAATAACAAAATACATGGGAAATTTCTGAATTCGCCTATGCGCCTACCTTCCAAGATCTGCCTCGACAAGTGTCAGCTGATTACAGATTTACGGCACCACTAACAGCTCACATGGATAGCGATAAAGATACTATAAAGTTTACGACACTTATAAGTCACCAATGTCTGAACCTTAACTCCTATGTCAAAGACATATGCTTTCTTAATCCCAAGATTGTACTGGGGGACATACTGAATTCGACAGGAGTCGAACTGCACCGCTGTGGTGCAGTGGGTAGAGTGCTCGCCTGCTGTGCCAGAGGTCTCGGGTTCAAACCACGGTCCGAGCCAAACAATTCTTCTAATTAGTAAAAATCCAATTATTGGGTTTTTTAAGAGCAGCGGTCACCTCTCGGCAGTAGGCGGCATACCCTCCGAGAGTATTTCTGCCATGAAAAAGCTTCTCACAAAAAATGCATTCGCCGTTCGGAGCCGGCATAAAACTGTAGGTCCACCCAATTAGTAGGAAAAACAAAAAGGAGCACACCTCGAATTGGGAGAGAAGCTCGGCCATAAAACTCGTCAGAGTTATAATCGCGCCATTGTATTATATTATTATATTATTATATTATTATATTATTATATTATTATATTATTATATTATTATATTATTATATTATTAAGAATTTAATTTGTGAGTAATTTAAATTTAATAGAAATGACTTGCTGATTGAGTGGAGTTTTATTGAATATCATTTCCTTGAACATGAAAAGAAAGTTCTGGAAAATATAGATGTTGAAAAATGTTGGCTTAAAATTTAAAACCTTCTAAATTTTAACGACAAACGAATGTTTCCCAATTTATCAAAATGAGCTAAATATTGTTTAGTATTGCCTCTCGCTAATGCAGACGCAGAACGAATTTTTAAAAAAGGAATAAATTCAGTCACGATAGCCTCAGTTCAATATGCATAATTCGGCCTTTTCTACAAGCGAAAAATCAAAATTGCTTTTCTTTTAAATTGAACGAATACGATTTCAAAAATATGAAACACTATAGAGGTGTATATGATAATTTTCAATGGGAAATGTGTACCATATAAGTTTTATATGAAAATATCTCCATAAATACATGTATACATTCTTTATTTAAAAATGTTCATTTATAATAAAAAAAAAGTTACAATTATAATTTTTTATGAAAGATGTACAATGTTATTAAGAAGAACTAAATTTCATTTATATAGTTATAAATATATATATTTATATTATATAAACATAAATAAACATAAAAATTTATGTGTATTCATACGTGGCTTTTTGAACAAAAACTTTATTTTGCATCAATTTTGTGTGTGTTTATTTTAATATAGAGAAAATACGGCGTAGGGAAATTTGTAGGGAAAAATATTGTTAGCGAAGGGAAAAGTAGGGATTTTTTTGGCATACCGTAGGGAATTTTGGTCCAAGAATATTGGCATCACTGATCGAACCTCGGATTTTCCGGTTGGTAATCTAATGGCATCACCACTATGCTACCGCCGCACACTGGGGCCACTTATATATATGAGGACGCTCAAAATTCTGAAATCAACTTTTTTACATCAGAATCGCTTTATCTGCACTAAAGCAGTTATCCTATAACATCTTAACCCATTGACGGTCATGAGTTAACCCGTTGGTGATCTATGTTTTTTATTTTAGTTTCGAGTTTAATTTTCTTGAATCAGAATCGGTATATCGATACTAAAATAGTAAATCCCAAGAATTTTAACCCCTTAACGACCACGCATTAACCCATTTTTAACCAAATTTTTTCACTTAATTCTAAGACCAAAATATTTAAATAATATTTGTTGTATCTACATTAAAACCAGTAATCTTTGGAATCTTAACCCATTAACGGTCATGAATTAACCCATTGGTGACCAGTTTTTATTAAGATCTGTACACAAATTATTTAAATCACAATTAGTACGTCTGTGGTATGGTGGCCGCTGTGGTGCGGTGGGTAGAGTGCTCGCCTGCTATGCCAGAGGTCTCGGGATCAAACCCCAGTCCGAGCAAACAACAAACAAATTTTTCTAATTAGTAAAAATCCAATTATTGGATTTTTAAGAGCAGCGGTCACCTCGCGGCAGTGGGCGGCATACCCTCCGAGTGTATTTCTGCAATGAAAAAGCTTCTCACAAAAAATGCATTCACCGTTCGGAGCCGGCATAAAACTGTATGTCCACCCAATAGGTAGGAAAAAAAAAGGAGCACACCTCGAATTGGGACAGAAGCTCGGCCATAAAAGTCGTCAGAGTTATAATAGCGCCATTGTGTTATATTATTATTATATTAGTATGTCTGTACAAAAATAGCCAATGTGTATTATATTAACCCATTAGCGGCTATTTATTAACCCATTGATGAATTATGCAGATGCAGGTACATATGTATGTATACAAAAATGGTTTTCTCCAATTT
The DNA here is from genome assembly GCA_960531455.1 of Urophora cardui. NCBI lineage: Eukaryota > Metazoa > Arthropoda > Insecta > Diptera > Tephritidae > Urophora > Urophora cardui. Next base: position 69,262,892 of record OY482674.1, read on the forward strand.
TTTGCTTCGAGATATTAAAAGTTTTCTGTTGTCACAAGTATGTTTATATGGGAATTAGGAGTTTTACCGTTAGCGTTTTAAGCAGAACACGTATTTCCCCCCACATTTTCGTGGCTAACATAAAAAAAAAAACAAAATTGGAGTAACACAACTTGTGCTTCAAAGAACTCATATTATAATCCAACTTACAAGTCTAAATTAAAGAAACCTGGCTTGACAAGTAACCTTAACCACAATTTGTAATTAAAGTAACCAGTAAATAATGGATCAACTAAATTTAAGATAGAACAGAATCAAATTCAACCAGATATAGGTATTTTTTTTTAACTAAAATTGGAATGCAATTTTTAAATTCACTTTTTTTTAAAATGCGCACTTTGCTTTTGGTTCTGAACTCGGATTCTTTGTCACAAAGGACCATATTTTACTGTTGCATTTTTACTTTTGCTACTTTTTTGCGCAAATTAAAAAAAATCCATTTTGAAAAAAAATATTTAAATAGAAGAGGTACGTTTAGTTTTGTACTAAAAATTAATTTTTTAAAACATCTAGTTCCAAAACAAAAACACTCATAGATTATATAAGCTTCACTTAATGTTATGGAAAAAGCAGAATAATAAAATTTTATATCCTTCTCTTACACCAACTATTTCAAATACACATTAAAATTTCTCACTTAGAAAAAAAATTATTTTTTGGAAAATTTGCCATGTTTGTGTATGGATAACTCCCAACTGAAAAACGATAGAAAGCTGAAGATTGGGCCAGAAGTGTAGAATTTTATAGGGAACAATACTGCGTTTTTATTTTTTTGAAAAACTCATTATTTAAAAACTGAATTTTGAGCACGCTCGGCCCCAGTGTGCGCCGCCTTGCATTTTGCTTGTATTAATTTTTCTTTTGATTTTTCCTTTTTACAACCCACCATCCGGCAACAGTGACCTTGCCGACGTTCTCGGCATTTGTCTCCTGTATGTTGGTGTGGTTGTGTGTTTGTTTGGTTTGTACAAATTCTATTTTTAGCACAAGCAATGCTTTGTGCTAATTAGGGCCATTTACTCAACCTCTGATTAACGCTAACCACGGTTAAAGTTCGGTTAAACATCATTATCGACTTCATCAAACCATGCATTTAACATGTGGCCGATAATGCAGTCCATAGCTTAACCGAACCTTTGTCCTCCGGTTAGCGTTAATCAGAGGTTGAGTAAACGGCCCTTAGTAGAGCTTGTTTATCGGCTGGCTCATCCGGTTAAATTTTACTTTTGGTTTTTTGGTCGTTTTTATTTTCATAAATATTTCATTCTGCTCTCAAGACAATTTATTTTCTTTTTTTTTTTTAAATATTTAGATTAATGCTTCTTGGCAAGCTTTTACTACCAAAACGTTAGAGGTTTGAATACCAAATTAACTGATCTGTACTTAAATGGATTTTGCTGTAATTACAAAATTATTTGTTTGACTGAAACATGGCTCAAACCTCACGTCTTGAACTCAGAAGTTCTTCCGAATCAATATGAAATCTACAGAAATGACCGCGTAAATAGAATTGGCGGTGGTGTTCTAATTGCAGTGCACACATCGTTGCCATCTGAGGATGTTAGTGTTTCATCCAATGCTTACTTTGAGCTCAAATGCATACGTGTGTTGATTGGTAAAGGATATATGTATCTAACCCTTTGCTATATCCCACCAAATTCCAACACGTCAATTTACAATGAGCTTCTGTTAACACTTAAATCTATAAACTCTAGGATGACACTTTCTGATACTCTGGTAGTACTGGGTGATTTTAACCTCCCGAGCATATATTGGAACGTTAATGACTCGGATATTGTACCTGTTTCTTCTAAAGATAATCACATTTTTTTCCTTGAAGAAATGGCTGAACTCTGCCTCAACCAAATAAACTTGAATTCAAATAAATTTGGCAGGATATTAGACCTAGTATACGTTAATGATATTCCGAACTTCTCCCTAAATCGGTGTGACCCTCTAGTTCTTCCGGAGGATGTTTATCATCCTGCAATTGAGTTCTCTTATGAAGTTATTAACGAAAATGGAACTAAAAATTATTTCAGTTCTAGTGATCAATTTGTTTTTGCAAAGGCGAACTTCAAGAAAATAAATAAAGAGTTGTCGCGCTTTCCCTGGCCAAAACTATGTAGATGATATTGACCTTTGTGTTGAACATTTCAATAACACCATCTATAACCTATTTCTAAAGTATGTTCCTAAACGCAGGGTCAATGAAGAACAAACACAGTTATGGTTCACCAAAGAGCTTAAAAAATTAAAAAATAAAAAGTCACGCTTTTTTAAGCTATACAAAAAATCTGGTCTTCATAGAGATTGCGTCAAGTACTCAGTCTTGCGGCATAGATACATGGCATTAAACAAAAAATGTTACAAATCATACTTATGCAAAATGAAGAAAAAACTGGTTCACGATCCCAAATCATTCTATAACTTCGTCAACTCAAAACGTAGAGTTCATAGTTTTCCGTCCGCCATGAATTATAATAACACTGCGTCTTCTGATAGCCAACTTATTGCTAACATGTTCGCAAAATTTTTTAGTTCGAATTATTCTATGGACTCTCCTAAAAGTACTGATTATCTGTTTAGACTTACCCCATCCAATTTAACTCATGTCTCAGTTATATCTCCGGAAGTAGTCTTAAATTCATTAAAAAACTTAAAAGATTCATTTAGATCTGGACCGGATTTCATTCCGGCTTGCTTTCTTAAAAAGTGTGCTGTAAATATTTACAAGCCCCTAACATCCTTATTTAACTTGTCTCTAAAAAAAGGTGTTTTCCCATTAGTTTGGAAGGAATCTTTTATAATACCCCTACACAAAAATGGCAGTAGGTCTTCTATTGAAAATTATCGAGGCATAGCCAAGCTGTCAGCGGTTCCAAAATTATTTGAAGCAATCATTGTTAATTATCTGAAGTACTCTATTTCCTCATCAATATCGCCATCTCAACATGGGTTTTCTACTGGAAAATCTACCACAACTAATTTATTGCAGTTCACAACTTATGTTTCAAATGGATTTAGAGAAAATGCTCACACAGATGTAATTTACACGGATTTTAGTAAAGTTTTTGACAAAGTATGTCATTCATTGCTCATCCGTAAACTAGGTCTAATAGGTCTTCAACCCAGTTTTATTCGATGGATATCTTCATACCTACATGGTAGAACTCAAAAAGTTATTTTCAAAAATTGTTCTTCCGATGTCATTTTCGTTCCTTCGGGCGTTCCCCAAGGAAGCCACCTTGGGCCAATTCTGTTCCTGCTATTCATTGATGATATTTCGTCTGTAATAAAACATTCTAAGATCTTATTATATGCTGATGATGTAAAACTATTTAAATCATTTTCCTCTATAGAAGATAGATCTTTCTTACAAGCAGATCTTAACAACCTTGTTCATTGGTGTAAAGCAAACTACATGCCGCTAAACTTAAAAAAATGTAAAGTTATGTGCTTTTCTCGTAGAACAGTACAACCAGCTTCTTATAAAATATCACAGCATAATCTAGATCAGGTAACTAATTTTATCGATCTTGGCGTCACAATGGACTCCAAACTCACCTTTAACCTCCATATAAACTCCACTGTCAACAAAGCTAAAGCTGTCTTTGCATTTATAAAGCGATGGTCTAAGGAGTTCAATGATCCTTACGTCACAAAAGCTCTATTTACAAGCTTAGTTAGACCTATCTTGGAATACGCATCTATTATTTGGAATCCCCACTACCAGTGTTTTTCAGATAAAATAGAATCTGTCCAAAAGCAGTTCCTGCTTTTTGCTTTGCGGAACTTTCTTTGGGACTCAGATTACATTCTTCCACCTTACACTTCTCGTTTAAAACTCATTAATTTGCCTTCACTTTCTAGTCGTAGAGAGATGCTTGGTATAGTTTTTATGGTTAAATTAATCACTGGACTTATAAATAGCCCATGCCTTCTAAGTGAGTTATATTTTAACGTTCCATGTAGAGTATCGAGGCATTTCAAGCCACTATTTGTGAAACCTTGCAAAACAAATTTCGAATTAAATGAACCATTCCGCCGCTTATGCCATGACTTTAATAATCACTCCAGCACGTTGACACTTCAGACTCGCTTTTTATTATAAAAAAAATAGTTCTAGCCTCACTTAATAAATGATATACAATCAGCTGATGAATTTTGTTCTGTAGCTGAATAGTTTTAGATCTCGACACCTAACAAACCCCTTCCTGTACGACTCGGCACAAAAAAAAAAAAAACAAAAAAAAACATATCCGTGCGTCATGCGGATTGGCGCCCCTCGCGTCGGTCGGGCGGGATATGGAGGGTAAACCGTTGGGTATTATTATTATTATTATTATTATTATTATTATTATTATTATTATTATTATTATTATTATTATTATTATTATTGGCAAGACTGTTAATAAACATCGTGCAGCGGTTATGATCGTTAAAATAGAACTTCAAACACGAATCTACATACATACATATATATGAACTGACCCAATTATTGGCTGCATGTGACAAGTTCGTAGCTAGTTGACTGTGGCACAAATGTATCATATACGTGAACTGGCCCAATGGTTGGCTACATGTGACAAGTTCGTAGCTAGTTGACTGTGGCACAAATGTACCAAGTGGTCCAACAATTTTTGCAGGGTACCTACATACATATACATACATACCTATCGCTATGAGAGCTAAGGCTTTTTAAAATATTATAAATATGTACATTCATACCCCGGCGTTTCATAGATCTTACTCGCTGGTTATAATAGCCGTAACGCAACGGATGGAGCTGTCACTTTTATATCTATTGTATGTGAAAGGCATGTGATTGATTACAATGAACGGTAGAAAACGGCGAGAACCGTAAGCATCTGTTGATTTTAGATTTCTTCCGTATTCTTACGGCAATTTGACAGTTCTCTTTGCTGTGACAAACAGACGGTATGTTATCAAACAATTTATTTAAACATTTTATAAAATAAAAATGACCGAATTTGAGGAAAGACTTAATAACGGCGTGCGTCGTCATGAAATCACCAACAAATTGAAAGTTTTCTGTTTTAAATTGGTAAATAAAGCACAATATTTACAGCTGTGGCAAATGTCAAAGACGGCAGTTAACGCATTATTATAACTGCCTTAATAGTCCAACCACTGACCGACGGCGTCATACCTCTCAGTTACCTCACGCAATAGTTCAAAATCGACACCATTCACGCACGTAAACGCACGCATACCCAACGCAAGAATCAGTTGTTTTCCTTTGTTTACATTCTGCATTGTTTTTGGTTTGTTTGGAATGAGTTGAATAACAGCGTTACCATTGTACAGCAAAGTATACATGCAGTTTTTGATTTCGTAGTAACTTGTGTTTGGTTTCGTAGTAATTTTTCTTGAAAATCGTATTATTCATAGAATTTATTAATAAATAAATTTTTAAATTGAAAATGTTGTATCATGATAATTTAAAACCAAATATTAATTGCAGTTTTGTTTACTTCCGACTCCGTGCTTCTACATTTTCTACTACTATTTCTTAAAGGCTTTTAAGAATATGTACATTAAGGTGGAGTGAAAATTTTTTTTTGGAAATTCAATTTGTTCCAAAGCCAGAACGGCACCTTTGTAGCCCAGAAATAAGCCTGTAAAATTTTATTGACCTACTCGCATGTTTAGAGGTGCCCCCAGCCCCACAAAGTTGAAAAAAAAATAGCACGATCTGGTACAAATGTAAAATTTCTAAAATTATAAAATCAAAAAACGAAGTATGAAGATTGATAAAGATAGCCAAGCTGAGTATTAAAGTAAATTTATTTTTTTTGGAAATACCAACAACAAAAGTTATTAAAGATCAAAGTATATATTATGCATTTTTTAAATTGCAATTACTTTAAAACCATTGAACCGATTTTGAACATTTTTATACCATTCGATAGGCATTTTGATTCCCTTTAATTTGATATACATTAACTCGTATAAAGGCAACTTTTCATTGCTGGTACGTTCAAAAAAAGAACAAAAAAAAAATCTCCATATGTTTTCACTCCACCTTAATGTACATATGTATGTGCACTAAGAAACCTAATTTTTGCAATTAATAAAATGCAGCAATTATATACAGATACTATTTTTGTTTTAATTTTTAGTAATAATATTCACCGCGGTTATTTTTTAATTTATGTATTGCATATGTACGTATTTCGGTCTTTTTGTTGTTTATGCTTGTTGTCAAATTCACGAGTCTTGCCGGCTCACCAAATATTAGTTATTATTATTTGTACAAATTTTCCTGAAATTTTGTCGAATCCTGTTCGGCACTCCACAAACTTTGCAAGCTTAGAGCGGATTTTGACATTTCATTTGGAGAGAAAGTTACAAGTTTTTACGGAGTCTGTTGGACTCAGTAAAGATTTGCAAGTTGAAAACAGCTGATCTTGACAAAGAATTTTCAGTCTGGAAAACAATTTTAAATTTTTGTAAAACTTCATTAGCTTTGTTCGCGTACTTTCTCCAACAGCATTTACTCAGCAGCCTCCAACAGCCAGGTGTTGGAGAAAAATGTCACCTATCCTCTCACAAGAGAAAAATATCGTAAGAGGTAAACGAACACAAAATTTGCAGAGTTCAACAGCTTTGGCAAACAGCTGATTTTTATTTACATTCACAAGCCCCAAATTCAAAGGATAAAAAGGATTAAAATTAAAATGATAATAAAATTGGTGGAAATTATTGCTGTTAATTATGTATATATGTACATATAACATAAAAATAATAAAATAAAACATAGTTTTTTTCTTATTTAATTTCTTTTGATTCGTTTTGGGTTTCGTTTTGGTCAGTCTTTTGTCACTTCGCGATAACCTCCTCAATCTAAAAATCGTTCGCATAGGCTCGCACAAAGGTTTTTTGAAGTTCGGAAATGCATCCGGAACTCTCTTTTACAATAAATCGGCACTGTTTGTTCTATATAAATGCTAATGGAGTTACAATTCTGCCTGAAAACAGTGGAGATATATGCACATATGTATGTATGTATCTGCAATACAATTAACTTCATGTTGTTGTTGTTGTAGCCACCAAGACACTCCCCGAAGGTTTTGGGGAGTGTAGGGGATGTGACAGTCCTTTGCCGGATAAATCCGGTACGCTCGGGTACTAGTCCCTTCTGACACTAGCCCGACTGTCGTGCGAACGATTTTTCCTGGCCATAATCAACCTTCTAGGCCGGTGGATTTTAGTCGCGTCTTACGGCAGGCATTCCTTACAACGGGTAAATTCTAGACCCCCTAACCCGCTGGGGTTCGCTGTTATTATCTAATAAAGAGGATTTCATTGTAATAATTATCACACTAACAATTGCTTTTCTTTGTACCCATGTCCATACTGTTTTCCACCGCAGTATGTCTTCGCGTCTGCTGCCCCGCAGAAGAGATTTAAATTTAATGCACCCGGCCCTGGCCATGCTTTAAAAAAATAACCCTCTATGGACCGATCCACAGTACTTTTGAGTAGAACAAACTTTTGCGTTGGCGGCATTTGGCCGCGCTTTAAAAAAAATAGCCCCAGCGAGCAAAATTTCCTTTCTCGAATTATATCTGCGGAGCGATCGGGAGTGTTATAATTAGTAAAATTAACATCCATAGAAGATTTCCCGAAAGTTCCAGTCGTTTGAAAATAAATACGGCGGGCGCATTATACTGAAGCCGACCCACTGCAGAACTACTCGGAGGGTGTGCCACCCACTGCCTAGAGTGGCTGCTATTTTTAAAATCCGGATAATTGGGTTTTAGTTAGAATTTGTTGTCTATCCAGGCTCAGTGAAACTTTCAGGAAATATCCTGTAGATGATAATTCATCTTATCTTAAGACTTTCAACTATTATTAAATTATAATATTAAAGTTCTCCAGAAATAGAATTCTCCCGGCTGAGGGTTATTTTTGTAAAGCGCGGTTGAAGGCAAAAGGTGTTCTATAAAAAACAACTGTGGATTGCTCCATGGATATTAATCCAGAAAGAGAATTCTGCCGGCTGAGGGTAATTTTATTGAAGCACGGCCAAAAGCCGCCAACGCAGAAAGATGTTCTACACATACATACATTAATTTAACAAGGAATGTCTCCTGAACTATAAGCGTCCGGAGGGTAGTACCTTGTTTTTTTGTGATCTGTGAGACCACCCCTACCCTCTGCAAAATTAATTGTTATCGGATCGTGGATCATTATATACAAATTTTCCCTCTATCCAGGTTGGGGATCCAACCCATGACCTCTGGTATGGCAGACTAGCCACTGTCCGCCACACCATTTCCCACTGCACCACAGCGGCCCCGTTAATATATATTCCCGCAAAGGAGATTACAATTTACTAAGGTACATAATATACATATAAATACTTCGCAAAAAGTATGTAACTTATTTTGCATATTTAATTTATCCATATTTGTTGCCAATTTAGTGTATTTTTCCAATTTTATAATTGATTTGTATATTTTGCAAATCTTGTTACTTGCAAAAATTCAAGTCAGCTGTTGTTTGATCAGCTGTTTTCCTGTTGGAAAATTGCTGTTGGCAAAAATGTGTCCAACAGAATTCAACAGCTTCTCACAAAATGAAATGTCAGTTTTCTCTCTCAGTTGGTTCTCTTCTGTTGGAGATTTGGCGTAAAAAAACGGCGACAAAGTGTTTGTTTTTAAAAGTTTTCGAAAAACATCAAAAAATATCCGTAAACGAACAAAACTATTATTTTTTAAATATTTGTATGAAATTTCGATATAATGCACCGACCTGGGAATTTTATGATTGTTTGGGTGGTAGGGGGTTCATATGGATCACTAAAATGGAAACCAAATCTTGTTGAAACTTATAATTTATTAATAATACAGTATTTTAGCGTAGACCACTCTTATGCATTGGTGGCCTTCGGCCGCGCTTTAAGAAAATAACCCTCAGCCGTGGAGCGGTCTACAGTGTTTTTGCGTAGTCCGGAGTCTTGAAATTAGTAAAATTAACATCCACAGAACACTTCCTAAAAGTTTAAATGAAAAATTCTCTGTTCTTCGCAATAAATACGGCGGGCGCATTATACCGAAGCCGACCCAATATGTTTTAAACTACATAAGTATTACATAACATATGTTTTGCTTGCAAATATTGACAAAGTCATGTTCGGCGGAAACTTTGTACGTTTCAATTTTAGAGAGAGTTTGACATAATTCTCTCTTTGCTTATGTTGCTTGCAAATTTTTGTGCCGAACAGACTTATTATTCACCTGACAGCTTTTAAAAATTTGCTATCCGGGGTAATTTTGCTAAATTGAACAGTCAAAAATATTCACAATAGTCAAATATATTAAATGCAACAGTCAACAAGTAAGGAAGCCTAAGTTCGAGTGGAATCGAACATTAGATACTCAGCTGTATGCTTTCATTGTTTGTTTGTGTTTGATGGAAACACGGTGTAGGTATTTTATATAAATCGAGTGCTGCATAAAGTGGGCGTAGCCACGCCCATTTTCTAAATTTTTATCAGTCATCCAACTAAGCTTATGAATATTATTCTTTGTGCAAAATTTCATCCCTTTATGAGTTACAAAGATGTCACGTTACAAATTCCCAAAGGGTGTTCCAGAAATATCTTTGTTAAAAAGTAGACGTGGTCATAAACCGAATTCAATAATTTTTTGCGTGTCTATTAACACAAGTTATAAAAGTGTATAAACGAAGTTTCTTCATAATATCTCAATTATTTGTCGAGTTTTGGGCTCCGAAATCTCGTATATTCCTTTGTCTAAAAAGAGGGGGTGCCACGCCCATTTTCCAAAATTTTTCTATTTTTTGTTTTCCGGTCTATTGTGCAACTTATGCCACAAAATTTCAATGAATAATCTTTATGTTTGACAAAGATATCGTTTAAAATGTTGCTATTAGGCCACTTTATAATACCCATATATAAAAGTGGGCGTGGTCGTCAACCGATCTCGCTAAAATTTTCAAAATGTATTACCACAAGTAATAAAAGTGTACACACCAAGTTTCGTCATTATGTATAAATTATTAGTCGGGTTATGGGCTCAGAAATCTCGTATATTCCTGCTTCTAAAAAGAGGCGGTGCCACGCCCATTTTCCAAAATTTTTTGTGTTTTTCGTTTTATGTCCGCAGGTGGACTCCTGCCATGAAATTTCAATGATATATCTTTATATTTGACAGAGATCACGCTTAAAATGTTTTTATTAGGTCATTTTATAATACACACATATAAAAGTGGGCGTGGCCGACAACAGATTTTAACAATTTTCCATCCAAACGTTTGCCTAAGTAAGCAAATCAAGCGTGCCAAATTTCATCGATATACCTTCAACGGTTTCTGAGTTATGACATATAAAACTTGCAATGTTTGACCCTTAATAAGTGGGCGTGGCACCGCCCGTTTTCCAAAATTTCATCATATTTCTTCATAAGGGCCTGAGCTCAATACGTGTGTGAAATTTTATCACTCTAGCTCTATTAGTGACTGAGATACAAAATTTCGGATTTTTACTATATAGGGGAGGTGGGCGTGGTCATGGTCCGATTTCGCCCATTTTCAATATCATCCGTTCCTGTCTTGATACCAACTTACAATTCAAATTTCATCAAAATATCTCAATTTTTGCGCGAGTTATCGTGCGCACAGACGGACAGACGGACAGACGGACGGACATGGCTCAATCGATTTCTCTTTTCACCCTGATCATTTTGATATATATAAGTCTATATCTATCTCGATTATTTCATTCTGTTACAATCCACCGTTAGGAAATCAAAACTGTAATACTCTGTGTACTAGTACAGCTGAGTATAAAAATATCCACAATAGTCAAATTTAGTAAAGAATACACAGCAGAAAAAACTTCATTTTCTTCTATTTAAATTTTTATCTCCATATAAAAACAAATAAAAACGATTGATACAATATGTAGTACAATTTAGTAAAAAAAACCCCCAAAAAACCTTCATTTTCTCTATTTACATTTTTATTTCCGTGTAAAAAAACGATTGCGGCAATAGTCAAGTTTAGTAAAAAAAAACGCAAGAAAAAACTTAAATTTTTTTTGAAAGAGTTTTTAGTGCTTAGCACGAAATTTTTTATTTTTAATTCAATTTTTAATTGTTGGGGTAAGTGGAAAAAATTCAACAACTATTTACAGCGAAGGTTGAGTGTATAGCTATTTCACGAAAAACCATTTTCGATCATCAGCACTCTTTTCGGAAGTGGAAGAGGATTCACCGGGGATTGAACCCGAGTCCATTCCATCTTCAGCCGCAATGACCCAACGCTTAACACACTCGGCCATTGAGACTCTGTGCAAGCTGTTGGATTTTCACCACTTTTGCCTTTTTCATTTTCAACATTTAACGTTAGTGTGTATATGCTTTTGCATATATTCTACCCAAACGTGCTGAATTTTTTTTGTTGGCAGTTCGCAATGAACATTTGTTGTTGGTATGTATTTTTTATATACCAACAACGTTAACAATTTTACTTGAAAGAGTTTTTAGTGCTTAGCACGAAATTTTTTATTTTTAATTCAATTTTTAATTGTTGGGGTAAGTGGAAAAAATTCAACAACTATTTACAGCGAAGGTTGAGTGTATAGCTATTTCACGAAAAACCATTTTCGATCATCAGCACTCTTTTCGGAAGTGGAAGAGGATTCACCGGGGATTGAACCCGAGTCCATTCCATCTTCAGCCGCAATGACCCAACGCTTAACACACTCGGCCATTGAGACTCTGTGCAAGCTGTTGGATTTTCACCACTTTTGCCTTTTTCATTTTCAACATTTAACGTTAGTGTGTATATGCTTTTGCATATATTCTACCCAAACGTGCTGAATTTTTTTTGTTGGCAGTTCGCAATGAACATTTGTTGTTGGTATGTATTTTTTATATACCAACAACGTTAACAATTTTACTTGAAAGAGTTTTTAGTGCTTAGCACGAAATTTTTTATTTTTAATTCAATTTTTAATTGTTGGGGTAAGTGGAAAAAATTCAACAACTATTTACAGCGAAGGTTGAGTGTATAGCTATTTCACGAAAAACCATTTTCGATCATCAGCACTCTTTTCGGAAGTGGAAGAGGATTCACCGGGGATTGAACCCGAGTCCATTCCATCTTCAGCCGCAATGACCCAACGCTTAACACACTCGGCCATTGAGACTCTGTGCAAGCTGTTGGATTTTCACCACTTTTGCCTTTTTCATTTTCAACATTTAACGTTAGTGTGTATATGCTTTTGCATATATTCTACCCAAACGTGCTGAATTTTTTTTGTTGGCAGTTCGCAATGAACATTTGTTGTTGGTATGTATTTTTTATATACCAACAACGTTAACAATTTTACTTGAAAGAGTTTTTAGTGCTTAGCACGAAATTTTTTATTTTTAATTCAATTTTTAATTGTTGGGGTAAGTGGAAAAAATTCAACAACTATTTACAGCGAAGGTTGAGTGTATAGCTATTTCACGAAAAACCATTTTCGATCATCAGCACTCTTTTCGGAAGTGGAAGAGGATTCACCGGGGATTGAACCCGAGTCCATTCCATCTTCAGCCGCAATGACCCAACGCTTAACACACTCGGCCATTGAGACTCTGTGCAAGCTGTTGGATTTTCACCACTTTTGCCTTTTTCATTTTCAACATTTAACGTTAGTGTGTATATGCTTTTGCATATATTCTACCCAAACGTGCTGAATTTTTTTTGTTGGCAGTTCGCAATGAACATTTGTTGTTGGTATGTATTTTTTATATACCAACAACGTTAACAATTTTACTTGAAAGAGTTTTTAGTGCTTAGCACGAAATTTTTTATTTTTAATTCAATTTTTAATTGTTGGGGTAAGTGGAAAAAATTCAACAACTATTTACAGCGAAGGTTGAGTGTATAGCTATTTCACGAAAAACCATTTTCGATCATCAGCACTCTTTTCGGAAGTGGAAGAGGATTCACCGGGGATTGAACCCGAGTCCATTCCATCTTCAGCCGCAATGACCCAACGCTTAACACACTCGGCCATTGAGACTCTGTGCAAGCTGTTGGATTTTCACCACTTTTGCCTTTTTCATTTTCAACATTTAACGTTAGTGTGTATATGCTTTTGCATATATTCTACCCAAATGGTTTTTCGTGAAATAGCTATACACTCAACCTTCGCTGTAAATAGTTGTTGAATTTTTTCCACTTACCCCAACAATTAAAAATTGAATTAAAAATAAAAAATTTCGTGCTAAGCACTAAAAACTCTTTCAAGTAAAATTGTTAACGTTGTTGGTATATAAAAAATACATACCAACAACAAATGTTCATTGCGAACTGCCAACAAAAAAAATTCAGCACGTTTGGGTAGAATATATGCAAAAGCATATACACACTAACGTTAAATGTTGAAAATGAAAAAGGCAAAAGTGGTGAAAATCCAACAGCTTGCACAGAGTCTCAATGGCCGAGTGTGTTAAGCGTTGGGTCATTGCGGCTGAAGATGGAATGGACTCGGGTTCAATCCCCGGTGAATCCTCTTCCACTTCCGAAAAGAGTGCTGATGATCGAAAATGGTTTTTCGTGAAATAGCTATACACTCAACCTTCGCTGTAAATAGTTGTTGAATTTTTTCCACTTACCCCAACAATTAAAAATTGAATTAAAAATAAAAAATTTCGTGCTAAGCACTAAAAACTCTTTCAAGTAAAATTGTTAACGTTGTTGGTATATAAAAAATACATACCAACAACAAATGTTCATTGCGAACTGCCAACAAAAAAAATTCAGCACGTTTGGGTAGAATATATGCAAAAGCATATACACACTAACGTTAAATGTTGAAAATGAAAAAGGCAAAAGTGGTGAAAATCCAACAGCTTGCACAGAGTCTCAATGGCCGAGTGTGTTAAGCGTTGGGTCATTGCGGCTGAAGATGGAATGGACTCGGGTTCAATCCCCGGTGAATCCTCTTCCACTTCCGAAAAGAGTGCTGATGATCGAAAATGGTTTTTCGTGAAATAGCTATACACTCAACCTTCGCTGTAAATAGTTGTTGAATTTTTTCCACTTACCCCAACAATTAAAAATTGAATTAAAAATAAAAAATTTCGTGCTAAGCACTAAAAACTCTTTCAAGTAAAATTGTTAACGTTGTTGGTATATAAAAAATACATACCAACAACAAATGTTCATTGCGAACTGCCAACAAAAAAAATTCAGCACGTTTGGGTAGAATATATGCAAAAGCATATACACACTAACGTTAAATGTTGAAAATGAAAAAGGCAAAAGTGGTGAAAATCCAACAGCTTGCACAGAGTCTCAATGGCCGAGTGTGTTAAGCGTTGGGTCATTGCGGCTGAAGATGGAATGGACTCGGGTTCAATCCCCGGTGAATCCTCTTCCACTTCCGAAAAGAGTGCTGATGATCGAAAATGGTTTTTCGTGAAATAGCTATACACTCAACCTTCGCTGTAAATAGTTGTTGAATTTTTTCCACTTACCCCAACAATTAAAAATTGAATTAAAAATAAAAAATTTCGTGCTAAGCACTAAAAACTCTTTCAAGTAAAATTGTTAACGTTGTTGGTATATAAAAAATACATACCAACAACAAATGTTCATTGCGAACTGCCAACAAAAAAAATTCAGCACGTTTGGGTAGAATATATGCAAAAGCATATACACACTAACGTTAAATGTTGAAAATGAAAAAGGCAAAAGTGGTGAAAATCCAACAGCTTGCACAGAGTCTCAATGGCCGAGTGTGTTAAGCGTTGGGTCATTGCGGCTGAAGATGGAATGGACTCGGGTTCAATCCCCGGTGAATCCTCTTCCACTTCCGAAAAGAGTGCTGATGATCGAAAATGGTTTTTCGTGAAATAGCTATACACTCAACCTTCGCTGTAAATAGTTGTTGAATTTTTTCCACTTACCCCAACAATTAAAAATTGAATTAAAAATAAAAAATTTCGTGCTAAGCACTAAAAACTCTTTCAAGTAAAATTGTTAACGTTGTTGGTATATAAAAAATACATACCAACAACAAATGTTCATTGCGAACTGCCAACAAAAAAAATTCAGCACGTTTGGGTAGAATATATGCAAAAGCATATACACACTAACGTTAAATGTTGAAAATGAAAAAGGCAAAAGTGGTGAAAATCCAACAGCTTGCACAGAGTCTCAATGGCCGAGTGTGTTAAGCGTTGGGTCATTGCGGCTGAAGATGGAATGGACTCGGGTTCAATCCCCGGTGAATCCTCTTCCACTTCCGAAAAGAGTGCTGATGATCGAAAATGGTTTTTCGTGAAATAGCTATACACTCAACCTTCGCTGTAAATAGTTGTTGAATTTTTTCCACTTACCCCAACAATTAAAAATTGAATTAAAAATAAAAAATTTCGTGCTAAGCACTAAAAACTCTTTCAAGTAAAATTGTTAACGTTGTTGGTATATAAAAAATACATACCAACAACAAATGTTCATTGCGAACTGCCAACAAAAAAAATTCAGCACGTTTGGGTAGAATATATGCAAAAGCATATACACACTAACGTTAAATGTTGAAAATGAAAAAGGCAAAAGTGGTGAAAATCCAACAGCTTGCACAGAGTCTCAATGGCCGAGTGTGTTAAGCGTTGGGTCATTGCGGCTGAAGATGGAATGGACTCGGGTTCAATCCCCGGTGAATCCTCTTCCACTTCCGAAAAGAGTGCTGATGATCGAAAATGGTTTTTCGTGAAATAGCTATACACTCAACCTTCGCTGTAAATAGTTGTTGAATTTTTTCCACTTACCCCAACAATTAAAAATTGAATTAAAAATAAAAAATTTCGTGCTAAGCACTAAAAACTCTTTCAAGTAAAATTGTTAACGTTGTTGGTATATAAAAAATACATACCAACAACAAATGTTCATTGCGAACTGCCAACAAAAAAAATTCAGCACGTTTGGGTAGAATATATGCAAAAGCATATACACACTAACGTTAAATGTTGAAAATGAAAAAGGCAAAAGTGGTGAAAATCCAACAGCTTGCACAGAGTCTCAATGGCCGAGTGTGTTAAGCGTTGGGTCATTGCGGCTGAAGATGGAATGGACTCGGGTTCAATCCCCGGTGAATCCTCTTCCACTTCCGAAAAGAGTGCTGATGATCGAAAATGGTTTTTCGTGAAATAGCTATACACTCAACCTTCGCTGTAAATAGTTGTTGAATTTTTTCCACTTACCCCAACACTTAAATTTTTTTATTACATTTTTATCTCCATATTTAAAAAAAAAATACACTTATGTTAACATAATTTTATAATCGGCAACATTCGGAATAGTTATTGAGGTACTTTGGGAGCATATTGAAAGATTCGTACTAATTTAATACAAAATGATCGCTCCGGCAACCCTGATGCAAAGTGAGCAATCATGAGAGCATCAGCTGACACGTTATTACGTGAAAAATCAAACTGAGCTAGGTTTCTACGATACGTGCGTCAAGAGAGCCGTCGTCATGCGTTGGTGACTGGGCATTTACACTACAACTCCATAAGACAGGTTGTGTCAGCTGACACGGGCTACGTGCGTGCGTCGTTGACTGGTTGGACTATTATGGTCCATTGTTTTTCGTTCTTTTTATTAACGATATTAGCTCTTGCTTTACAAATGCCCGCTTTCTTCTTTTTGCAAGGGCATAGGACCTGTGTTGGCAGAAACAGGTACCGAAGTTGGAAGACTGCTAAAGTTCGGTAGAGGGTAAGGTGATGGCACAGTGGGAGTATACATACTATTCATTGCCGTTGCCGTGGCTGAACCATTTGCTGGCGTATAAAGAGGCGGCGTGTAACCGGTGGCGATATGTGGCAGATGACACGTGGCAGCGTGCGGCTGCGGCGGCAAATTACTTACGTTACTGGCATTACCGGCAGATATCGGCGGCTGTGAAGGTTGTTGCTGGGAAATGCCTAGGCTTGATGATGGCAGGGCAACTTCTTTAACCGCTCCGTCGCTGGGTGTACCGGCTCTGCTTTGCTGTTCAATGCTTTGCGTTTCGCTTGCCGATTCGTGTTCCTTTATTTTCTGTTGTGCGGCTTTTAGGCGGCCTTCGAGAATGGCGATATGCTTCTGCATGGACTGAATCGTTGCTTCCTGACGGGCGCCAGAGCGAGTGTTAACCCCTTCGATACCGGCAGCGCTTGTGGAAGAATGGCTGTCAGTACTACCGGTAACCGATGTTGATTTTGGCGGCTCTGCTGACGTCGTGCTTTTTGCAGTCTGCGTAGTCTGTGTATTAACTGGCGGACCCATGTCAAAATAATTCAAAGGGTAACTTTGGCAAGTCTCAAATTGATAGCAAGGCAAATTTGCTGACAAACATAAATTTTCGACTAGTTGGCGGTGAGACGGAAATGTTAATGCGAAATAAAGATTGTAAAATATTATGGCAAATGACCAAATGATTAGTCGCGGACCCGCTGGCGAATTTAACTCAAGACCTAAATAAGCAACCTGGAATAATTCTTGGAGTTCAATCTTGGTATCCTTGAATCTTGGTTGTTCCGTGACCAGTATCTTGGAATCTTGGGCAATTGAATCTTGGAAATGGATCTTGGTGGTTAGATATTGCAAATGGATCTTGGTCTTGGTCTATTTCGCAGTGTGTCTTTCACTCGTTCTCTTTTGGTCGACGACTGAATTTTACTTTAACTTAATTTCAACCATTAGCTAAAATATGCGAGCTAAATTATAATGTTTAACAAATGTATGTACATATGTACAAAAGAGATTGAGCGATCGGCTCACTGCAGTAGATATGTATGTACATTAGGGTGCTTTTAATTTGTATGAAAATTTTAAAAGTTCATAAAAAGACTGTATCGCCCCCTCAATCTGTAGTAACATGGTCAAAGATATCATACATAAATTTTGGTCCCGATTGGTGGCGGTTAAGGCGTGGCGCATTGAGGTCAAAGTTCAGAAAACTCTATGAAGGGTCAAAAAATCAAAATATTTTTTTTAATTATCTAATACCCAAAATTAATACTTCTATACCCAAGGATAACAAATATAAATTTTGGTCCCGATTGATGACGGTTTACTGGTGTTTCAAGGGGGTAAAAGTTCAGATTACCATATGCGACACTAAAAATGTAAGTCTTCTATGGCAATGTGAACATTGACCCCCTTAAAACACCACTAAACCGTCATCAATCGGAACCAAAATTTATATTTGTTATCCTTGGGTATAGAAGTATTAATTTTGGGTATAATATAATTAAAAAAAATATTTTGATTTTTTGACCCTTCATAGAGTTTTCTGAACTTTGACCTCAATGCGCCACGCCTTAACCGCCACCAATCGGGACCAAAATTTATGTGTGATATCTTTGACCATGTTACTACAGATTGAGGGGGCGATACAGTAAAATATCGTTAATTTGAATTTTAAACGCACTCTAATGTACATAAATGCGCATACCGCAATAACAGGGATTATATACTAGCCGGCAAATAACTCAGGCGTTTTACATACATACATGTGTACATATGTACATATGTAGAAAAAACGGCGAACAAAGAAGATTAGACAATACTGCATAGCCCGTTACAAGTCCATGAACCAATAAGTACATATCCAAAAAACAGAACATATTTACGTAGGCAGGCATGTACATTTCTATGCACACATGTATGTATGTATGCAGATGAGTTTGTTGCATCCCAGCTAACATTTAGGCTGAATATCACTTAACATAGAACATAAATAGGTACATATTAACTGAACTGAGAAATACAAGTAAAACATACATATGATTAAAATTCGATTACAAACATATAAGTCAAATTATAAAGTTGAATCCGCAACATGGTGTAACTCGTGGAATCGAAAGAAATTAATTAAGATAAAATCGGCTTTCGATCTATCATCTGATCACTCTCCTTGTGTTACCACTATTGATATAATCCCATCTTTCAACGAATTGAATTCCAGCTTAACCAATAAATTTACAAACTGGCTTAAGTACAAAAAATTTATCAGTTCTCATACCAACTTAAATACAAGCCTTAAATCAGCAACCGAAGTAGACTCTGCGATTACTGACTTCACAAATGTACACCCCAGTGCTAGCGCAAAAACGAACTATCGTACAAACAAAAAACGCGGAAACTCGAAGCGGAAAAACATGCTGACAAAATTGTTTAGTTCGTTTTTGCCATTTTATCTTAGGGGAAAAAACGAACTAAAAAGTTTTGTCGGCATGTTTTTGCGCTTCGAGTTTTCCTGTCTTTTGTTTGTACGATAGTTCGTTTTTGCGCTAGCAAATAATATAAGTCATTTTTGCACTGGGGTGTACAAATGTCCTTCAAGTAGCAGCAAAAGCATCAACGCACCCACAGCCTAACACTACCCAGAGGAGTGCCCCTAATTATTTCAAAGGAAACGATATCACCGATTTAATTCACAAGAAAAGGCAAATTAGGAAAGACTGGCAGAGGTTACGCTCGCCAACTTTGAAATACGAACTGAAAAAATGCACGAAAGAGCTCCAGATGCTATTGCAGGACAAAAAAGAAGCAGATTTCCAAAACAGAATTAAATCCTTGACAGCCACATCTTCTACAGACTACTCATTGTGGCAGTCACTGAAAACTTTCAAAAGGCCAGTTTTGCAGGATCCTCCAGTACGAATCGAAAACGGTGACTTTGCTCGAAGCGACCAGGAAAAAGGAACCGCATTTCCAGCCCACCTTTCGCGGGTATTTACTCCTAATCCAGGGAGCAATTTCCTCCCAGAACATGCCCTTCGCTTACCAACAGTCTCTCTCCAATTCAATATAAATGACCTGAATAATGTTATCTGTAACGACATCCAGAAAAATAAGGCACGCAGACACGACATAATAACCGGTGAAATGGTAAAACAACTCCCCCCAGTTGCTACCAAGTTATTATTAGACGTTTTCAATAGCCTCCTGCGACTAAACTACTTTCCTGAATCTTGGAAACTTTCCGAAATCATTATGATTCCAAAACCAGGGAAAACCCAACCCTGTTAAACTCTTACAGGTCAATTAGCTTAATTTCAATATTTTCCAAAAAGTTGTTGCTGAAAAAAATGCAGCCCATCCTAGACACACGCAGGACAATACCAAGTCACCAATTTGCACACGGTACGATAGAGCAAGTGCATAGAATAGTAACTTAAATACGGTCGGCTTTTGAAACCAAAAAGTATTGCACTGCACTCTTCCTAGACGTAGCACCCCTGCAGGAAATGAATCTAACGTAAAAGTAACTTTAAGTTGCTTACAAATCAACTGGTATTGACTATTTACTGTAAATTTTTATATACTCGGACTAACTATTTTTGTTTGGCGATGGCCACAATCCGGTCAACTATGGTTACTTCTGCATGAGATGTCAACCAACTATAATGTAGCTACTTTTCGAACACAAAAAAGTCAATGGCTATTTTCTGACTACATCTAAACCAGATAGTAGCTAGTTAGTTTGACATTACTTAGAAATTAGTAAAAAAGGTTTACAATTCAACACACAATTTAACTTTTCACGCGGCCGGTTGAAAATTAAATTTTGTTTGACTTCATCAAACAGCTGATTGCTGTCATTGCCAGTGTGGCCAGGTTAGCCTTTTCGAGGCTAGAGCTAACCTTTTTTTTGTCCTTTAGCCTCATAATTTTCGGTTTAGCTTCGTGACTTTTTTAGCCTTTTTTTTTTTTACTAAAATTTTAATTTTACTAATTTGTACAACAAGAACTTTCAGTAATTCATCCCTCATGATATAGATTTTTTAATTTATGAGACTTACAACCATTGTTTATACTATATAGTTTGGTCACCCAAATGGTCTTCTTCTTGTTCATTTTTAAAAATGCATTTGTATTTGTGCGAAAATCGAGAGAATGAAGGAATCAATGCTGTGCAATTTCGTATAATTGCTGTTACTACCAAAATGGGAGCAAAGTCGTTAGGATTTACTTCGTTTTTACTGAATTTTTTTCTTCACTACGAAAACGATTTTAATAAAAATATATCGCACCCTAAATCATAAAGTGACACAACTCAAAATTTTATTAAATCGACTTTTCATCATAAACCGGTACACAGAACATATCTCTAGCGATTGCCAACAAAAAAACTTTTCATTCGGAGTCTCTTTTGACTGAAAAATACGTGGCTTTTTCCAATTCATTGGTTGTCAAGAAAGTTTTTTGGCTCCTGAAAATTTTTGAATTTTAAGTTGTGCCACTTTATGATTTAGTATGCGATATATATTAATTTTTTCCGCATATCGGCCCACGTGCGCATAAAATAACAGATAAATGTTTTCCTGTTGATTTTACATTTTTAACTAGATAATTTTGCAATTTCAGCTATTTAAATTAACACGGAATTTTTTTTGATTTTACCTTAAATTTATTGTTAAATTAACTGGACTGATTTTACAATTTACAAAAATACAATATATCGCACCCTAAATCATAAAGTGACACAATTAAAAATTCAAATATTTTCAGGAGAGCCAAAAAACTTTTTTTCTTTACAAGCAATCGTATGACAAAAGACCACGTATTATGGTAATTTTTCGGTCAAAAGAGACACTTATTGAAAAGTTTTTTTGGCAATCGCTAGAGATATGTTCTGTGTAACATTTATGAAAAAACTCGATTTCAAAAAATTTTGAGTTGTGTCACCTTATTTTTTAGGGTGCGATATGTACATTCAATAAAAAAAAGGTGCTTCGGTATTGCGAGATATGGAAGGACTTCCTCGTGGTAAAATTGCAAACTTTGAGGAGAAAAAAGAAAATATTTTACATTAAAAACTTTTAGAAATAAAAATGCATTTCACTTTTAATTCACCTGAAAACTGAAAATATATTTTGGAAACGCCATTATCACGCACTTCCACTGATGGTAAACTCTTCCCACGACACCAGATTTTCTTTTTATTTAAAAAAAAACGAATAATAATTGCGTTTTACGAACAGCAGAACTCCAAATATTCAAAAAAAATGTGTATGTTTCAAAATAGTTCTGAAGTTCTTTTTTTAACATTTTTTTGTGTATATTGACACTATCATCATGTTAAAGAAACCAAATTCCAAATGACATTTAAGAATAAAATTTTATATTTAATTCATAGCGTATATTTTAAAATTGCTCTATGTTGCATCAACACTAAAATTTGGTTGCATTTACCAAAATGTCAAATGATGTTTAAAAAGCTAAAATCACGTTTGAAAAATCGTGTAATTTGAAAAAAATTGTTGCTATTCTATGTGTAAAGATCGATCATGTTAATCTTACATGAAATAAAATTTGCATATACGCGAATGAAGTAGTAAAGGCAATGGTATCCGTATATTCCCTTTTCTATATTTCTGGAAAAATGTATTAACAGAACAGTGCGAGAAAGAGCAACCCTGCTTATACGAAAATGTTCAAAAGGAAATAAAAAAATTTAAATTCAAACGGCCATTTTGATGGTGAAAACCCAACAAACATTTAGGTTAGATATCGGTTTGAGAATGACTCGAGAACTAGCCCTTTTCTCAAATCTCTAACGTTAGAGGACTACTCGAGGAGCTGTCGAGAATCATCAATCTCAAAAAAATGGGACATAACTCTCAAATGGAGAAAATTATAATTTCCGAATTGAAATCCAATGTAGTTTTCTAATGAAATTCTAATGAGAATTTGCAAATATTTCTTTTTCTAATCAGTCTCCAATTGATTTCTAGTGTGGTTTTCTACCTTCGCTTTGGATTAGAGATAAGTTTGAGAATTACTCTCTCTAACACTCTCAGATTGTGTTCGCTGATAAAACGCTGTACCAATTCATACTTTTTGATTAATGCCTTTATGCCTTCGAACGCTTTGGTTGCTTTGGAAACTCTACATTCTCCTACATTTGGATATTTCCCAATTAGCACGAATCCAATGTGGGGAAAAAGTCTCAATTATCAAGTTTATATCCAACATGTTTTTACACTTAAGGTACAATACTTTTCCAAACTGAACTGAGTGCATAATTAGTATTAATTAAATTCAATCATATTAGCAATAAGTAAACGAAAAAGTGAGTGAAGAATAAAATTTAAAGAGGAATGTATAATTCAACTAATTATTGTGTATAAAATATTGTTATTATTGTTAAATGCATAACAAAAAAGTGAGCAAATAAGTCAAGCAGACAATCATAATTGTTACATTTTTGTTCCTTTATTTCAATCGGATGAGAGTTTGTTGCTCAAAAGCTTTATTCTGACGTTTGATTTTGGTTGGAGAATATCGATAAAGTTCAAGTCAAATTCCAATATTTTTTTCAAGTGGAGAAACAGAAACATTTTCATTATTTATGTATAAGCTGACCAAATTTTAAATTGTTATTCAAAATCCCTTAGGTGGGCTGTTTTGGTCTGATTGGTGCTAGTGCAAAGGTAAAAACAAAGCTTTACAATTCACATAGTGCCCGACGTTTCGGTAAGCTCCTTACCATCCTCAGGGGCGGTTTCTTTATTTTGTACACATAAAAGAAAAGATATACATATAACAAAATTACTCACATATGCATATATAATGTGTTACAAAATCACAAAAATAATTATCACAACGCGAACTTACATGTATATTAAAAACTATCGGAAAAAAACCATATTACAGACATATTTACATATATACATATAGACATAAAAACATAAAAACACATACTTTTTATTAAGGTACGCTAGTCAGACTAATTAACAATCATAAACAAAGCAAATAAGTAGCTGCAATATCTTCTTTTTTGTTTGCTGTCCGCTCTCTATTTTTCAAAATGTGTAGACTCTCCAATGTGAATCTCGTTCTCTCTTTGTTCTCTGTATCTATTATTTTAGTGTTGTCTAGATCAGCTGTGTGTCCGTTTGTGGTCATGTGCAGTGCAAGTGCAGTGTTTGTTTTCTTTTTTCTTATGTCTGCTTCGTGTTCTGCTAAACGTACACCCAGTGGTATTTTTGTGGTCCCTATGTATATTTTGTCGCAGGATGCATTACCATCACCCTTGCAAGCGACTTGCTACACAACATTAGCTTTTTGATGCGGATTAATTGAGCTTTTCGTTTTGGAGTAAATAGTTGAGAGTGTTTGGTTGGATTTATATGCAAGGGTGAGGTTTTGAGTTTTCTTTCGAATGTTGTGGTCAAGATTTTCTGTGAACTTTGGTATGTAGGTAACACTTCGATATTGCATTGTTGTTGTGGAAGTTGTAGTGATTGTCTTGTTTTGATTTGAGTTAGTTAGCTTGTCGTTTATAAGAGTTTTTATTAGATGCGTAGGATAATTATTGTTTGTCAATATGTTGTATATTCTTTTAATATTTTGTTGTCGGAATTGAGGATGGCTAATTGTCAGAATTTTATTTGTTAAGTTTTTTGCTGCATTTATTTTATATTTTTTGGGTTGAGACGATAGAAAATTAATTATACGTCCTAATGAAATAGGTTTTGAATACCAGTCAAGAATGATTTTGTTGTCTATTCTATGAATGAGAACGTCAAGAAAAGGGAGTTTAGAATTCGTCTCTTTTTCTAATGTAAACTGCAGCTTGTTGTGGTAATTATTAAATAAACATTTTCATATCGAAAAATGGGCTGTTTCTGAAGTTAAAAATTATTGTTGGAAATTGGAAAAAGGATTTGATCCCAATGAAATTCAAATGCATTCAAAAATGCTTATTGGGTAGCAACGATTTGCGTCATGGATATTTCATTTTTGTTTTGAAAAAATAAATGTGTATCTATATTTTTGATACATACAGTAAGTCGCAGTGAAAATGACCCACGTTATGTTGTCCGAAGTTTTATGCAAATAAAAAATTATACACAAACAGATTGAAAAACAAATTTATGTACTTAGGTATATTTTAGAATAAACCACAATTTAGAATTTCAAAAAATATTTGATGAACATTATTTTTTAGTTATAAAAATAATAGTTAAAACCGGAAAAGTTCATGAAACGGGCTCACAGTGAAGGTTAGCCACTAAGAGGAATATGCCCTAAAACGGTTTTAATACTTTTTTGCCTTGTTTCAACAGTTCAATTACTCTATCCCTAATATCTAAACTTGTTTGTCGGCCCATCTTTGCACATTGACATCCAAAATACAACTAACGCATCTATTGGCGCACTTGAATTAAATATAATACAAATAACAAAACACGATTTTTACGCGCTCTAGCGTGTGTTTTATGATAAGTACACCTTTTAAAAATGAAAAAAAAAAAAATTGCCTGATCTGTTTTTTTTTTTTTATATAATTAACACATAATGTAAAATGTGAACTGTAAAAATATATAAGAGAGAAATCGGTGTTCTAGAGAGAAAGTTTAAGTATTTAAATTGGAGTTGCCAGAAAGCTTGCTTTGATTGTGACGCGTATATACGTGTATGCTTTTGTCTTTCATCATTTCTGGCATGTTGTTGAAACTTTTCCGTCGCAAAAAAATTAGGAAAGTCAAGTAATTGTTAACAAAGATATTTAATAATAAAAATGTCTGAATAAATAATGGCTCACTTTCTCTGTGACTCACTGTATCCCCATCAAAACAAACTTCAACCATGGGAATTGTTGTTGCAAAAAGTGACAGGCACATTATGTGTCAGGCACTCTGCACACGAGGCGTATCGTCATAGACGCGTACGAGACATTTCATGTAGCGTCGATTTCTCTTCGCCTCAAGATCTGCACACGAAGCGACATGAAACTTCGCTGCACAAAACAAACAAACAAATTAATCATACGGTAATTGATTTAAATTTCGAAGCTTTAAATAGAAAAGATACAAAATTTTACGGAATCTTCCATTTTCTTTAATTATACACTCATTTTTTCCGATTTTTTACACAAATTTTACTGCTTTCATAAATTCCACCAAGTGGAAAAATGTAAACAAACATATTCTTCTTCCTCTTTTCTAAGCGTAGTACGCCTAGCTACCAGCACTGCTTTACGCCAAGCGACATGTAGCCAGCATACTTTGACGAATGCATGAAGCTGACGACTCGTGTGCAGCCCTCAATTGAAATATACGTGCGCGACATCAAAGCGTACAGCTTTCGTCTGTAGTATCTAATACGCGTCTAAAGCAGTACGCTCCGTGTGCAGAGTGCCTCAATGGGAGAATGGGAAACTAAATAAACCAAATGTGAAGAAGAATCGACCACAGTGTTGTATTCAAACGTAGCAAAATCTTCACAAGAAAATATCCAAAATTCCGAATAAAATCAATTAAAACTCAAAAATATGTTAATTTTTTGTTATTACCGCTACAAATATAGCATTACAAATTCAATTCACCCAATAATTTTAAAGATTTAAAGATTTCAAAATTTATTTGAATTTTTTTTCTGTAACTTTTGCACAGCACTGCAGGGTGACAGGCACAACATGTCAAAGAGTGTCGCAACTTATAGATATAAACTATGCTTACAACTACCACTTAGTAATGCGGATGTTGAAAGAATTTTTGGTGTCATGCACATTTTAAAAACTAAGCTAAGGAATGGATTAAAAATTAAAATGTTTAATTCACTGCTTAATATTAGATGTTCATTAAAACGTGTATCCAAATGTTGTGATGATTTTGAAATTACTGATGATGTCATCATAATTTATACGAAGAGCTTCTTCTGATTCATCAGACAAAGAAGATATTATTTAATTTATTAGTCTTTGGGAACTTTTATACTATTTACATATACGTATTTATTTAAAAACAAAGTCATTTACTAGTCGAGAAAATGTGCTGATATGTGTTCAAACAAGAATAGTCCCTTTAAGTTTCGTTTATAATTTTTATATGGAAATGAACAAAACCAAAAAAAAATTTTAATGGATTTCTTTAAAAGAAATTGCTGATTTTTTAGCTTCTTTTTTTTTTTAATTTCAGCCTTTTCTAACTTTTTTTGCCAATCTAGCCTCACTTTTTATCATCACCTGGCCACACTGGTCATTGCTATCTGTGCTGCCACATTACCATTTTAATTTATTAACAAATAAAAGTGGTAATCGAATTTTGGATTTCTCTGCATGACTTATGGTCCAATTAGACGTTAGTTATTCTAAGTACATTAAAAATTAACTATTTTCTGCAATTGCCAAAAAGTATTTACTTATAAGCTAGCTATTTTTCGCAATTGATATTTCTTTACTGCAGGGACAAGCTTTCGACAAGGTATGGCTAGAAGGACTATTATTTAAAATAAGACGTACACTTCCGTACAATATATGCCTTATTTTAGAGAACTTTCTAACGGGAAGAAAGTTTCGAGTAAGGCAAAAAAGTTATACCACTGAAAGCTATCCAATCTTCGTCGGAGTTCCACAAGGTAGTGTTTTGGGACCCATTCTATATTTAATATTCACAAGTGACTTGCTAAAATCTCCTTACTTCAACATTTGCGGATGACACAGCAATACTCAGTGTGCACTCAAATCCCTCAACGGCTGCCAGACGGTTGCAAAGCCATCTAAGAATTGTAGAACAATGGCTTTCAGATTGGAGAATTAAAGTCAACGAATCTAAGTGTGTACACTTTTACTCTAAAAAAAGATACCTGCCCCTCTGTCTCAATTAATGGCAAAATAGTAACCCAAAAAGATTACGTCGCCTACCTTGGTGTTACCTTAGACAGAAGGCTTACTTGGAAAATTCATATTGATACTAAGTTAAGGCAAGCAAAGCTGAAAATAGGCAATCTACAATGGATCATTGGTCGAAAACCTAAATTAGGCCTAGTCAACAAAATACTTTTATTTAATATGGTGATAAAACCATCCTGGATATATAGAATACAGCTTTGGGGTTCAGCATACAAATCCAGTCTAGAAAGAATACAAAGGCTACAATCTAAGACATTAAGATCAATATGCCGGGCGCCATGGTACGTGAAAAATTCCGCTATATACAGAGATCTAAAGATTAACACAGTTGTTGAAGAAGTAAAAAATATACAAACCAACTACGCCACAAGACTAGGCAATCATACAAACATACTGGCTAAAAGCCTGTTAGAACAGAGATACCCCAGGCGGTTAAAGAGAAAGGATATCCAGCTAAATTGTAACCAAGGCTAGAGCCACTAAAATTAAAACCTAGTATAGCCTATCCTATTAGACCGTAAAACCTCTAAATTACAAAAAGCAGCTTACTGAAATTCCTTCCATTCAGAAAGCTACAACAGCATTTACTAATACAGATCGTCGGTCTTCTGCCAGAAACACGAATGTGAAATTTTTCTAAGTACGATGTCTGCTCTTTATCGGGTATATATTGATGTAATAACAATTAATATTGGTATAAATTCTTGCATAAACATACATACATAATATGTACTTGTATGTACATAAACATATGTATTCTAGGTTAAGATTCTATAAAAATTGTCATATTCTCTAAGAATGATACAATAAAAACTATATCCGAAAAAAAAAAAAACAAAAGAAAAAAAATGTAGATGTCGCGCAAGTTGAACAAACTGAAATATTCAATGCAGAATGTAGATGTCGCGCCAGTTGAACAGCTGTTTGTGTATATTTTCTTTTATCATATATATGTATTATTTCTAATTGGTGTCTTTATGCAAATATCCATTTTTCTGCTCACATAATTGTTGTTTTATTGGGCGTGTTACTTTTTTTTTTAATAGTATTTTGCAAAAATAAAATGTTTAAATTTAAACTAAAAGATTTGCGCCTAAAACTATGCCCTCAGAATTATTTTATTATAACATGAGTGCAGAGTTAAATACAAATTTCAAATGTAGATGTCGCTCCAGTTGAACAGTCGTATATATTTTAAAACACTTTTATAAGCTTCAGCTGTATGTTTGTATGTAAACAGCACATTATTTTGGGCGAACACGTGTATATTCATACTTACGCTGGATGGGGGTTTTTCAGCATGGGATGTGCTTTTTTATACACAGCTGTACGTAGTACAAGACCATAAAATAATTGAGATAGATATGGACTTACATTAATCAAAACGATCAGGTTGAAAAAAAAAATGTATTAAACGGCCGGCCGTACATAATCTAACTGGCGCAAAAATAGAAATATTTTTATTAAATTTGGTACACAGATTCTAATGGGATCAGAGAAGGTTGGGGTTGAAAATAAGGCATATGTATGTATTTCGAAAAATACGTAAAACATAATAATTCAATCACTAATAAAGTCCGAGTGATGGAATTTCATCCATGCAATGACCTTATGCCTTTATGAGGAAATATGCTGAAATTTAAAAAAATGGGCCAAGGGGGCAAATTTTCAAAGATTTATAAGTCAAAACTCAGGAACTGTAGCAGATAAATCGATTAAGCTTCGTCCACTGATTTGCTTACCAAGGGAAACGTGTGGAAAAAAATTACCCAAGTCAACAGGGACATACATATGTATATGTAAAATATATAAAAATAGAATGCACATACCTATATAATAATATAATAGAATGGAGCTATTATAAGTCTGACGAGTTTTATGGCCGAGCTTCTCTCCCAATTCGAGGTGTGCTCCTTTTTGTTTTTCGTACTAAATGGGTGGACCGACAGTTTTATGCCGGCTCTGAACGGCGAATGCATTTTTTGTGAGAAGCTTTTTCATGGCAGAAATACACTCGGCAGAAATACACACCACTGCCGAGAAGTGACCGCTGCTCTTAAAAAACCCAATAATTGGATTTTTGCTAATTAGAAAAATTGTTTTGGTGTTTTGCTCGGACCGTGGTTTGAACCCGAGACCTCTAGCATAGCAGGCGAGCACTCTACCCACTGCACCACAACGGCCACCTACCTATATAGGTATGCGATATCTTTGCAAACGTATAGGTAATCCATTGAAAGTTCCATAAGTTCCACCAAACCAAATAAATAATAAGTTTTTTAAAAAGGGCGTGACAGCTATGTACCGACTGGCGCCACGTATGTTTTGTTATTTTTTGCGCAAGATACGCACGGGTCCGGCTAGTGTTTTCTTAATGTTTTAAATTGTAGGATATGTACATAATATGTATCTTATGAAGAAATGTTAATTGTAATTATTTAAACACTAATGTGTTGTGTACTTTTTCAATTGTTTTACGGTAATTATCTAGTTTACGGTGCATCGACTAAAACTGCTCCAATATTTACAAATGGGGTACCAATCGACGCGTTTCGATCTCAGGAACACAAATCCGAAGGCGGAGCTTAACTTTTTTATTTTAATAACAAATTATTAGCAAAAAACGATCTAACTTTTTGCTTGGTCATTACACACACACGAACACATAAATTCAACTGATTTATTTATCATAGTATCACACATACCTTATATTTACTAAATAACACACAAAAAGTTACAATTAAATACTATATTTCAATAAAATCGAATTAACAATTGCCTTTTTTCACTTTTTCCGACCGATTTTTGAACTGTCAAAATGAGTAGCGTTGCCACTCAATTAGGTGTAATTTACAGTGCTTTCACACTTAAGCATTTAAAGTTGCAAAAAATAAGCTTTTGCACAGAACACTTTTCTGCGTTGGCGGCCTTTGGCCGCGCTTATAAAAAATAACCCCGTCCGGACATGCTGCCAAACCGTGGCTACCGCCACAGCGATGTCCTTCTGCGTAGTACACCCTTCAGCGATTTTTCATTCCAAATTTTCTTTTTTTTAATAATGGAGTAATATCCAGAAAAAAGCGCCGCAGGTATATACACTTTATAACACTTTATATATTTGATTATATTGAGTTAGAATTTGCTCATTACAACTAACCTCAAAGCTAGTATAGATATTGTGATATATCGGAAACTCACCTCTTTTCACCACCCATATAAAAATAGCTTAGTGTGAAGGCGGGTTAATATTGATTAGTAGTAAATTTTGGTGGCAACACTACGCGCCTCAGTCCTAAAATTAGCACCTTTTGTTTACTTTGGATTTTATTAAAATATAGTATTTAATGATAAAATATTGCAACTTTTTGTGTGTTATTTAGTAAATATAACGTATGTGTTATCCCACGATATATATATAATAGGCCCGTCACATAGCATACGACAATCCGTCTACGTCGACGTATGTGACTGACAGCTCAGTAAACTATGGGCATTTAAATGTATATCGTCACAAGTACGACGGATCCGTCGCCGCAACGTACCAAAGTTGCCCACAGTCAACTTTTGGTATACGTCAATCCGTCGCTATGTCAGCTGATTGCTTTTGATTGTTAACCTTTAGCTACTCTTGAATTTCAATTTTTTTGCAATTTGCTTTTCGAGTTTTTTCTCATTTATATAACATTCCTCCACAAAACAAAATGGTCAATAATTATCAGAAGATGTGAAGTTACAGAAAACTGAATTTCAATAGGGCAACTTAAAAGAGAAATTACAAAATATTCTAAAGAGTTAAATTTTTGCCACCACCTCTGTAGTTAAAGGTTAATCAAACAGCTGATTTGTGTATATCCACCAACGTTTCTTATGTGGCGACCTCTCCGTCAAGTACGTGAGCTGTCAGTCACATACGTCGACGTAGACGGATTGACGTATGCTATGTGTCGGGGCTATAAGTTGAATTTATGTGTTCGTGTGTGTGTACTAAGCGAGCAAAAAAGCTGCATTGTACGAAAGGTTTTTTGTTCATAACTTTACTGAAATAAAAAAGTTAAGCTCCGCCTTCGGATTTGTGTTCCTGAGATCGAAACGCGTCGATTTGTAAAAATTGGAGCAGTTTTAGTCGATGCACCGTAAACTAGATAATTACCGTTTTTACGTGTTCAAATACATTAGACTCCCTGAGGAAGGCGATGATAACGCCGAAACGCGTAGGAGGGTAAAAGGAACTTTTTGTTTGCTTTTCTTTCAAACCGGCCAAAAAGCTCTTAGTCATTTATATAGATTAATTACATGGCCCAAAACTGATATAACATAAAATTATTTAAGTTTCAAATAAGTATTTGCACACGGGCAACTACATATCTGTGGTCATAAGGCCTAACAGCATAACTCCATTTTTGGCGAAATTGCGTTATTATCATGGTTGGAATCTCCATATTCGATTTCATGTTGTGTAAAAATTTTATGTATTTCACCCCAATAGTTTTCGAGATATTAACAAAAGAAAAATAGCTCAAGTCAAATTGATTGCAGTTTGCACAGGGAACACCGACATATCTCAGTGATCTGATATCAGCTGATTTTCGCGTCGACTTGTGCTTTTGTGGTCAGTTCAAATTCAGCAAGCGAAGATGTCGGTTGTTAAATTTTTGCGTGAGGTAAAATAGCATATCTAACTTATGCTTTTATTCCATAATAATTAGTTGTTCGGGAGTTCGGGTTATCAGAATAGAAGGCGTGGCACCTCCCATACAACCTTATTTTTTAAAGCTGATTATCTCTAAAACAGTTTAAGGTAGGGAGCTGAAAATTGGAATAGAGGTAGGTGATATCAAAACCCTTCTCACTCAGAAAAGTGGGGGTTATCAGAAAAGGGGGCGTGGCACCTCCCATACAACCTTAATTTTTAAAGCTGATTATCTCTAAAACAGTTCAAGGTAGGGAACTGAAAATTGGTGTAGAGGTAGGTGATATCAAAACCCTTCTCACTCAGAAAAGTGGGGGTTGTCAGAAAAGGGGGCGTGGCACCTCCCATACAACCTTATTTTTTAAAGCTGATTATCTCTAAAACAGTTTAAGGTAGGGAGCTGAAAATTGGAATAGAGGTAGGTGATATCAAAACCCTTATCACTCAGAAAAGTGGTGGTTATCAGAAAAGGGGGCGTGGCACCTCCCATACAACCTTAATTTTTAAAGCTGATTATCTCTAAAACAGTTTAAGGTAGGGAGATGAAAATTGGTATAGAGGTAGGTGATATCAAAACCCTTCTCAGTCAGAAAAGTGGGGGTTATCGGAAAAATGGACGTGACACCTACCATACAAACTTAATTTTCATGCTGAATATCTCTAAAAATGTTTACGCTAGGGACTTGGAAACTGGTGTGGAGATAAACGATAATAATTCCATATTAACGCAAAATAATAGGAGTTATACGAAAAGGGGGCGTGGCACCTCCCAACAACACTTAATTTTTTAAGCTGAATATCTTTAAAAAGGATTTAAGTCAGGGACCTGGAAATTGGTGTTGAGATAAACGATAACAATTCCGTATTAACGCAAAATAATAGGAGTTATACGAAAAGGGTGGCGTGGCACCTCCCAACAACACTTAATTTTTTAAGCTGAATATCTTTAAAAGGATTTAAGTCAGAAGAAACGTGCTCACTCTCTATATCCGTTCATGCTCAACGCGTCCTGGCGAGTCACAAAATTCCTGCTACACGATATGTACATATTCATGATTTGATTGATCGCAACCTGGATCTCAAATTTGCTTTTATGTTTTGCGATCCATAAAAACTTGTTGATATGCGACCAGTGTGGAGCGTCATCCATGCATTGCATCAGTATAACATATCACTATAGTGTAATAGTGTAAAACAAACCAACTACAAGAGGTTTTCGCATGAAACTTTGTTGGAATAAGCTGTAAATGTTATTTTCACTAAAGTTGGCATTTTCATTGCCATTGAGTTCATGGAGTGCAGTTTTTTTCATTATTTTTAAATTACTAGTAGTTAAAGTGGGAATCGCAATAATGTACCACTGGTGTTAAGGGAAAATTTGTATATAATGAACCACGATCCTATCGCAGATCATAAAAAAGTCGCTCTCGCGGACGATTATAGCGCAAGAGATATTCCTTGTTAAAGCAATGTGTGTGTAGAAGACTTCTTTGTGTCACCGGCCTTTGGGCGCGCTTTAAAAAAACCTCAGCCGGCAGAATTCTCCTTTTGGAGAACTTTAATATTATAATTTAATAATAGTTGAAAGCGTTAAAGGTAGATGAATTATCATCCAAAGAATATTTCCTGGAAGTTTCACTGCAAAATTCGCAGTAGTTTGTAAATAAATAAAATTGGTTCATTCTATCCAAGCTTAGCCGGTGTTAATTTCCGAATTACAAGGTATTATCGCATGAAACTTGGTGACAGTATTCTATAAATGCCGTTTTCATATATGTTGTCACTTTTTTTTTATAATAGAAAGCAATATTTTAAAAAATTGAATTAAAATTAATGTCCAAATTCCTTTGTTCTTCCATTTATTTTTCCACTAAATAAGCTGTTGCAGCAATGGAATCCATTTTTTAACCATTTAATATATTCTTTCTGAAAATTTAATCTAAAACTTACTGAAAATGTAAATTTGCTGTCAAAAATACAAATGTGCTGTCAAATAATACATATTATTTCGCATAAACGCTACCTAACACTGATTCGAACATAGTTTAACACTTAACAACACTTATGTTCGAAACGTCGTAAACCAGAATACCAAATTTCGTTTTGTCGTAGCAGTCGGCGTCGCCGCGATCGGAGTTCCGAGGGATGGTAGAATAGCTGTGTTAATTGTAACGCTAAAACTTGAAAACGGCTGAACCAAATCAAATACTTCCTTAGGGGGGTTTGTTTGTTGTTACCCCGCGAAGGTTTAGTCGAAGAAAAAATTAAAAAATGTTAGGGGGGCGTGGCACCTCCCATACAACCTTAATTTTTAAAGCTGATTATCTCTAAAACAGTTTAAGCTAGGGAGCTGAAAATTGGTATAGAGGTAGGTGATATCAAAACCCTTCTCATTCAGAAAATTGGGGGTTATCAGAAAAGGGGGCGTGGCACCTCCCATACAACCT
Organism: Urophora cardui; assembly: GCA_960531455.1. Lineage (NCBI taxonomy): Eukaryota > Metazoa > Arthropoda > Insecta > Diptera > Tephritidae > Urophora > Urophora cardui. The sequence goes on from OY482674.1 coordinate 69,297,756, forward strand.
TAATTTTTAAAGCTGATTATCTCTAAAACAGTTTAAGGTAGGGAGCTGAAAATTGGTATAGAGGTAGGTGATATCAAAACCCTTCTCATTCAGAAAATTGCGGGTTTTCAGAAAAGGGGGCGTGGCACCTCCCATACAACCTTATTTTTTAAAGCTGATTATCTCTAAAACAGTTCAAGGTAGGGAGCTGAAAATTGGTATAGAGGTAGGTGATATCAAAACCCTTCTCATTCAGAAAATTGGGGGTTATCAGAAAAGGGGGCGTGGCACCTCCCATACAACCTTAATTTTTAAAGCTGATTATCTCTAAAACAGTTTAAGGTAGGGAGCTGAAAATTGGTATAGAGTTAGGTGATATCAAAACCCTTCTCACTCAGAAAAGTGGAGGTTATCAGAAAAGGGGGCGTGGCACCTCCCATACAACCTTAATTTTTAAAGCTAATTATCTCTAAAACAGTTTAAGGTAGGGAGCTGAAAATTGGTATAGAGTTAGGTGATATCAAAACCCTTCTCACTCAGAAAAGTGGGGGTTATCAGAAAAGGGGCGTGGCACCTCCCATACAACCTTAATTTTTAAAGCTGATTACCTCTAAAACAGTTCAAGGTAGGGAACTGAAAATTGGTGTAGAGGTAGGTGATATCAAAACCCTTCTCGCTCAGAAAAGTGGGGGTTGTCAGAAAAGGGGGCGTGGCACCTCCCATACAACCTTATTTTTTAAAGCTGATTATCTCTAAAACAGTTTAAGGTAGGGAGCTGAAAATTGGAATAGAGGTAGGTGATATCAAAACCCTTCTCACTCAGAAAAGTGGTGGTTATCAGAAAAGGGGGCGTGGCACCTCCCATACAACCTTAATTTTTAAAGCTGATTATCTCTAAAACAGTTTAAGGTAGGGAGATGAAAATTGGTATAGAGGTAGGTGATATCAAAACCCTTCTCACTCAGAAAAGTGGGGGTTATCGGAAAAATGGACGTGGCACCTACCATACAAACTTAATTTTCATGCTGAATATCTCTAAAAATGTTTACGCTAGGGACTTGGAAATTGGTGTGGAGATAAACGATAATAATTCCATATTAACGCAAAATAATAGGAGTTATACGAAAAGGGGGCGTGGCACCTCCCAACAACACTTAATTTTTTAAGCTGAATATCTTTAAAAAGGATTTAAGTCAGGGACCTGGAAATTGGTGTTGAGATAAACGATAACAATTCCGTATTAACGCAAAATAATAGGAGTTATACGAAAAGGGTGGCGTGGCACCTCCCAACAACACTTAATTTTTTAAGCTGAATATCTTTAAAAGGATTTAAGTCAGAAGAAACGTGCTCACTCTCTATATCCGTTCATGCTCAACGCGTCCTGGCTAGTCACAAAATTCCTGCTACACGATATGTACATATTCATGATTTGATTGATCGCAACCTGGATCTCAAATTTGCTTTTATGTTTTGCGATCCATAAAAACTTGTTGATATGCGACCAGTGTGGAGCGTCATCCATGCATTGCATCAGTATAACATATCACTATAGTGTAATAGTGTAAAACAAACCAACTACAAGAGGTTTTCGCATGAAACTTTGTTGGAATAAGCTGTAAATGTTATTTTCACTAAAGTTGGCATTTTCATTGCCCTTGAGTTCATGGAGTGCAGTTTTTTTCATTATTTTTAAATTACTAGTAGTTAAAGTGGGAATCGCAATAATGTACCACTGGTGTTAAGGGAAAATTTGTATATAAAAAAGTCGCTCTCGCGGACGATTATAGCGCAAGAGATATTCCTTGTTAAAGCAATGTGTGTGTAGAAGACTTCTTTGTGTCACCGGCCTTTGGGCGCGCTTTAAAAAAACCTCAGCCGGCAGAATTCTCCTTTTGGAGAACTTTAATATTATAATTTAATAATAGTTGAAAACGTTAAAGGTAGATGAATTATCATCCAAAGAATATTTCCTGGAAGTAAATAGTTTGTAAATAAATAAAATTGGTTCATTCTATCCAAGCTTAGCCGGTGTTAATTTCCGAATTACAAGGTATTATCGCATGAAACTTGGTGACAGTATTCTATAAATGCCGTTTTCATATATGTTGTCACTTTTTTTTATAATAGAAAGCAATATTTTAAAAAATTGAATTAAAATTAATGTCCAAATTCCTTTGTTCTTCCATTTATTTTTCCACTAAATAAGCTGTTGCAGCAATGGAATCCATTTTTTAACCATTTAATATATTCTTTCTGAAAATTTAATCTAAAACTTACTGAAAATGTAAATTTGCTGTCAAAAATACAAATGTGCTGTCAAATAATACATATTATTTCGCATAAACGCTACCTAACACTGATTCGAACATAGTTTAACACTTAACAACACTTATGTTCGAAACGTCGTAAACCAGAATACCAAATTTCGTTTTGTCGTAGCAGTCGGCGTCGCCGCGATCGGAGTTCCGAGGGATGGTAGAATAGCTGTGTTAATTGTAACGCTAAAACTTGAAAACGGCTGAACCAAATCAAATACTTCCTTAGGGGGGTTTGTTTGTTGTTACCCCGCGAAGGTTTAGTCGAAGAAAAAATTAAAAAATGTTAGGGGGGCGTGGCACCTCCCATACAACCTTAATTTTTAAAGCTGATTATCTCTAAAACAGTTTAAGCTAGGGAGCTGAAAATTGGTATAGAGGTAGGTGATATCAAAACCCTTCTCATTCAGAAAATTGGGGGTTATCAGAAAAGGGGGCGTGGCACCTCCCATACAACCTTAATTTTTAAAGCTGATTATCTCTAAAACAGTTTAAGGTAGGGAGCTGAAAATTGGTATAGAGGTAGGTGATATCAAAACCCTTCTCATTCAGAAAATTGCGGGTTTTCAGAAAAGGGGGCGTGGCACCTCCCATACAACCTTATTTTTTAAAGCTGATTATCTCTAAAACAGTTCAAGGTAGGGAGCTGAAAATTGGTATAGAGGTAGGTGATATCAAAACCCTTCTCATTCAGAAAATTGGGGGTTATCAGAAAAGGGGGCGTGGCACCTCCCATACAACCTTAATTTTTAAAGCTGATTATCTCTAAAACAGTTTAAGGTAGGGAGCTGAAAATTGGTATAGAGTTAGGTGATATCAAAACCCTTCTCACTCAGAAAAGTGGAGGTTATCAGAAAAGGGGGCGTGGCACCTCCCATACAACCTTAATTTTTAAAGCTGATTATCTCTAAAACAGTTTAAGGTAGGGAGCTGAAAATTGGTATAGAGTTAGGTGATATCAAAACCCTTCTCACTCAGAAAAGTGGGGGTTATCAGAAAAGGGGGCGTGGCACCTCCCATACAACCTTAATTTTTAAAGCTGATTATCTCTAAAACAGTTCAAGGTAGGGAACTGAAAATTGGTGTAGAGGTAGGTGATATCAAAACCCTTCTCACTCAGAAAAGTGGGGGTTGTCAGAAAAGGGGGCGTGGCACCTCCCATACAACCTTATTTTTTAAAGCTGATTATCTCTAAAACAGTTTAAGGTAGGGAGCTGAAAATTGGAATAGAGGTAGGTGATATCAAAACCCTTATCACTCAGAAAAGTGGTGGTTATCAGAAAAGGGGGCGTGGCACCTCCCATACAACCTTAATTTTTAAAGCTGATTATCTCTAAAACAGTTTAAGGTAGGGAGATGAAAATTGGTATAGAGGTAGGTGATATCAAAACCCTTCTCAGTCAGAAAAGTGGGGGTTATCGGAAAAATGGACGTGACACCTACCATACAAACTTAATTTTCATGCTGAATATCTCTAAAAATGTTTACGCTAGGGACTTGGAAATTGGTGTGGAGATAAACGATAATAATTCCATATTAACGCAAAATAATAGGAGTTATACGAAAAGGGGGCGTGGCACCTCCCAACAACACTTAATTTTTTAAGCTGAATATCTTTAAAAAGGATTTAAGTCAGGGACCTGGAAATTGGTGTTGAGATAAACGATAACAATTCCGTATTAACGCAAAATAATAGGAGTTATACGAAAAGGGTGGCGTGGCACCTCCCAACAACACTTAATTTTTTAAGCTGAATATCTTTAAAAGGATTTAAGTCAGGGACCTGGAAATTGGTACAGAGCTATATGATACCAAAACAATTTTTGCGCATAAAAGTGTAGGTTATCGGAAAAGGGGACGTGGCACCTGCCATATAATCTTAATTTTTCAAGCTGAATATCTATAAAACCGTTTAAGGTTGGGACCTGAAAATTGATCAGGAGGTTAACGATATCAATAGCATGCTTATGAAAAAAAAACAGTAGTTTTGGGAAAAGGGGGGTGTCACCTCCCATGCGTTCTTAATTTTTAAGGCTAAATATCCCTAAAAGCGTTCATGGCATGTACATAGAAATCACTATGCAGATATACGATATCAATGCCATGTTCACCAAAAAAAAAAAGTTTTATCGAAAAATGCGGCATTGCACCTCCCATACGTACTAAACTTTTGAGGCTGAATATATCTAAAAGGGTTGGAGGAGAGGCCTGAAAACCATTATGGAGGTATACTATATCAATACTCTTACTTACTTAGTTAAAATTATTGGCTAGTGAAAATAAATATCCGGAACAGAAAACTAAAAATGTTGTGTATCGTGCAGCCTTAAACTGAATACTAAAATTATATATTTTTGAAGTTGTATACACAATGAAGTAGTGAAAAATCGTTAATTTTCTATTAAAAATAATACGAAATATGAAATTAATAAAAAAAAATCTATTTTGGGCAGAACGAAGTTTGCCGGGTCAGCTAGTAGTACATGAATTTAAATTACATATACATATGTAGTTACCCGTGTGTAAATACATAATTGAAACTTAAATAAGTTTAACTGTAAAAAAATAATTAAGTGAAGTGAGTATTCTTTTGAATAGGGAGTTTTCGCCTTGGTATAACAGAACACCAGATTTCAGAGGTTGTGCATATACATATTTGTATTATTGTCTTATATTTTAAAGCAAAGAAACTGTAATTCTTACAATACATAAAAATCAATCAAATAGGGATAGCAATTTGGCACTATGGCCGCTGTGGTGCAATGGGTAGAGTGCTCGTCTGCTATACCAGAGGCCTCGGGTTCTAACCCCAGTCCAGACAAACTCCAAAAACAAATTTTTTTCTAATTAATTAAAACCCAATTATTGGGGTTTAGAAATAGCGGTCACCTTTCGGCAGTAGGCGGCATACCCTCCGAGTGTATTTCTGCTATGAAAAGTCTTCTCACAAAAAATGCATTCGCCGTTCGCAGTCGGCATAAAGCTGTAGGTCCACCCAAATAGGAAAAACAAAAGGAGCATTTCTTGAATTGGGAGAGAAGCTCGGTCATTAAACTCGTTAGAGTTATAATAGCGCAAGTGTATTATTATTATTATATTATTATTAATTTGGAATTGATCGGTACCCGAATGGTACGTTTTTTTTTTACTAATTTTAACGTATTCCATATATACGGCAATAACACTTCCTATCACAATTAATATCAATTCTAAATCCTCATTCATTATACATTTTATAGAATCTTTCGCGAATTGGTAAAATATGTATATTTTCAAAAATAACAACGGCGGAAATAGTATATATGTATGTATTTAGTGTAATTGACAGACGCAACCATACGCATACACTGGAGCAGCCAGGGCCGCACGCTAGAAAACGTTTAGATCCGTATACGCATACGCATCCGCATACGGTGCATTAGAGTTGGACTATGACTCAGCACTGAGTTATGACTCTGTGTCAACTCCCATCAGTGAGCTGCACGCTCAAGCTCACCTCACGACAAAATGATAACTCAGTAGCACACTTGACTCCGCTGGCACGTTCGATTTCGCCCCTTATTTAATAGCCCAGTTAGTCGAGAACGTGTGGTCCGCTCGCTGACGCAAACGCCCGTATGCAATTTTTATGATTTTTTGAGCCCGTAGCAATCAGCTCTTTTACTCACACATATTTACATATATATAGTTTGTTTACATTTTGGCAGGGTTGCCGTTTAGTAATTTTTGAACAAACAAGATTTTTACTAATCTTCAAAGTGTTACGCAAAAATAACCTTTATCTTCTTTTGGTCCTTAATAACCATTATAAAACAACACCTTTCATTTGATATCAATATCGTCCAGAAATATTGACAAATAAATAGGCTTGATTTTTATTGCTGACCAAAAAAAAAAAATCTGAATAACGGTTATTCAGGCCCAAAACAGCTTTTTGGTTGCCATAACGGTTATTCAAGCCTAAAACACTTTTCTGGTTGCCATAACGGTTACTCAGTCCCAAAACGTTTTTTTTGGTTTTTATAATGGTTATTAAGGACCAAAAAAAATTTTTTTCTCATGATAATGGTTAAATATGACTTTTACCCCATTTCTCTTATAACCGTTACTTCCCTGGAAAATACTAATTTAATCGTTCTTAAAGTTGTCTTTGACGACTTTTTTTTTTTATTAATTTAGTTACTTTTTTACGGCTTAGTTGGTAATTAAAACACATTTTTCTTGTAATTTTGTTGCTGCCCAATATATTTCCAAGGATTAAAACATAAAATAACAAAAAACACAGTCAGAACATTAAATTTACAATTGAAAATCCATAAATATATTGGGAAGCAACAAGATTCTCACAAAAATCTGTGTTTAATTAAGAAATCTGTACTGAGTTTCTGTAACTCATATCTTTTCTAGTATAAATAGGTGGTGACAGAGTGTGGATCGTATTAGTTTTAAAGGGAATCAAAATGCCTATCGAATGGTATAAAAATATTCGAAATCGGTTCAATGGTTTTAAAGTAATTGCAATTTAAAAAATGCATAATATATACTTTGACCTTTAATAACTTTTGTTGTTGCTATTTCCAAAAAAAATAAATTCACTTTAATACTCAGCTTGGCCATCTTTATCAATCTTCATACTTCGTTTTTTGATTTTATAATTTTAGAAATTTTACGTTTGTACCAGATCGTGCTATTTTTTTCAACTTTGTGGGGCTGGGGGCACCTCTAAACATGCGGGTAGGTCAATAAAATGTTACAGGCTTATTTCTGGGCTACAAAGGTGCCGTTCTGGCTTTGGAACAAATTGAATTTCCAAAAAAAATTTTTCACTCCACCTTAATATGTATATTCGATAACATTTTACAATCTTGTTGAGTTAGTTGTATAATGCTGTGAAAATTACTGTTTAAATACTTAATAACTAAAAATGTTCAACTGGCAACCCTTCTACCTTGCAACCATGCGAGCGATCAGCTGACACATTTTTACGTAAAAAATCAAAATGATTTTGATTTCTGCGGTACGGGCCTCTGCGTCGTACGTCGTTGAATAATCGGTTACATACAAATCCCATTAAATAGGTTGGATCAGCTGACACGGTACACGGGTATACGTTCTCGACTAACTGGGCTATAAGTGTCATCTTGTGCATGCCTACTTTATATATGTAGCACTTGGTGTATTTTGGTGGTTTTTGGTGGTTTTTGGTATTGGGGTGGTAACCTATTTATGCATTTTTTCATTTGTTCCAGGTGATTTAGGCAAATTTGGTGTATTTTTGTATGAATTGTACTAACTTTTGGACACTAACCCGTTTTTGTATGGACACGAATTTTGGAATTTTTTCGGTTGTTCCCCTTAATTTTGGTAAATTTGGTTTGGTGATATTCAGAAACTAGATGATTTTTCCCAACTTTTGGACTCTAACCGATTATCGTATGTATGTACATATATAAAAAATATACATTCATTTGAAATATTGCAATTGATCTTATCAACTAAGACTATATTGGCACACATATGTATGTATATTTTATTTATCCATCAGATAGCCCAATATGTGTACTTCATGTTAACATTTCATAATCACAAAAAAAAAAATCAGGGACCGTAATCATTATGATTTTTATAATAAAAATCGCCATTTAATCATTATATGTTGAGCTTTTTTATATTTCATCAAAAATAATTATTCTTTTTTGAGTTTTATTTTTTGAAGTTAACTTCTTAGGCGGCGATACAGAGTTTTTATGGAGAGTGAAATTTGAAATTTGATGCAACGGAAGTTGACCCCGGAAATAGCAGCCATTTTAGCTGATTTTTAATTTTTTAAAAAATCAACCCTGATATCGAGTGGTTCGAGAACCTACAACCCCTCGCTTCTTGACCTGACACTCTACCGCTGCGCCATCACACCACCTGCGTTAGGTATGTCTAGGGACACGATATCGAATCAAAAGCATCGATCTGGTACTCATTTAAAATATCGGTTAAAAAGAATCGCGAACCCGATAATATCGAAACTAAACTACTCGATACTCAAAGTATCGGTATCGAAAGCGGTAATTTGCTAGAAGGTGCAACCTAAAATAGTTAAAAGAGGTACCAATCGACGCGTTCTGACCTCTAGATTATGAATTCGAAAGCGGAGATAAAAGATTTTTCGACATTTAAAAGATAGTATTTATTAAAACGGTTTAAAGTTGCACCGTCTTCTAGAAAGTTAACAAAAACGCAATAAAACTGCATCCTGAGGCATACGCATATCGCTGTATTAGTGTTAATTCCATGGCATAGTATGCCATGGCTGGTTCCAAAGTTTTGATTTTGACGTAAATCCTTTTCCAACTCATAAGAATAGTTCAAGCTGATTAAAAAAATTAAAGAAGTTTATTAAGTTCTTGAAAACATTTTTTACAAACCAACAGCTTTTACAAAACAGCAGGTGTATTTAATGCAATCACAGTGGTAAAAGATATTTGCAAAATATTTAGTATTTTGAAAAAAAAAAAACATCTTAAATAACATTAACAATGCATTTTTATTGAGATTATATGTATCCATCATTGAATTTTTTTGGAAATTTTAATTTAAATTATCGAAACAAAAAAATGATCAAACTCAAGTGGCAGAATAGCTGCCATGTTATAAAAAGAAGCCATTGCGCAGTATGATTTTTCTTCCGGACTTCTTCTTTCCCCTTACGGCCAAAGCAGAAGTGACAAGAGGCAAATTTAAAATTTGTATTTCCATATATTTTATTTATATTTTAAAAATAATTTATTTTATAGCTGTCAAATTGAAACAATTGTCAGAAAAACGTGCCGAATGTCAAAAAACCTATCGAAATACAAGCTGGCTCATTGGTTTTTAACCGCCTAGATGGTATTACGTTGGTTTTTTTCCAACATAGCTTACTCCCTTGCACCAACACAAAACTGTATTTGACCACCTCTTCCACACAAAAAACCTTGCAGAATATCAGGAAAAAACGTAGTGGCATATGGGCATTAATGGAAAACAGACCTTTTTTTTGTTTATACCGTGTTTTTAGTAAAGTGAGAAAGAAAAGAGATATTGACGATTTTTTCGCTGAAATGACGATTTTTTATTTGCAAACGTCAAATTATCGTATGACAATGAAAAATATACAATCCTATATCTACAGTTATCATTATTTCTATCGCATGGTAATTGCAAATTGTTAGCAAGTTTCAGTGGTAAGTGTGCGCCTCGTTTAATGTGAAAATCAATAAACAGGTTTCGGTAACTTCATACAAAAAACCTTACGAAGTAGCCCAACCCTGCAATTATTTCAGCACGTGGATCAGACCTATTTTCCGATATGTACCAGTGATGGAAAATTACTCGTGCTTGTGCATTTTTCGGCCCTTTAGGAAGCAGCTTATCACTTCTGCACATTCGACCGATTTTCGGCACTATTTTGCGTTGCACAATTTTTTGGACAAATATGAAATAATTTTAATTTTCCATCACTGAATGTACTCATTTGTTCGATACCGTGGTTGAAGTACTCGATACCAAAAAATATCGTTGCAAAAGAATCGAGTAAAAAGTATCGGTATCAAATGCAAAAAATATCGATTTGGTATCGTATCGTATCGAAATTCGCGTCCCTAGGTATGTCAAATTCTGCACTTAAACTGAACTAATAATTACAACTCACTCATATGTACATATACATGTAAGTACATAACAGCGCTGTGGTGAAATAAGCGTGGTGAGAATGTTAATAACACAAGCAGAAATTAAAGTACACCGTTTGACACAACTCGCATAACTAGCGCAGTAGCTCAGCTGTAAGATGCTAGGCTTCCAATTTAAGTGAAGGTGGTTAAAGTCCAGGTCGAGCCAATTTTTTTGTTCCTTTTTTTTCTTTTAAATACTTTTCTTTATAATTTCTTATTAAATAAAAGTGCCACCCGAATATCGGGGGTTACATAGATACTAGTTAATTATTAAAATAAGAACGACCAAACACCCAATATAAAAACCAATCGGATGAGCTTGCCGATAAACAAAATCTAATAACATGAACAAGCATTGACTTTTCTATAAATAGAATTTGTACAAACAAAAACACACAAACACATGTATGTACATTAAGGTGGAGTGAAACTTTTTTTTTGGAAATTCAATTTGTTCCAAAGCCAGAACGGAACCTTTCTAGCCCAGTAATAAGCCTGTAAAATTTTATTGACCTACTCGCATGTTTAGAGGTGCCCCCAGCCCCACAAAGTTGAAAGCAATAAGCACGATCTGGTACAAATATGAAATTTTGAAAATTATAAAATAAAAAAAACGAAGTATGAGGATTGATAAAGATGGCTAAGCTGAGTATTAAAGTGATTTTTTTTTTTTGAAACAACAACAACAAAAGTTATTAAAAGACAAAGTTTATATTGTGCATTTTTAAATTGCAATTACTTAAAAACTACTGAACCGATTTCGAATATTTTTATACCATTCGATAGGTATGTTGATTCCCTTTAATTTGATATACATTTTATTAGGGTTCCATAACACCACCCTGCGGGGGTCAACCCCCCTTTAACCACCCTTAGTTTTCATATACAAAATGTATATCAAATTAAAGAGAATCAAAATACCTATCGAATGGTATAAAAATATTCGAAATCGGCTTAGTATTTTTTAAGTAATTGTAATTTAAAAAATGCATAATATAAACTTTGACCTTTAATAACTTTTGTTGTTGTTGCTTCCAAAAAAAAAAATTCACTTTAATACTCAGCTTAGCCATCTTTATCAATCCTCATACTTAGTTTTTTGATTTTATAATTTTCAAAATTTCTAATTTGTACCAGATCGTGCTTATTGCTTTCAACTTTGCGGGGCTGGGGGCAGTTCAAAACGTCATCCTATCGCGATAAAATTTTGTGGGGTTCATTAACTCGTATAAAGGCAACTTTTCATTGCTGGTACGTTCAAAAAAAGAACAAACAAAAAATCTCCATATGATTTCACTCCACCTTAATGTACATGCGATAGTTTTCATTGCAATATCCCTGCAAAAAAATGTGCGATTAATCCCGATATACATAGATTTATCCCGGATTGATTTCTTTCGGGAATAATCGGTCCACAATTAGTCCCCGATTGTTCGCGAACGGGTATAAATGTAGACTAATTGTAGACCAATTGTTCCCGAACGGGTATAAATCTAGATTGATTATATGTAGAAATTTTACAAAAATATTCAATGTATGTATTAAAAACACAATAGGTAAAACTAATTGAACACGCTTTCTTTTAATAACAATGATGAATAATAATTTTGACAAAATTTTACCAAAAATATCCATTGAAAAATCAATTACGATTATACACTGAAAACTGACTATTTAAAAATTTTTAATTTATTGAATAGATTCTCTTACAAAAGTATAACTTATAGTATAATCTTTATTTAAATAGGCATGAACATTTATAATTTTTAAAGATTGTTATAAAAATAGCCTTGGCTAGCAAATTTGAAAAATTCCTCACATATCTTTTACACTCGCATAATGCATTCTCAAAACTTATTTGGAGGAAATACTTTTTTTTTAAATTTACTAAATGAAATCTAATCGAATAAACTCTTCTAATATATATAACAATTTATAATTTTTAGAAATTTTCATAAAAAAAAGCTTTGGATGAAAGCGATTAATCTACATTTGTACCAGTTCGAGATAAAAGAGATTGATCTACATTTGTACCCGTTCGGTATGTTAGTGATCAATCTACATTTGTATCTGTTCGGGTATACAAGTTGAACAATTAGTCTCTTCATAGGACATGCTCGAACAAATGCGATCAATTCGCTCCATATAAAGGGATGTAAAATTGTATTAGTCGCATTCTCCCTTCCGATTGATCCCGGACACGTCCCGGATTAATCGCATTTTTTCAGGGAAGTATTTTTAAATTAGCTTCTTATATGATATGTATATGAAACTTGTTACTTGTTGCTTTCGAGCCAATATAAATTGAAAACACAATTATTTGAAATATTGAACAAGATGTAAGAAGTTAACTTCTATCACGTGTACTATGCTACACGCGGTTTTTTTTTTTGATCAGAAATAACACTTATTCCTTGAGCGATATTTAATCTTTCAGAAATAATCATTATTGTGTGTGTTTTATTTTTTTGATCAGAAATAACAATTATTCCTTGAGTGATATATTTATCGTTCAGAAATAATCATTATTGTGTGAGTTTTATTTTTTTCGATAAAAACTATCGCTCAGTCACGAAGTTATATCGATGGGAATTTTTTTTAGTAATTATGTTCCAGTGCACTTCAGAGAAAATTTGAGTTTTTCGACCTAAGCAAAAAAATAAAACTTGTAGAATCTTCACCACGCTTCTGGTGGCTCTCACTAACATCGTATCTCATCGGGTATGTGAGCGGGTTGTTCTCTTTATACACGCCCATGAAACTTCTCGGCAAACCATCAGTCAGTGCAGAAGGGATACTTGCATCGATCAATTCAATTCGCAGTTACAAGTGCAGTGCCAAACCCGTAGATATGTTAATATACACATACCTGTACATTCCATATAATTTGTGAACTTGCAATAAACCCACAAATAAAATCTATATATATATATATAATTATAAATCAACGAAGAAAAGAACCCCTGTTTTTCTATGCAATATAAATCGCACATATAAAATGGTGGCCAGTGGCGCACACAGAAAAATATTTTGGGGGGGGGGGTTTCAATATCCAACGGAAAATTAAAAAAAAATACTTAAAACAAGTCAAGACAATATTTACTTAAATTTATGTTTGGGGAGTGGACCTACGTATGCACACATTAAACAAAGGCACCTTTTAAATTCATTGCATTTTCTCTTTATTTAAACTAAAACAAACAAGTAAGGAAGCCTAAGTTCGAGTGGAATCGGACATTAAATACCCAGCTGTATGCTTCCATTGTTTGTTTGCGTTTATTCGATATGAATCGAGTGCCGCATAAAGTGGGCGCAGCCACGCCCATTTTCAAAATTTTATCAATCATCCAACTAAGCATATAAATATTATTGTTAGTGCAAATTTGTAACTCTGTATGACTTCTAATTACAAAGATGTCACGTTACAAATTCCCAAAGGGCCAAAGGGTGCTCCAGAAATATCTTTGTTAAAAAGTAGGCGTGGTCATAAACCGATTTCGCTAAATTTTTGAGCATGTATTACCATGTTATTAAAGTATACAAACTGACTTTCGTCATAACATCTCAATTATTTGTAGAGTTATGGGTTCCGAAAACTCTCTCTTTATCTGAAAAGAGGCGTTCCCAACCCCATTTTCCAAAATTTTTGTGTTTTTTGTTTTCGGTCTACTGTGGGACTCCTGCCACAAAATTTGAATGATATATCTGTATATTTGACAAAGATATCGCTCAAAATGTTTTATTAGGCCCCTTAATAGTTCCCATATATAAATTTGGGCGGGTCGTCAACCGATTTTGGAAATTTTTCGTCCAAAAATTTTCCTAAGTAAGTAAATTACGCGTACCAAATTTCATCGATATATCCGTGGGTTTCTGAGTTATGGCTTATAAACCTTACAATGTTTGCCCCTTAATAAGTGGGCGTGGCACCGCCGATTTTCAAAAATTTCACCATATTTCTTCTGTCACTCCAGCTCTATTAGTGACTGAGCTACAAAATATCCGATTTTTACTATATAGGGAAAGTTGGCGTGGTCATGGCCCGATTTCGCCCATTTTCAATACCAACCGTCCCAGTCTCGACACCTACTTGCATTCCAAATTTCATCAAAATATCTCAATTTTTGCGCGAGTTAGAGTGTTTACAGACGGACGGGCGGACGGATGGACATGGCTCAATCGATTTCTCTTTTCACCCTGATCATCTTGATATATATAAGTCTATATCTATCTCGATTATTTCATTCTGTTACAATCCACCGTTATGTGATTAAAACTATAATACTCTGTGTACTAGTACAGCTGAGTATAACAAGCCTCAGCTAATATCCACAGCATACTTTTAGGGAAATGTCTCTACACTGCTTGTTTATTAACATTATCAGTAGGTAGTTGTTGACAAACATTGGCAAAGTACATCCACGAATATTCATAGATTTTACAACATGTATTTACACAAATATTTGTGCATGTACCATTTTTTATAAAATTATTTTTTGTATGGTGTCAATTTTTGGGGGGGGGGGGTTACACCCCAAACCCCCCCCCCCCCTGAGTTCGCCCCTGATGGTGGCCCATGAGGGGAACACAAAAAGAAGATATATATTGTTCTCCTAATATAAAAACACAAAAAAAAAACCAAATTAAAGAAGTGATAATTGCAAATATTTAATAAAGAACAAAAAATAGAGATATATGTACCTACATTGTAAAGTTTCCATAAGTGAAAATCATATTGCTAGTTCAACGCATGTGCATACATATTTACGTCGCCTGACCGCAGCACAATTCTGAAGGTCACAGTCGCCAAGCATAGCGCAGCGCAGTTGGTACTCTGCAAACGTCAACGAAGCGCAATCACTGCACTGCTTCGCTTAAACGCTGCTATTCATCAGCCGTTACGAGAAATATCACTCAGATCCTCACGCATCTTATTAACGCCACGGCTCCGAATAAAAGTCGCTTACACCTACCAACAATTACACTGCAAAGCTCAATACGGAAATTATCTCCACTCAAAAATAGTGGGTGCTACAATTTGAACACGGTGCAGTATTATTGTGATGACATACACAGAAGCTGAAGGGTAAAGAGTGAAGGTAAGTGTGTGCATTCTTTTCATATATTAAACCTAGACAACTAAATCGAAATGAGTGAACCGGGGGGTCGGAAGTCCTAATCAGGCTTCAGCAAGATCGGTTAGCCTCGCTACGGAAAATTGTAATCAATTTCAAGAAGGACTCGAATCAGTGGCGTAGCTAGAGAATTTTTCGGGGGGGGGGGGGGGTCACACCCAATGTAAAAAATTGACCAAAATTAAAATTACCAAAAAAACTACAATTTTTTTTACAAATGATAAAAATCGCTAGCTTAGAATGCAAATTGTGTAAGTCCTTTTTTAAAACTTTGTAGGAGAGACAAAAAACAAAAAAGAAAAAAAAAATTCGAAATGAAAAAAAATTTCTGTTCATATAAATATTTTGGACTTACACAATTTTTTTCGCTTTTTGGACTTACACAATTTGCGTATCACTGAATATCAACGAGTAGAAATATGACAAGTATCTCAGACTTGTTTAGCGCGGTGCGTATTTGATTTTTCTAGCGTTCTACATAAAAATACACTTTTTCATAAAAGTGGACTTACACAGTTTGCACTCTAAGCTAGCAAAATGTAATTTTTTCAGACTATAATTTAACATTTTAGTACACAAATATCGCTTATAATACATATATCAAACTCTTAAGGCCCATGGCCACTTAAAATCTGGAATGTTAAGAAGTGTATACATATGTGTGAGTGTCGGGTGGTTGACGCAAATATCTAAAAGATTTGATTCTCATCAACGCGAGCCCGAACAAGAACGTGTAGCACGACGACTGCCGATTGCACTAACACACACAAAAAACTCACACATACACACTGCTTGACATGCCAGATTGTCAGTTGCCAAGGGCCTTTAATTAACTATACTTCAAAAGTAAGTCTCATATTCTCTTCTGGAAATCTACGCGCATAGGTAGATTTTCAAGTTTTATGCGCCCAAAATTGAATTTTGTAAAATTGTCACAATTACAGAAAAAAACATACCCACATATTGGAAATAGAATGGGGAACAATAAATCGTCGCTTTTTTCCCGACCCCATACTCTGCATTTGCCCCAGATGGTCGTAACGTATCTGAAGTTAATTTTTTTGTTTTTTTCTTACATATTTTTAAGTGCTAGTTTCAACTTGAATATTTATTATTTGAAGCATTTCATTTAAGTAATCGTGATGAATCCTAAAGGTTCAAGTAATTATTAACACTTTTCAATAATATCCTTGGTTTCCAATAATACTAAGTTTATAGTTTTAAGCTTTTAAAGTTGGGATATTTAAAAAAAAAATTATCACTCTTTTTCATGTTAAAAATTGGTTTTGTTATATTGCTCTGTCAGACTCAGTCAAATTAACCCTCGGACATGATATTTAGTACAATTAGTAGTTAGCCGACAAAAAATTATGTCGCACAAAGCCGCACTTCACTACTAGATACAGGGTTTTTCATATGTACCTACAATAATTTTTTTTTGTGCTTTATATTTGATTTTAATGTTTATATTTCTAACGCATATCTTGGTTAATGTAGGTGATGCTCAAAAGTAACCCAGATATTTATCAGCGATTATTGTTAACTTTTTAGGCAGTATTTTTAGTATTTCCAATTTTTCAAAGTTAAGGAAGTACTTATCATAAAAAGGGGCTAAGGATTACAAAACTACATTTTTTAGAAGATTTTTGAGTATGCAATTTTGCAGCTCATTCAATTGTAATATAATAATATGCAACATTCAACTTTTTGAAAAATTTCAGTGGCTTTTCGGAAATTTTAATTGGAACGGTCTCACGTACATACATATAACGCAAACACCCTACAGAAAAAAATTTCTAAAATCGACGGAAATTTTTACAGCATTGAGAATAGCACTTTTTACACTAAAATTGGTTGACTACATAACAGTACACTTAGAAATCTCCTCAAAATCTTCTATAAATTCTGGCCGCGCTTTGAAATTTTTAATCCATTTTTAGAAATTTCTACGATTTTTCGGATTTTTCCATAAGCTTAGAAATCCTGCTTAAGGCGATTTTTATTGAAAAATTGTTTACATTTTTAAACGAAAATAAGAGAGTCAAATTTTCGACAGAACTGTTTGAAATAAATTTAAAAACTCTGGCGTATGATTTTTTTTTTTTTGAGTCACTGTATATATTTTTCAATAAAATCGACTTTTAACTACATAGAGCCCTAGATACCCCGGTATCGAGCAATTCGATCTGATCGTTTTTGTTTGAAGCCCGTTTGTTGTTCAAATGCCCGTACAAACATTCGAGCATTCGAGCTTACAAACAAAAAAATTTGTATCGGAAAAACAAAAATAAAAAAACTACATATGTATAACGAAAAAAAAATAATAATAAACAAAAGAAAAAAACAAACTTCAAAATACCCGAATTGTTCAAATGCCCGTACGGGTAATAAACAAACAAACAACTCTTCGAGCATTTGAGAAACAACTGTTCGGGCTACTCGAAAATGTTCAAAAAAAATCGAGAGCTCTACTTTTAACACAAATTATTAAAATTTTGCATAAAATATTTCTACCTATGTATGTGCTACGGTTATAAATAATAATTTTCTTATATAAAACCCCCCCCCCCCCCCCCCCCCCGTTACTACGCCACTGACTCGAATGCTCGCGAAAACCAAGTCTACTTTCAGCAACGGTTCAAACGAGTAGAGGAATTGAATCAGGAATTTAAGGAAACGCATAAAGACATCCTACTAGTCGATACCGATCCCAACAATGATTATTTCAAGACAGATTTCGCATCTCAATTCGAGGAAACTCATTTAGATGCAGTTTGCTTACTTACTCAGCAACGAGATGAGTTGCATCCAGCTGTAAGCAAACCGGTGGAGTCTGTTTGCAACAACGATGGGTCAGAGTTAGAGACTCGGTGTGTTTCATCCATTAAATTTCCTCGATTACCAGTTCCTAAATTTAGTGGGAAATTCACAGAGTGGCCTAGTTTTCACGATTCATTCGATAGATTAATTCACACCAATGGTGAACTAAATGCAATTCAAAAGTTTTATTATTTGAAAGAAGCACTCCCTCTCGACCGCGATACCGACATACATCAAATGCTCCTCACAGATGCCAATTATACCACATGGCAGCTGTTACTGAAACGCTATAATAATCCACGCATTCTTTTCTCGCACCATATGACTACGCTCTATAGCTTACCCGTGTTAGTCCGAGAAACCTCTGATACCTTGAAATCAATGCTTAACGTAGCAAATGTTTGCATTAACGAGTTCACACGTCTGGAGATTCCAATTAATCATTGTGATCATTGGATCACTCACTATTTAACAACTAAGCTTCCCAAGGAGACACATCAAGCATGGGAACGACATCTTGGGTCTAAGACTCACATACCAACTTTTTCCGAGTTTCAAGATTTCTTGACTACTCGTTTATTCACCATCGATGCTATAGAAAACCGCCACATCTCATTTGATACAGCATCCTCCAACAAAGTCGCGCGAAATTCAAAGAGCTCGTCATGTTCACATTCAAACAATACCAAATCTGCATGCTCCACGCAAAGGGTCAAAAGCTTTCACGCAGCGACCAAAGCAGACACAAGCAATGGCAATACATGTGTTGTGTGTGGTCAAGCACATATTATACGACGGTGTCCCACCTTTCTTTCAAAGGATTGCTACGAACGAAAAGGCATAGTTGATAATGCCAAACTCTGTCTCAATTGTTTGAGTAAGTCGCACACATTCTCGCAATGTACAAGCAGTAAAAACTGTGTACAATGCGGCCAACGGCATCATACATTGCTGCATTTTCCATTCACGTCAAAGACGGCCCTTCAAAAAACAGCAAGTCAATCATCAACTCAACAAAATGTATCGAGCCACAACCACCCCTCAGGAATCGCACAAGGGTCAAACACATTTTCCAAGGTCA
This sequence comes from Urophora cardui, assembly GCA_960531455.1. NCBI lineage: Eukaryota > Metazoa > Arthropoda > Insecta > Diptera > Tephritidae > Urophora > Urophora cardui. The sequence continues at coordinate 69,316,795 of OY482674.1, forward strand.
ATCACTTGTCCCCTGTGGCAGCCGCCTTTGACCCAAAGCATTTTACGAATGCTCACGCCACTGTGGCTACGCACTCCACTCAACTCCATTCCGGTCAATCAATGAAACGGGTGCTCCTGGCCACCGCTGTCGTAGCATTACGCAATGACGTGACAAATCAATCCACAGTGGTCTGCGCTCTTGTCGATCAAGGGTCCGAAGGTACCCTTATTTCCGAATCAGTCGTTCAGCGTTTGGGACTCAAGCGCAGCCCTACTTCGGCGAATATATGCGGAGTAGGTCCCAAAGTATTCAGCCAGGCAAGAGCACTAGTCAGCTGTACTCTGCTATCCCAACACGATGAGCAATTTTCGGCTCAGATTTCGAATGCATACGTTCTTAATCAACTCACAACAGAGCTTCCGAGTTATCCCATTATTCCGCCATTTTTAGCACGTATTCAGGGGCTCACATTAGCAGACCCAACGTACTATAAGCCAAAAAGAATTGATCTCATAATCGGGGCGGATATGATCGCAGAAATCTTGCTGCCGGAAACACGGATCGGTGAAGCCGATCAGCCAATGGCACAACGAACGCATTTAGGTTGGATCCTATCAGGTCGAATACAATCCACACCCTCGCCGACTATCACAGTTCACTCACACCATTGCAACATTGAGCTTGAAGCACTCGTACATAAATTCTACGAAAGCGAACAAGTGGCAAACGAACCACCTCTCCGAGCAAGACCAATGGTGTGAAGACTTCTTCCGTAAAACACATATTAGGCAATCTAATGGTAAATAACTAGTCCTATTAACATTAAAGTCAATATATTTTACCGAAATCAAACATGGGGAAAATCGAAGCAGATCGCACTCAATAGATTTTATAAGCTTGAGCGGCGACTTCAACGAGATGCCAATTTGCGCGAAAAATACACAGACGGTATTGAGGACTATTTCCGTCTTAACCAAGTTGTTCCAGCTACCACCAGCGAGGACGAACATTGCATGGTAACTACAACGAATAAGCATACGGTTACAGCATGCGTTTTGCCTCACCACGCAGTTTTTAAGGAAGAAAGTCGTACGACTAAAGTGCGAATTGTCTACGATGCTTCTGCAAAGACTTCCAATGGCCGTTCACTGAACGACATTTTATGCACCGGCCCTCCTTTGCAAAATGACCTGCCCTCAGTGATTTTAAAGTGGCGTTTACATAAATACGTTTTTCTTGCAGATGTGCAAAAAATGTACCGATGCATAGACATGCATAAGGATGATGCTCAATATCAACGCATCTTGTGGCGCAATGAAGAAGGACAGATTCAAGAATATTGTCTCACTACGGTAACGTTTGGAACCGCTTCGGCACCGTACACTGCCATTCGATTCCTTCATCAGCTAGCACAGGATGAACGGGATAATTATCCGCTGACAGAAAAAATCTTATTGCATGACATCTATGTGGATGATGTTCTCAGCGGAAGCGACTCGGTGGCCAATGCAACACTCATGCGTGATCAGCTTATATCAGCGCTTAAGTCAGCTGGAATGGAACTGAGAAAATGGTCAAGCAACACATCCGAACTATTAGAGCACATTCCTCGAGATCATCAATCTGGTAACCCTGTTTTACACCTTAATGACCACCAGATGGTAAAAACGCTTGGTCTTTATTGGCACCCGTCTCAGGATTCGTTTAAATTCTCAATTAACTTTCCGATTAATGTGGCAGCAACAAAGCGATCAGTTTTGTCCACAATAGCACGACTATTTGATCCGCTCGGGTTCTTAGCTCCAATCACTATTGCGGCAAAGATCATTTTAAAGGAAATTTGGACTACAAGGGTAAACCGTGAAGGCAATCATACGTCAAGCTTAGAATGGGACGAAGAATTACCTCCCTCAATTAAAACTACATGGCAAAATTTCGTCAAGGAGCTGCCACAAGTTAAGTCAATAAGAATTCCGCGCTGGTTACAATATTCACCACAGCACGTACGTATAGTGGAAATACATGCCTTCAGCGATGGTTCGTCATCCGCTTACGCAGCGGTTATATATATTCGAATTGAGTACCACACTGATGAAATTCATACACACTTTCTCGCATCCAAAAGTAAAGTAACTCCGACCAAACCAATTACTATTTCACGTGTGGAACTATGTGGGGCAGTCTTGGCTTCAACGCTGGCAAATTGGACACATAACACCGTAAAAACGATGTGTGATGACGTGCCAATTTATTACTGGACCGATGCTACGATCGTACTTTTTTGGATTAAGGGCGATATCAGCCGGTGGAAACAATATGTTGGAAACCGTATAAGTAAAATCCTGTCCGTCAGTAAACCCAGTCAATGGAGGCACGTGAGCACCGGGGACAACCCAGCTGATTGTTCAACACGAGGTTTAACCCCAATACAACTAAAAACCTTTCAGCTTTGGTGGAACGGCCCTCCATGACTAAGACAGTGTAAATCAACATGGCCTCATCAAGCTATGAACGAATGCGAGATTGACTCTACAGCCGAAGAGAAACGCCCCAAGATACTCGTTAATTTAACGAGTTCCCAATGCTCGCTTATACAACGTTTTTCGTCATTTTCAAAACTTTTGCATATTACAGCATGGCTATTGCGAGCACAGAATAATATGCGTCCGACCAACCGCGCAGTTCGTAAGAACGGACCACTCAGTACAAGTGAACTAGGAGAAAGCTTGTGTAGAATCGCTCAGTATGTGCAGAATGAAGCGTTTGGACCGGACATTCGCCGAATTCAAGCGGGCGATGCCTTAGCAAACAGCAGTAAACTGGTTAGTCTAACACCATTTTTAGATGACCGGATGATTCTGCGCATACGGGGTCGCCTCACAAATGCAGCACTGCCATATGATCAACGTCACCCCATGATTTTGCCCAGCAATCACCATTTCACAAAGTTAGTCATCGATAACTCTCACAACATTACATTACACGGTGGTGTACAATTAACTCTTTCCAATATCCGCCAAAAATTTTGGATTATTAACGCTCGTAAAACTGTTCGAAACCAACTTCGCAGCTGCATCCGTTGCTTTCGTAACCAGCCTCATTCAACTACGCAACGGATGGGTGATCTGCCCACACAACGGGTGAATCCACCACAACGCGCGTTTCTCGCAACAGGTGTGGATTCTACCGGAGCCATAGAGCTCAAATCATCGAAATATCGCGGTCATACATTGTACAAAGGATATGTAGCGATATTCATTTGTCTTGCCACCAAAGCTATCCATTTAGAACTTGTCACAGGCATGACAGCGGAACACTTCTTGTGGGCACTTCAGCGATTTATTGGTCGACGTGGGCTTTGCCGCGATTTATATAGCGACTGTGGGACGAACTTTGTCGGTGCAGATGCTATCCTGAAAACGAGTCACCAGCAATTTATCAAGGATGTCGAGCGTGAGGTCGTGCCTAAGTTAGCCGCGCAAGACATCCAATGGCACTTTAACCCACCACATTCTCCCAACTTCGGAGGACTATGGGAAGCCAATGTTAAGTCCATTAAGTACCATCTGAAACGTACGGTGGGTGCAGCAAAACTTACATACGAGCAGTTGTCAACTGTGTTAGTACGCATTGAAGCGTGTCTCAATTCCCGGCCATTGTGTAGACTCACTTCGGATCCGGATGACCTGTTGGTTTTAACACCCGGACATTTTTTGATCGGGGGTGCTCTGCTGTTACCTCCTTATATATCTCCTGAAATCAAATCGCTCTCAGCGCAGTACTTTGAACTCCAACATCTGGTACAACATTTTTGGAAGAGGTGGTTTTCAGACTGGCTCTCCCATTTGCAGGCCCGTCCAAAATGGCGGCATGAGGAGCCCAATCTGGCTACAAACGAGCTTGTTTTAGTAAAGGACGATCGATTGCCACCAAACCAATGGCAACTCGGTCGAATAGTAAACATTCATCCTGGGTCAGATAATCTTGTACGCGTTGTCACAGTTCGCACACAAAATGGCATATACAAGCGTTCCATCTCTAAAATCTGCAGACTACCGATCCCCGTCAATAATGACACTCCGGACTCCTCTTAATGAATATATATAACACTCCTGCACACGCTTAACCTTTCTCTCTTTAGCTGTAGATACTTAAGCTTTTATCCACCGCATATGTATGCTGCCTACATGTCATGTTGATTTATCATGCTGGGTGCAGCATCGGGGGCGGCATGTATAATCTTCACCACGCTTCTGGTGGCTTTCACTAACATCGTATCTCATCGGGTATGTGAGCGGGTTGTTCTCTTTATACACACCCATGAAACTCTTCGCAGTTACAAGTGCAGTGCTAAACCCGTAGATATGTTAATATACACATACCTGTACATTCCATATAATTTGTGAACTTGAAATAAACCCACAAATAAAATCTATATATATATATATATATATATAATTATAAATCAACGAAGAAAAGAACCCCTGTTTTTCTATGCAATATAAATCGCACAAAACTCAAAGAATAATTTTTATTTCTGTGTGATAAATATATCACTCAAGGAATAAGTGTTATTTTCGATCAAAAAAATAAAACTCAAAATATAATAATTATTTCTGAGCGATAAATATATCACTCAAGGAATAAGTTTTATTTTTGATAAAAAAAAATAAAACTCAAAAAATAATGATTATTTTTTATTTTTATGGATATCGCCTAAAATTTTTCGATCATAGTGGATTCGGATAGTGCTCTTTCAGACATGCACACACACAAACTCAATACTCTTCTACGATGTTTGCAAGTATTTGATTTTTTTCACTGAAAATATAACGAATAATGATTATTATAGGTCCCTGCAAAAATTCCTTACACCTTTTGTAGCCATGCAGTTATGAACATTCAAAAAATCCCTAAAAACCCTATATCTCAGAGCTACATATCGCACACTAAATCAAAAAGCGTTACAACTCAAAATTCAAAAATTTTCAGGAGAGGCAAAAAACTTTTTAATTTTTTAGGCAATGATATGGGAAAAGGCTACGTATAATAGTTATTTCTCAGTTAAAAAAGACTCTGATGGAAAAGATTTTTTGGCAGCCGCTAGAGATATATTCTGTGTACCAATTTATGGAGGAACCCCGATTTCGAAAAATTTTGAGTTGTGACGCTTTTTGATTTAGTGTGCGATATGTATAAATCAATCAGCAACAAAAAAATTGAATTTAATTAGTCAACTAATTAATTTTCCATATATTTGCCCACCCACACCCATCACTTCAATTCTATTATTGATTTACATATATGCAGTTCATAGCAAATAAGCCATTCTCGTACAAATATCAATTCATCATCAGAGCGACTTTTTCACTGACACAGTCTCTGATAGCACAGAGTAACACTTTTTGGTTGACAATAGCACGAAAGTAATATATGTATGCTGTAGCACAATCGTGCTGTAACACAATCGTGCTAACTCAGTGAGTCAACTATTTTTAGTGAGTCAGTGCTTATGTGTCAACTCCCAAAAAATCGTGTCATTACTCACCCCTAATGTCTGCCCCTTAATAAGTGAGTGTGGCACGGCACATTTTCCAAAATTTCGCTATATTTCTTCATAAGGAACTGATCTCAATATGTGGGTGAAATTGTATATGCTATACTAGTGACTGAGATACCAAATTTCCGATACATACTATATAGGGAAAGTGGCGTGGTCATGTTCCGATTCGCGATTTTCAATACCAACCGTCACAGTCTCGATAGCAACTTCCATTCCAAATTTCATCAAAATATTTAAATATTTCCGCGAGTTAGAGTGCGTTCGGACTAGACATATACGCCGACAGTGATTCCGGCGGCGGCGGCGCTATTCCAAAAACATTTCGGCGGCGACGCCGGCGTGCTTTTTCGCGCCGGCGCGCCTGCCCCAAATCTACAAATCACAATCCTTATTCAAATATTAATTTTATTTAGTTACCTTAATATCGCTGGCTGAATGGAATAAATAAACTAATTTCCACCTTAAATTGTTGAAACTTTTTTATTAACAGCAAAAAACAATTGTTACATAAACTAAAATATAAAATAAAGAAAATAAATATTAAAGAATATACACAAATCATTATGTAAGGGTAAATTTAAATTCATTTGCTTATTTTGTATGATAATAAACATGCGTACATATATTTACATATCGCTCGTTTTATGCAATAGGGATTTAACTCAAAAAAAATTTTTTTTGGGAAAACGCAAATAAAGTTTTATAATTTCAAATAGTTTCCTTCTACGGCTAACTACAAAATCACTTTTATTTCCGCCATTTTTATCTTTTTGAGTATTTTATAAGACTAGACTCAAAGGCACTACCCAGTTATTTAAATATATCGCAAAATCCCAGAAATCGAAAATTTCGAGTTAAATCCCTATTGCATAAAACGGGCGATATGTACATATTTATATATATATAAGACACTTTAAAATAAATATATGTATATACAGTGTTGGAAAAAATAATAGGGACAAAATTTTGCATTTATTCATTTTAATTTTGCATTTATTTCATTTTAAGACCAAATAATAATTACCATATATCGATGCTTACACGGAGAGGACATGCTTCAATTACTCTGGGGTGGTTTTTGTATAATAATTAAATTTTTATGAATAAAAATAATGAAATGTATAATTTAAGTTGCAAATAATAATAGGGACAAACTATAAATTCGATTGTTTTTTCAAATAAACTACAATATTACTGCTGCAGCTAGATTTAAACTAATGTTTAGTTGAAGCTCCTTTATTTTTTATAACTTCCTTACTTCTTCGTGGCATAGGGTTGACCAAATCAGCGCAATTTGCAACTGGTATTAAGTACCAAGCTTCTTTAATTTTTTTTCCATAACTCTTGCTTATTTTTCCATTTTTGATCCCCCATCGTCTTCTTTAATATGCCCTATAGGGCTGAAGTTCGACAACTGTGAGGGCTACTCAAAAACAGCAACTTTCTTACGTTCAAACTATGAGTTTTCGATTCTGGAGGCATATTTGGGATCATTTTCGGATCAAGGAGGGTTGAAATGGTGCAGTTTTGAGTAGAACAATTAGCAACAGACCTCGAGAAGTAGGACTAAATGGAAGAGATCCCAGAAAAGTTCCGTATCTGAGGAAAAAAATATGTAAGCCAACGAACTGAAATTTTCCAGTAGCTTAAATTCTTTAAGACTGAGGGTAGTAAAGTAGGGAACAGCCAAAGTTTTTGTTAATAACTTTTAACCGGCAAAAAATAAAACATTTCCGCATTCAGCTTCGTGTTCCTGAGGTCAAAACACGTCGATTGGTTCCTTTTTTTTTTTTTAATTTTGAAGAACTTTAGCAGTTAGAAAAACTAGGAAAATATGTACACATCTCGCTCCATACGGGTATGGCGCGGCGGCGTGCGCCGCCGCGCCGATACGCCGATTTCACGGATTATGGCGGCGGCGGCCGATTATGAAGGTAATCGGCGCGGCGGCGGCGGCGTATATGTCTAGTACGGACGGACGGACTGATAATTTTGATATATACAAATATATATCCGTTTCGATTATTTCGTGGCGGCACAATCCACTGTTATGAAATCAAAATTGTAATCTGTGTACTAGTACAGCTGAGTATAAAAAAGTGGAAAAAATTTGCTTACAAACAACAAATTTAAAAAAATTTAACAAATTATTCTTTTTGGATTAAAATCGTCAATATCTCGCAGTGCTGTTTTGGAACTTAGAGCGCTTTCACATTACTCGGTGCGGAATCGGATCGACATTTTTGGTTTTTACCGAAAGTATACCGAAACCTTGCCGACCACATGTATTTCAATTGGCACTTTCACATTAGTCTTGCATACATGAAATCGGAGCGGATTGATTTCGGTATACCGCAACACGGTAAGACCGGTCAGTAAAATTTGAGGAATTACTGCATAAATTTTTGCGGCGTAATAAAAGAAGAAGAACAAAGTCAGTAAAAAACTCGTTTCGGCTATAAATGTAGCAAGTTATAATGTCTTCGTCTTCGCTAGAAGACATTATTGTTGTTATTGAGTGATTTGTTGAAGTTAAAAATTTTATTTTGCATATTTCGATGTTTGTTTTCCTATTTTCTGCCGATAACGCACCGAAAGTATTCCCACAAGTGTGAAAAACACAGCAACGCGGAATCGTTTCGGTAAGCTGAAAATACCGAGCAAAAAATGTCGATCCGATGTCGTACCGAGTAATGTGAAAAGGCCCTTAAGATGTTATGATATAAGGACATGGAGTTACATATTTGATTTAAGTAGCTTTGGATGTATTTCATCAGATAATTTAGATTTAGTCCTCTAGATTTCTAAAAGCTTGATGTACATCTTCGTAAAGTTGTTCGTAATCCGCTTTGATTTTTGTTTCTCCATCCTTGACTGGATCCTGTGGATAGATTAAAGTTTTATGTATCTATAGTTGCATTCGAAGTTCGATCAATTTTACCTAACAAATGACTACTTAAAAATATCATACACACTTTTTATTTTTTTATTTTATTTTATTTCAAGTCGACATTTTGTTCTTTAATTTTTTTTAATAGTTAGTATATTAATATTATCAGCTGTGTGGTATAGTGGGTATAGTGCCCGCCTGACATACCACAGGCCTCAGGTTCTAACCCCAGTCCATATAACGCATAGTACTGAATTCGAGATTCATGTGAAACTGTTGTCAAAATCCATACAAAGAAACTGGCTGTGAAACACGTGTGAAATTTCACAGATATTTCACGACAAAGTTGTACTGAGTTCCTGCCGTGAAAACGTTACGCAACATGCTAGCAACATCATGCCAACAGCATTTTTTTACGCCAATTTAAATAGACAATACCATTTATTTCCGAGTGGAAAATGACATTTGTTGAAATTGGCATTTATATTTTGTATAAAATTTTTTTATTGGCCAAAATTTGAAAGTTGGTTCTTAGGCGATGCTCAAAATTTTTTCTTTTTACATTTGCTCAGTTTTCATTTCAGCGTTTATTCTCATTTGAAAAAAAAAAAAATTATTTTTGAAACATTTTACGGCAAAATAAATGTATGTTGCTGGCGAAATTTCACGGCTGCGAACTCAGTACTAGGCTTAAAAACAAAAAAAGTTTAATTAATTAATAGGCACCAGAGCTGCAAACCACTCCAAAAATCGATGCGGTTCTGTTCAGTGGTTCGAACCACTTAAAAAAATTTGGTTCGGGCCGGTTAAAAATGGTTAAAAATTATTATGTATGTCAGTGCCTAGCACGAAATTATAATTTTTAATTTTAATTTTAATTTTTATATGTACTTTGGAATAAGCGGAAAAATCCAATTAGCTCATAAAGCGATGGTGGATGTGATAGCTATTTCGAAGAAAAACCACTTTCTTCTTCATCAGACTAGTGCCGAGTTCCCGTGGCAGTGATCCAGATCGGGATAAGAAGTTTGCACGCAAATGCAACAAGAATTTTGTGATCCTGGTGTTTATCTGTATCAATTTCGGATCCGTATAGATTGTAATAGATTTTTTTGATCCATATAAATACCAGGATCACCAAATTGTTGTTGCATTTGCATGCAAACTTCTTATCCCGATCTGGATCACTGCCACGGGAACTCGAAATAACTATCGATAGTTTTAGTACTATCGCCACTATCGTGTATACTCTTTCCCAGCGCATTTGACATTTACCCATTTTCACATTAATTCTCAAAGCACAATTTTTTACTGAGAACACATTGCCTTATAAGAATCTAAAAATTTCACAAGTGTTGAATCAAAAACACAGAGCCATTCCCTCAACAGCCGGTTCTACGCACCGGAATGACTCGGGGTTCCCTCGACCAAGGGCTGTTATTTCGGTCTAACCCTGTTTAGACCGGCACGAGAAACTCATAGATTAAGTCTTCTAGAGCAACACCTGGCAGCAAGATTGCTCAATATACTTCTAATCATTGCAGGTATCGAACTAAATCCTGGCCCTATCTATACATGCTGCGTGTATCAAAGGAGACTCCACCCAAATGCAACATCGATCAGATGCAACATTTGCAATGGATGGAGTCACCTCAGAGGCTGTTCAGGTCTCAAAACACATAAAGATTGGACAGCCAATTATATTGCTCCGTGCTGCGCCCGTCCAACAACATCGACGAGAATGCCACCGGTGCTCATAGACTCGGGCTGATACCAACACCTCCCAGCCAGCAGCACTTATAATTCTCTGCTCGGTGTGCCGGTCCGGAATATCAAGAAATGTGACATCAGTAAAATGCAATTCTTGCATGGGCTGGTGCCACTTTCGAAGATGTTCCGGGCTGCGCGCGACGACCGCATGGACTGCTGCACCATGCTGTCAATCAAGTCAGCCACAATCGACAACAGGGACCCAACCACCTCCCCAAGCACCATAAGCACTTTTTGTCAGCAATGTGCAGCAGTCCCTCACCCCGAGAGTTACACCCACCCCACTTCGCAGCTTCAAACTCTTCCAACTAAATTGCAACGGACTAACGGGAATGATCACAGAGATTACGGACTTCATGAGTAGGCATAGCGTCCCTATAGCCGCGGTCCAAGAAACTAAGCTGTCTTCAAACTCAGCTCTAGTCAGTCACGCTGGCTACAACATTCATCGAAAGGACCGCACTAGAGGTAACGGCGGAGGCCTTGCGTTCATCACACACAACGCAGTACAATATCGTCTTATCGAACAAGACATCGACCGCAGGGACCCTACCCTTGCTTAGAGATCGGAGGGGGCATTATCTCGCAGAACAGATAGACGATTCGACATTCAGTGCGGTGAACGACGAGGCCCCCACTCGGATTATGGGAAACTGCAGCAGCTTGCCAGACATCACCATCGTAAGCGCAAGTCTGATAAACAGCGCCAACTGGCGACCGACGCTGACATTAGACGATCTTCTCATAATCATCTCAATAGAGACGCCGGCCGACTTCATTACGACTGACAAACAAACATACATAAACTTTAAGAAAGCGGACTGGGACAGATATACTGAATATACAGAGTGCATCTTTGGAGCTCTCCCCACCCCAACCGATGTGCTTCGTGGAGAACGTAAAGCCTTCGACACAGTCAATCATGCCACCCTACTGGAGGACCTTGACAACTCGAACCTCTCTCAGAGACTAAAGAGGTGGACCGCGAACTACCTGAGTGGTCGGCAGGCATCGGTAGTTTTTAGGAACCAGGTCTCCAATCCTAGGAGAATAAAGCAGGGAGTCCCGAAAGGCGGTGTACTATCCCCACTGCTCTTTAACTACTGTCTCTCCAGCCTTCCACCTCCACCCGTAGAAGTCGACTTGATCTCCTACGCCGATGACTGCTCGATCATGGCAACTGGCACATATATAGACAGCATGTGCTCTCGTATTAACGATTATCTCTCTGATCTCTCCTGTTACTTCGCATCCCGTTCATTAGAGCTACAGCAAACGAAGTCTTCCGCGACCATATTCACGACATGGACGAAGGAGGTAGGACTGGACTTAGGCATACGTATAGGGAATATACCCATCCCTACCGTAAACAACCCAAAGATCTTGGGTGTTACCTTTGACAGTCTTATCTCCTACTCCGCGCATACGACCGCGATTATCAACAAGGCCCATAAAATCATGTGTACATAAAAATACAACAATAATGTTGGGCGAGTAAAGGTGGCAAAAGAAAAGCGACAAAAAGTTCAACTGCGTACCAGGCCGTGTTTGGGTGAGTTGGTTAGCGCGTCGCTAACATTTACACCTTCTCACGGTGGGTCTAAATTCGATTCGCGGCTTGATCCCGAAAAAGAAATCTGATGATGAAGAATTGATTTTCTTCGAAATAGCTATCATTTCTACCATCGCTGGTAATACGTAGCTTTGAACTTTTTCGCTTTTCGCCAAATAAAAATTAATTAAAAATCTTCTGTGTCCACACTAGACATATACGCTGACAGTGATTCCGGCGGCGGTGGCGCCATTCCAAAAAAATTTCGGCGGCGGCGGCGACGCCGGCGTGCTTTTTCGCGCCGGCGCGCCTACCCCAAATCTACAAATCACAATCCTTATTCAAATCTTAATTTTATTTATTTACCTTAATAGCGCTGGCTGAATGGAATAAATAAACTAATTTCCACCATAAATTGTATAATATTATTATATTATTATATTATATTACATATTTATATATATGTATATTAGAGTGACCACAAAACATATGGGATTTGCAAAAGTTTTGAATTTTTTCGCTCCCCGCGCATTTTTTAATAGCTTGACAATAGAAAATAAGATCTGCATAAAAATCTGACCACATGTATTGGGAGATAGCCACGCGCATTTGACCTAAAGTTCAAAAATTGACCTAAAACTTATGCATGGCTTTAGAGACCAATATCTCTTTAAACAATGATATAATGTGATAATCATTTTTATACAAAACTAGCTGACCCGCCAGACGTTGTTCTGCCTAAAATTTATTCCTATAAAGCCTAAAGGAAAAGTCCTAGATTACCGTGTTGGCGTATCCCTATCCCTAATCCCTATCCCTATCCTTATACATATCCCTATCCCTATTCCTTTTCCTATCGCTAACCCTATCCCTATTCCTATTCCTATCCCTATCCCTATCCATACCTAAATCGATTCAAGATAGTGAACGACGACCTATGTCCGTGCGATGGCAGCACGCCCCAAACATTTATCAATTTGCCCTCGATACGCTCGTCATCGCTTGAAACATACCACGCTCTGCGAGGAGTACAGAACGTCAGCATACAGCCTAAAACAAATCTCTGAACACCAACATCTTATCTCTTCATTGAAAACATTTATTGCCTATATTGTAAACACTCTCAAAAAATTTAATGAATAGAACTGTTTTAAAATATTGTTTGTACTACACATAACAAAGCATAAATATTACATTAGCCTGTATCCATTCGCAGGCAGTATTATTTACTATCTTAGTTAAGTTTTAACAATATCAACACTGTATTAATTAATTATTAAGTGAGCCATTATATATATGCAAGTGAATTGAGAAAATAATACATCACTCACAGCGCGGTTAGCGTGGAGAGAACAAAGAAAAAAATCCTATCCCTCTCTCTATCCCTATCCCTATCCCTCTCTCTATCCTTATCCTATCCCTATCCCTAATCCCGAAATCCTAATCGCTAATCCCTATCCATATCCCTATCCCTATCCTTATCTCTATCTCTGTCCCTATCCCTATCCCTATTCTATCCCTCCAGACTTTCTAGGGTCACCCCTGGTCCACGTTTTGGTCGATATCTCGGAAAACGGGTCGCATAGAGTCTTGAAAATCACCTCTTCTTTAAATACTCACCATCACCTTTTTTTGATACCCATTTTGTAGAAAACCCGTTTAGGGTCACACCTGGTTCATATTTCAGGAAATACCTCGAATACGGGTCTTATATGGGGACCAATAACTGCACCATGTTCAAGCACTCGTCAACACCTTTCATTTAATACCCATATCGTACGAACCCGTTATAGGGTTACCATGGTCCACATTTTGAGGAATATCTCCAAAACCTTCCCGGAATCATATATTTTTTTTGGCCATAAACCATGTCGGGCTCAATCGAAAACTACGTGCAAAATTTCATTTAATTCAGCCCAGCCGTTCTGGAGTTAAATCATCAGGGAGGAAAATGCGACTTATTTTTATATAATAGATGGAACTGGGAACATATTCTCCATATAATATTTATACCTACCGTTATCCTTTCAGGACATATTGAGTCCTTAAAGTGCAATTTAAATTTTTTTTAAATTCGATTGTTTTTTTTTTCAAATAAACTACAATATTACTGCTGCAGCTAGATTTAAACTAAAGTTTAGTTGAAGCTCCTTTATTTTTTATAACTTCCTTACTTCTTCGTGGCATAGGGTTGACCAAATCAGCGCAATTTGCAACTGGAGGCATGTTTGGGATCATTTTCATGCATAAATCGCCATCTAATGATATCAAGGAGGGTATAAATTATTCAATTTTGAGTAGAACAATTAACAACAGACCTCGAGAAGTAGGACTAAATGGAAGAGATTCCAGAAAAGTTCCGTATCTGACAAAAAATTATGTAAGCCATGGCTGTTCCTTACTTTACTAGCCTCAGTCCCAAAGAATTTAAGCTACTAGAAAATTTTCAACGAAATTCACAGAGAACGTTCAGGGGTAATATCTAATAAAATAAATATAATGTTTCACTAATCCACTTATAATGGTATTTGTCTACACCTTTTCCCGTGTAAGTTCAGAAAGTTACAATAGAAAATTTTCCAGTAGCTTATGGCGTTTTATTTTCTCGAAATAATGTTGCCCTGTTTGATTTTCTTAGCCATTTTGTAAGTTTGTCTGGTCCTTTCACCACATATTGACCTCCAACTAAGTAAGAGGGCACCCTTATCTACAAATTCAGCCATTTTATAGAAAGTCAGGATACGTAATTCGATAATTGGGATATAGGAGGGCAACTTTTTTTCGTAGAAAAGAAAACGCCATTAAATTCTTTAGGACTGAGGCTAGTAAAGTAGGGAACAGCCAAAGTTTTTGTTAATAACTTTTAACGGGCAAAAAATAAAACATTTCCGCATTCAGGTTCGTGTTCCTGAGGTCAAAACACGTCGATTTTTTTTTAATTTTGAAGAACTTTTTCAGTTAGCAAAACTAGGAAAATATGTACACATCTCGCTCCATACGGGTATGGCGCGCCAGCGCACGCCGCCGCGCCGATACGCCGATTTCACGGATTATGGCGGCGGCGGCCGATTATGAAGGTAATCGGCGCGGCGGCGGCGGCGTCAATCGGCAGCGTATATGTCTAGTCCACACAATAATTCAACAATTAAAATTAAATAAAAAGGCAGGGTGTTGCAAATGCACATTACTTCCGGCTAACCGAAGCATAGACCGCCTAAAATTACTCAACAAATTTGTGTTATCTCATGAAAATCATGTGTACATAAAAATACAACAATAATGTTGGGCGAATAAAGGTGGCAAAAGAAAAGCGACGAAAAGTTCAACTGCGTACCAGGCCGTGTTTGGGTGAGTTGGTTAGCGCGTCGCTAATATTTACACCTTCTCACTGTGGGTCTAAGTTCGATTCCCGGCTTGATCCCGAAAAAGAAATCTGATGATGAAGAATTGGTTTTCTTCGAAATAGCTATCATTTCTAACATCGCTGGTAATACGTAGCTTTGAACTTGTTCGCTTTTCGTCAAATAAAAATTAATTAAAAATCTTCTGTGTCCACACACTAATTCAACAATTAAAATTAAATAAAAAGGCAGGGTGTTGCAAATGCACATTACTTCCGCTAACCGAAGCATAGACGGCCTAAAATTACTCAACAAATTTGTGTTATCTCATGAAAATCATGTGTACATAAAAATACAACAATAATGTTGGGCGAGTAAAGGTGGCAAAAGAAAAGCGACAAAAAGTTCAACTGCGTACCAGGCCGTGTTTGGGTGAGTTGGTTAGCGCGTCGCTAACATTTACACCTTTTCA
Organism: Urophora cardui; assembly: GCA_960531455.1. Taxonomy (NCBI): domain Eukaryota; kingdom Metazoa; phylum Arthropoda; class Insecta; order Diptera; family Tephritidae; genus Urophora; species Urophora cardui. The sequence continues at coordinate 69,332,365 of OY482674.1, forward strand.
CGGTGGGTCTAAGTTCGATTCCCGGCTTGATCCCGAAAAAGAAACCTGATAATGAAGAATTGGTTTTCTTCGAAATAGCTATCATTTATACCATCGCTGGTAATACGTAGCTTTGAACTTGTTCGCTTTTCGCCAAATAAAAATTAATTAAAAATCTTCTGTGTCCACACAATAATTCAACAATTAATAATAATAATAATAATAATAATAATAATAATAATAATAATAATAATAATAATAATAATAATAATAATAATAATAATAATAATAATAATAATAATAATAATAATAATAATAATAATAATAATAATAATAATAATAATAATAATAATAATAATAATAATAATAATAATAATAATAATAATAATAATAATAATAATAATAATAATAATAATAATAATAATAATAATAATAATAATAATAATAATAATAATAATAATAATAATAATAATAATAATAATAATAATAATAATAATAATAATAATAATATAATAATAATAATAATAATAATAATAATAATAATAATAATAATAATAATAATAATAATAATAATAATAATAATAATAATAATAATAATAATAATAATAATAATAATAATAATAATAATAATAATAATAATAATAATAATAATAATAATAATAATAATAATAATAATAATAATAATAATAATAATAATAATAATAATAATAATAATAATAATAATAATAATAATAATAATAATAATAATAATAATAATAATAATAATAATAATAATAATAATAATAATAATAATAATAATAATAATAATAATAATAATAATAATAATAATAATAATAATAATAATAATAATAATAATAATAATAATAATAATAATAATAATAATAATAATAATAATAATAATAATAATAATAATAATAATAATAATAATAATAATAATAATAATAATAATAATAATAATAATAATAATAATAATAATATAATAATAATAATAATAATAATAATAATAATAATAATAATAATAATAATAATAATAATAATAATAATAATAATAATAATAATAATAATAATAATAATAATAATAATAATAATAATAATAATAATAATAATAATAATAATAATAATAATAATAATAATAATAATAATAATAATAATAATAATAATAATAATAATAATAATAATAATAATAATAATAATAATAATAATAATAATAATAATAATAATAATAATAATAATAATAATAATAATAATAATAATAATAATAATAATAATAATAATAATAATAATAATAATAATAATAATAATAATAATAATAATAATAATAATAATAATAATAATAATAATAATAATAATAATAATAATAATAATAATAATAATAATAATAATAATAATAATAATAATAATAATAATAATAATAATAATAATAATAATAATAATAATAATAATAATAATAATAATAATAATAATAATAATAATAATAATAATAATAATAATAATAATAATAATAATAATAATAATAATAATAATAATAATAATAATAATAATAATAATAATAATAATAATAATAATAATAATAATAATAATAATAATAATAATAATAATAATAATAATAATAATAATAATAATAATAATAATAATAATAATAATAATAATAATAATAATAATAATAATAATAATAATAATAATAATAATAATAATAATAATAATAATAATAATAATAATAATAATAATAATAATAATAATAATAATAATAATAATAATAATAATAATAATAATAATAATAATAATATAATAATAATAATAATAATAATAATAATAATAATAATAATAATAATAATAATAATAATAATAATAATAATAATAATAATAATAATAATAATAATAATAATAATAATAATAATAATAATAATAATAATAATAATAATAATAATAATAATAATAATAATAATAATAATAATAATAATAATAATAATAATAATAATAATAATAATAATAATAATAATAATAATAATAATAATAATAATAATAATAATAATAATAATAATAATAATAATAATAATAATAATAATAATAATAATAATAATAATAATAATAATAATAATAATAATAATAATAATAATAATAATAATAATAATAATAATAATAATAATAATAATAATAATAATAATAATAATAATAATAATAATAATAATAATAATAATAATAATAATAATAATAATAATAATAATAATAATAATAATAATAATAATAATAATAATAATATAATAATAATAATAATAATAATAATAATAATAATAATAATAATAATAATAATAATAATAATAATAATAATAATAATAATAATAATAATAATAATAATAATAATAATAATAATAATAATAATAATAATAATAATAATAATAATAATAATAATAATAATAATAATAATAATAATAATAATAATAATAATAATAATAATAATAATAATAATAATAATAATAATAATAATAATAATAATAATAATAATAATAATAATAATAATAATAATAATAATAATAATAATAATAATAATAATAATAATAATAATAATAATAATAATAATAATAATAATAATAATAATAATAATAATAATAATAATAATAATAATAATAATAATAATAATAATAATAATAATAATAATAATAATAATAATAATAATAATAATAATAATAATAATAATAATAATAATAATAATAATAATAATAATAATAATAATAATAATAATAATAATAATAATAATAATAATAATAATAATAATAATAATAATAATAATAATAATAATAATAATAATAATAATAATAATAATAATAATAATAATAATAATAATAATAATAATAATAATAATAATAATAATAATAATAATAATAATAATAATAATAATAATAATAATAATAATAATAATAATAATAATAATAATAATAATAATAATAATAATAATAATAATAATAATAATAATAATAATAATAATAATAATAATAATAATAATAATAATAATAATAATAATAATAATAATAATAATAATAATAATAATAATAATAATAATAATAATAATAATAATAATAATAATAATAATAATAATAATAATAATAATAATAATAATAATAATAATAATAATAATAATAATAATAATAATAATAATAATAATAATAATAATAATAATAATAATAATAATAATAATAATAATAATAATAATAATAATAATAATAATAATAATAATAATAATAATAATAATAATAATAATAATAATAATAATAATAATAATAATAATAATAATAATAATAATAATAATAATAATAATAATAATAATAATAATAATAATAATAATAATAATAATAATAATAATAATAATAATAATAATAATATAATAATAATAATAATAATAATAATAATAATAATAATAATAATAATGATAATAATAATAATAATAATAATGATAATAATAATAATAATAATAATAATAATAATAATAATAATAATAATAATAATAATAATAATAATAATAATAATAATAATAATAATAATAATAATAATAATAATAATAATAATAATAATAATAATAATAATAATAATAATAATAATAATAATAATAATAATAATAATAATAATAATAATAATAATAATAATAATAATAATAATAATAATAATAATAATAATAATAATAATAATAATAATAATAATAATAATAATAATAATAATAATAATAATAATAATAATAATAATAATAATAATAATAATAATAATAATAATAATAATAATAATAATAATAATAATAATAATAATAATAATAATAATAATAATAATAATAATAATAATAATAATAATAATAATAATAATAATAATAATAATAATAATAATAATAATAATAATAATAATAATAATAATAATAATAATAATAATAATAATAATAATAATAATAATAATAATAATAATAATAATAATAAATAATAATAATAATAATAATAATAATAATAATAATAATAATAATAATAATAATAATAATAATAATAATAATAATAATAATAATAATAATAATAATAATAATAATAATAATAATAATAATAATAATAATAATAATAATAATAATAATAATAATAATAATGATAATAATAATAATAATAATAATAATAATAATAATAATAATAATAATAATAATAATAATAATATAATAATAATAATAATAATAATAATAATAATAATAATAATAATAATAATAATAATAATAATAATAATAATAATAATAATAATAATAATAATAATAATAATAATAATAATAATAATAATAATAATAATAATAATAATAATAATAATAATAATAATAATAATAATAATAATAATGATAATAATAATAATAATGATAATAATAATAATAATAATAATAATAATAATAATAATAATAATAATAATAATAATAATAATAATAATAATAATAATAATAATAATAATAATAATAATAATAATAATAATAATAATAATAATAATAATAATAATAATAATAATAATAATAATAATAATAATAATAATAATAATAATAATAATATAATAATAATAATAATAATAATAATAATAATAATAATAATAATAATAATAATAATAATAATAATAATAATAATAATAATAATAATAATAATAATAATAATAATAATAATAATAATAATAATAATAATAATAATAATAATAATAATAATAATAATAATAATAATAATAATAATAATAATAATAATAATAATAATAATAATAATAATAATAATAATAATAATAATAATAATAATAATAATAATAATAATAATAATAATAATAATAATAATAATAAATAATAATAATAATAATAATAATAATAATAATAATAATAATAATAATAATAATAATAATAATAATAATAATAATAATAATAATAATAATAATAATAATAATAATAATAATAATAATAATAATAATAATAATAATAATAATAATAATAATAATAATAATAATAATAATAATAATAATAATAATAATAATAATAATAATAATAATAATAATAATAATAATAATAATAATAATAATAATAATAATAATAATAATAATAATAATAATAATAATAATAATAATAATAATAATAATAATAATAATAATAATAATAATAATAATATAATAATAATAATAATAATAATAATAATAATAATAATAATAATAATAATAATAATAATAATAATAATAATAATAATAATAATAATAATAATAATAATAATAATAATAATAATAATAATAATAATAATAATAATAATAATAATAATAATAATAATAATAATAATAATAATAATAATAATAATAATAATAATAATAATAATAATAATAATAATAATAATAATAATAATAATAATAATAATAATAATAATAATAATAATAATAATAATAATAATAATAATAATAATAATAATAATAATAATAATAATAATAATAATAATAATAATAATAATAATAATAATAATATAATAATAATAATAATAATAATAATAATAATAATAATAATAATAATAATAATAATAATAATAATAATAATAATAATAATAATAATAATAATAATAATAATAATAATAATAATATAATAATAATAATAATAATAATAATAATAATAATAATAATAATAATAATAATAATAATAATAATAATAATAATAATAATAATAATAATAATAATAATAATAATAATAATAATAATAATAATAATAATAATAATAATAATAATAATAATAATAATAATAATAATAATAATAATAATAATAATAATAATAATAATAATAATAATAATAATAATAATAATAATAATAATAATAATAATAATAATAATAATAATAATAATAATAATAATAATATAATAATAATAATAATAATAATAATAATAATAATAATAATAATAATAATAATAATAATAATAATAATAATAATAATAATAATAATAATAATAATAATAATAATAATAATAATAATAATAATAATAATAATAATAATAATAATAATAATAATAATAATAATAATAATAATAATAATAATAATAATAATAATAATAATAATAATAATAATAATAATAATAATAATAATAATAATAATAATAATAATAATAATAATAATAATAATAATAATAATAATAATAATAATAATAATAATAATAATAATAATAATAATAATAATAATAATAATAATAATAATAATAATAATAATAATAATAATAATAATAATAATAATAATAATAATAATAATAATAATAATAATAATAATAATAATAATAATAATAATAATAATAATAATAATAATAATAATAATAATAATAATAATAATAATAATAATAATAATAATAATAATAATAATAATAATAATAATAATAATAATAATAATAATAATAATAATAATAATAATAATAATAATAATAATAATAATAATAATAATAATAATAATAATAATAATAATAATAATAATAATAATAATAATAATAATAATAATAATAATAATAATAATAATAATAATAATAATAATAATAATAATAATAATAATAATAATAATAATAATAATAATAATAATAATAATAATAATAATAATAATAATAATAATAATAATAATAATAATAATAATAATAATAATAATAATAATAATAATAATAATAATAATAATAATAATAATAATAATAATAATAATAATAATAATAATAATAATAATAATAATAATAATAATAATAATAATAATAATAATAATAATAATAATAATAATAATAATAATAATAATAATAATAATAATAATAATAATAATAATAATAATAATAATAATAATAATAATAATAATAATAATAATAATAATATAATAATAATAATAATAATAATAATAATAATAATAATAATAATAATAATAATAATAATAATAATAATAATAATAATAATAATAATAATAATAATAATAATAATAATAATAATAATAATAATAATAATAATAATAATAATAATAATAATAATAATAATAATAATAATAATAATAATAATAATAATAATAATAATAATAATAATAATAATAATAATAATAATAATAATAATAATAATAATAATAATAATAATAATAATAATAATAATAATAATAATAATAATAATAATAATAATAATAATAATAATAATAATAATAATAATAATAATAATAATAATAATAATAATAATAATAATAATAATAATAATAATAATAATAATAATAATAATAATAATAATAATAATAATAATAATAATAATAATAATAATAATAATAATAATAATAATAATAATAATAATAATAATAATAATAATAATAATAATAATAATAATAATAATAATAATAATAATAATAATAATAATAATAATAATAATAATAATAATAATAATAATAATAATAATAATAATAATAATAATAATAATAATAATAATAATAATAATAATAATAATAATAATAATAATAATAATAATAATAATAATAATAATAATAATAATAATAATAATAATAATAATAATAATAATAATAATAATAATAATAATAATAATAATAATAATAATAATAATAATAATAATAATAATAATAATAATAATAATAATAATAATAATAATAATAATAATAATAATAATAATAATAATAATAATAATAATAATAATAATAATAATAATAATAATAATAATAATAATAATAAAATAATAATAATAATAATAATAATAATAATAATAATAATAATAATAATAATAATAATAATAATAATAATAATAATAATAATAATAATAATAATAATAATAATAATAATATAATAATAATAATAATAATAATAATAATAATAATAATAATAATAATAATAATAATAATAATAATAATAATAATAATAATAATAATAATAATAATAATAATAATAATAATAATAATAATAATAATAATAATAATAATAATAATAATAATAATAATAATAATAATAATAATAATAATAATAATAATAATAATAATAATAATAATAATAATAATAATAATAATAATAATAATAATAATAATAATAATAATAATAATAATAATAATAATAATAATAATAATAATAATAATAATAATAATAATAATAATAATAATAATAATAATAATAATAATAATAATAATAATAATAATAATAATAATAATAATAATAATAATAATAATAATAATAATAATAATAATAATAATAATAATAATAATAATAATAATAATAATAATAATAATAATAATAATAATAATATAATAATAATAATAATAATAATAATAATAATAATAATAATAATAATAATAATAATAATAATAATAATAATAATAATAATAATAATAATAATAATAATAATAATAATAATAATAATAATAATAATAATAATAATAATAATAATAATAATAATAATAATAATAATAATAATAATAATAATAATAATAATAATAATAATAATAATAATAATAATAATAATAATAATAATAATAATAATAATAATAATAATAATAATAATAATAATAATAATAATAATAATAATAATAATAATAATAATAATAATAATAATAATAATAATAATAATAATAATAATAATAATAATAATAATAATAATAATAATAATAATAATAATAATAATAATAATAATAATAATAATAATAATAATAATAATAATAATAATAATAATAATAATAATAATAATAATAATAATAATAATAATAATAATAATAATAATAATAATAATAATAATAATAATAATAATAATAATAATAATAATAATAATAATAATAATAATAATAATAATAATAATAATAATAATAATAATAATAATAATAATAATAATAATAATAATAATAATAATAATAATAATAATAATAATAATAATAATAATAATAATAATAATAATAATAATAATAATAATAATAATAATAATGATAATAATAATAATAATAATAATAATAATAATAATAATAATAATAATAATAATAATAATAATAATAATAATAATAATAATAATAATAATAATAATAATAATAATAATAATAATAATAATAATAATAATAATAATAATAATAATAATAATAATAATAATAATAATAATAATAATAATAATAATAATAATAATAATAATAATAATAATAATAATAATAATAATAATAATGATAATAATAATAATAATAATAATAATAATAATAATAATAATAATAATAATAATAATAATGATAATAATAATAATAATAATAATGATAATAATAATAATAATAATAATAATAATAATAATAATAATAATAATAATAATAATAATAATAATAATAATAATAATAATAATAATAATAATAATAATAATAATAATAATAATAATAATAATAATAATAATAATAATAATAATAATAATAATAATAATAATAATAATAATAATAATAATAATAATAATAATGATAATAATAATAATTGTTCAAGCTACTTATGCGCAACAGGTGCGACCCTGGGCAAATGCAATGGTAACACGTTTTCGCACTCGTCGAAGAGCGAATTCGTAGTTGCCAGAGCGGGGTCCAACTCTATATATAGGAGTGGAGTCGGCTCGTCAACTTCTTATTCTCGATCGACCAGCAGCAGCAGCAGTTAACCATCGTGGCATCAGCCACTTGTAGTTGCTAAGTATCTATTTTTTTTGTTTGTATAAAATCAATATATACATATGTATATATATAGACGTATATATATCGGTGCATATAGCTGTGCTTTATAGATAGTTTTTCTATATTCTATTATCCAACTTGCAATGAATTAAATTAGAAAGTAATTTCAAGTGCTTTGTACTATTAATGTATAATTAAAATAATCGAAAGTGAATTAAATAAGATAAGTCCTCATTTACATTGCTTTGTATATCAAAAGTTCTTTGGCATAATTAAAGCATCATATTTGATATATATTAAAAAAAGGAATGTAATACAATCAAAATCGTATCATTTATTAAAACCCCATAATTCATATTAATCGACAAATTAAATTCGCTTTAAAGCGAAACATGGTCCTTTCTCGCCAAATTTGAGCTGGCAGCACTGATTCGGAGTTAGCTACTCGCTACTTCAAAGCGCCATTTTCGTGCGCTAATTCATTTTCATTTGTCTCATTCTTTGAAAGTGAAGTGAAATCTGCAGCAAAAATATCTTCATATAAATAAATATTTTATGTAATAAAAGTTATTCCAGTGAACCAAATTTTAACTGTGAGCTACATACAAAACAACAAAGACGGTTAGTGAAGGCACATATTGGCTGAAAGCTATACGACGACACCACATAGTATTTTTGAGGAAGCAGTCCACGCTACAACAACAACGAAGGGCTCCGTATAAGCATATGTATGTACATACATACATATATGCAATTTGTATTCCCGTCTAGCCGATCTCGATTGGATTTGGCTCGCATTTATATACATAACAACATATAAAATGTACATTCTTTGCTCTGGCCAAGCAGTTTAAGCTACAAAAACAATATCAAAGGTTTCGCAGGCTACCGACGTGCACCGCATACATACTTACATATGTATATACATACACATGTATGTACAACAACAAATATTTGGTAAGGAATCACCAAAAACCTATAACCGTGAGTTAAACCCAAATATTACGAATGAATTTCTAAACGATATATGTATTTACATACATAACTATCAGTGTTTATTACATATGGATGCATATACATATTACAAAAATATATATTGCGTAATTTTTCATGTGTATACATATTTACATATGTACATACCTACATATGTATAGTTTACCGTTATTTCTGAACGGAACGTGTGGTAGCATATCTACATAAAAAAAAAAAAAAAAAAAAAAAAAAAAAAAAAGTACACCGGCAGGTATATACCCTGATTTACAAATTTTCATAAATATATATTCATATACATACATATGTACACACGTACGCACATATAAATTCCTAATCTCGTACATACATACATAAGCATATGTCGTTTAAATATTCCAACAAATTTCCTTAGTTAAAAAAGCTACAAGCCGGGTTAGAAATGATATACTCCAATATATGTACATAAGATCTTGCTCCATATACATATGTATGTACCTAAACATATCAACTAATATGCATATGTAAAAATATTTTAATATATGTATAAAGACTACATACTACTTCATTTATATGAAATCTCGAAACAAGTACATACGTAATATATATGTAATTACAATACATAACCTGCATTCCACATACGGGTATAGAATAGTAATCATACATATGCATATACATAAATACATATGTTTTCGGTGTTTCATTCCATTCGTTTCGAGCGAGTTGCGTTGCTCGCACTAGCGCAGAACACCTGCTGCAGTGATTTGCATACGTGGCAGTGTTGCCTTGTTTGTTGCGCACGCAATTTTCATCCCCCACAAACTATGTACATAGTATGTACATACATATGTATAATTGACATCGCTGTTTGCGCAAGTTTGCAAAGACAATTTTGCATTTGCTTAAACGATTGATTAAAGTGTTTCAAATTTCCATATATTCATATGTAAATACATACCAAGTTCGAATTTAACTCGTTGATTTGCTACAGACAAATATACATACAAATGCATAACCCAGCAAACAGTAACCAGCATATTACCAGAAGACAATTTTTAATTATTGACGCAAATCAAGGATACATTTGCAAATCAACTGCAATATATTATCAAATTTATGCAAAACCAAATTCGAAAAACAAATTTTTCCGATTTTGTTAATATGTTAATTTATCAAAATATTAAACAATTTCTAACGTGAAGTGTCGTTATGTCACAGCGCTTACATAACGCACAAGCAAATAAATTAAGTTTCAAACAATTTTTATTCTCATTAATATTCATTTGCTACCAATTACTGTTACGTCACACCGCTTACGTAACGCCTAATTACGTTTTAATGAAAAAATCGAACCTTTTTGGCTTAAATCAATACGGCTATGTCGTACCAATTACGTGCCGTCGATACCAAAATTAAACTCGGTACCTAAATTTTGAAAATTCCCTATCACTACTCATTTAAAACGGTTACGTCACATCGCTTACGTCCGTTCATAGGAAATTAGATCACATACCCAATTTGCAAAATTTATAAATATTTTTCACTACCATATACGGTTACGTCGTACCGCTTACGTACCGTAGATCAGCCATCAATATCTAAAATTGGAAGCTTATTTTTTCTCAAGTAATACGGTTACGTCATACCGCTTACGTGCCGTAGCTACCACATATAACACTTAACATTCCAATTCTCAAATTTTCTTTAACCAACCAAAACGGTTACGTCGCACCGCTTACGTACCGTAAATACCCACATAAATTCTATTTCAAATCCAAAATTTTGCAAATTTTCCAACATTCTATTGTTACGTCGTATCACATCGGTACCGTAGAGAAACGAATATTTTAACTAATAAATATCGTCCAATATCGATGATCAATTTACATGGATACGTCGCATCGCTTATGTATCATGTACAAACTCCGACTAAATTCTTAAACATTGTATGAAGAAGTGTTACGTCGCACCGCTTACGTAACACACATGCAAATCATTTACAATATCAACCTATATCTACATCACTTCACCCAAGGTAAATAATCGTTACGTCGTTCAGCTTACGTAACATATAAGCATAACCAATTCCCATTTATTATAGCACTACTAAAAGCTTTTACGTCGCACCGCTTACGTAAAACATTAGCATAAAATTTATCTACGGGCAAATTGCTGTTACGTCGTACCGCTTACGTAACACATGCCTCAAATTTATCCAAACCGATTATCAATACCCCACTACAGTTACGTCGTACCGCTTACGTAACACAAGCATACTCAATATCCAATCCCTATCATCGCTAATTGTTATTACGTCGCACCGCTTACGAAATACATTAGCTTAAAAATTATCTAAGTGCAATTGCTGCTACGTCGTACCGCTTACATAACACACGCACACAATTCATCTAAACAATCCATTCATCATCATTTTGGAAAGAACTACGTCGCACCGCTTACGTAATTCCCGATTTTAACTACACCAGCCAGACCTGTCTTAACGAATCTTCTCGACCTTGGCGAACAACTTACACGTATTAACCAAACTCATTAACCATCAAGTGCAATTACGTCGCTCCGCTTACGTAACGAACAATCAACCAAGTTAAAGCTCAGACATACATATTTCATTCCAAATCATCTCAAATTTCAATATGTCGAACAATCCGTACCTAAAGTCTAGATTCCTCTTTGAATCAAATCATCTTATTCAGTTCTGTTCTCATTTCCAAAGAGAAAAATCCAATTACCAGACTGAATCATTACTGGAAGTTAAACTCCACGATCTCAACACCCGCTGGGAATTTCTGACAAACTCTTACACAAACATATGCATTGCTGACGATAATTTAGTTTCAGCAGAATTCACATCAGAAGCTCATACTAAATTCCAATTGTGTGAAGACAATTTTTATACGTGCAAAATGCAAATATTAGATCAAATTAAAATTTTCCGAAAAATTCCCACAGACATTTCCAATTTCAATCATTCAATTCAATCCCATTCAGACAATATGACAACTCGTATCAAGACACAGTCCTGTAATTCTGAGGTTTTTTCTGGCAGTTTCGAAGATTGGCTCTCCTTTTGCGAGATGTTTACCGCAAAGTATTTGAATAACCCTCAACTCACTCCTGCCCAAAAGCTTTATTATTTACGATACAAAACACGAGGTATTGCAGGAAGCATCGTCAAAAAATACTCTTTATGTAATGAAAATTTTGTTCTTGCGTGGGAATCTCTACAAATGCATTACAAAAATAACATTCCCGAAAATTTATCTCAATCATTTTCTATTGCCACTTCTATATTGGCTAACGATTCAAATCAAACCGACACATCCGAATTTAATCTCAAACAGTCGAAAAACACGAATTTCGAGATATACAAAAACAGCAACCTCACTATCGAAGATTATTCAGCTATTATCTCAACCCATAACACAAACAGTAATGAAACCACGCTTTTACCATCGGCAGAAGTAAATGTCGCAAATGTCCCGAAACCTCTCTCGTTTGTTCAATTTTCTATACTTAATCAATCAATATCTAAATCTAGAACAAAGCGTCGAATTCTTTCGTCTGGCCCCGCAAGTTGGCTATCGCCCATTATTATAAAACCCTGCAAGAAAACGATAAGCCTTCCGAGCTTACGAGTACTCCACACATCGAAAACGATAGAAGAAATTCCAAAGCTCTATCGTTGTATCAATTCTTACAAAGCCCTTTCGTGGCTACAAAAACCACCAAACCAAATCTCACGAATTATGCCCACTACTCAAAATGTCAAATTTAAACATATTACTCGTAATCGAAATCACACTTCACTTTGGCGAAATGCGCCAACATGGGTTTCTAAAATTCTCGAAAATTTCTCATCAACATTTTATTCAAAACTTATTCTTCCGGAAATAAGAAAAATCACACCAGTTCATCTATTTCATCATACATACACAGTTCGTTTATCCAAACATTCTCAAATATCTAAAATACAGTCCACTTCCGAAGCTACTCTCGAAACGTTAATTTTTTCTCACAGCGAAATTCAAGCTGCAAAAACCCGACTCGCAAATTCTCATACAATTCCAAAACAAAGTTCGTTACTCACGTTAAATCCATTCTCAGATAAAAGAGCTAACAGTCTAACAAACTCATCACTTTCCCACAACGAAAGACATCTAACCATTCCACCACAATACTCCAAATTCTACCACATAGCTCTCGAATCTCTAGTTATAAAGCGTTCAAATTATTTCACTAATAGTATTGTCAATTCCAGAAACATGGTTTATTTTTTACCCAACACCATCATCAAATCGTCTCCGAAATACCACCGGGCATGCGTGCAAAGCGCTAACAAGTGCACGTCACCAAGCCATCGCAAAGTACGTCATAGGCAAAGAGGCAAGTCAACGAAGCAAGGTGGGTGCTCACCAAAGCAAATCGGTTCATTGGAACGGGGACGAATTTCACTGCAAGTTGCACAAGTGCAACGGGGGCGCCGTGTTCAAGCTACTTATGCGCAACAGGTGCGACCCTGGGCAAATGCAATGGTAACACGTTTTCGCACTCGTCGAAGAGCGAATTCGTAGTTGCCAGAGCGGGGTCCAACTCTATATATAGGAGTGGAGTCGGCTCGTCAACTTCTTATTCTCGATCGACCAGCAGCAGCAGCAGTTAACCATCGTGGCATCAGCCACTTGTAGTTGCTAAGTATCTATTTTTTTTGTTTGTATAAAATCAATATATACATATGTATATATATAGACGTATATATATCGGTGCATATAGCTGTGCTTTATAGATAGTTTTTCTATATTCTATTATCCAACTTGCAATGAATTAAATTAGAAAGTAATTTCAAGTGCTTTGTACTATTAATGTATAATTAAAATAATCGAAAGTGAATTAAATAAGATAAGTCCTCATTTACATTGCTTTGTATATCAAAAGTTCTTTGGCATAATTAAAGCA